>BSBK01002821.1:952500-1552500 GCA_027943335.1 Chamaecyparis obtusa | reverse complement strand
AGTGGTAGTACTGATAACCTTGTTGCTGAGGACATGGTTCATAAACTTGGTTTGAAAAGAATGAAACATCCATGTCCTTATAGGATTGGCTGGTTGCAAGATTATCATGCTCTGGAAGTGAGAGAACAATGCTTCATTGATGTTCAGATTGGCCAGTATAAGGATATTGTGTTATGTGACATTATGGATATGAATAGTTGTCATATATTGCTTGGTAGACCTTGATAATTTGATTGCAGAGCTATGTATGATTGTGTTAAGAATGTGTTTACTATTGTGAAGGATGATAGGAAGTTTTCCCTAATGCCTTTGATAGATACAACACTTGGTAGGAGAATCCTAAGTATTGGTAGTGGAGTTGAGTTGGTGGATCCTGAGAGAATGAATAATCAGTTTGGAGAACAAGCCTATATGTTGTCAAGGAAAGACTTGAAGAGACAGAGAAAGCTGAAGTGGAAGAATATGCAAGGTGAAAAGGTGGAGCACTTGTATGTGAAGAACTAGTTTGGGATTTATGTGTTGAATCTTGGAAGATGTTCTTCTCACATATGAACATATTTTCAAACCTGGGGTGTTTGATGTAGGGACATTCTAGGGTACTTGGTGGATCTACATGGAGGTGTGTTGTTTGGCTGGTGTTACTTGGTTGCAGCCTTAATCGATGATCTTGGTTATTGAAGGAAGATCGGTCACTGAAGGAACTTGATAATCTCTAGCACTTAGTGAAAGTGTTACTCGGTGATGCCTGTGGTGCTTAGTTGACACTGGTGCTCAGAGATGCTTGGCATGCTCAGTTATTTCATTGGTTTACCGACTGGAGTTTTTTGTGATTTATTGGGTCAACTTGGTGCATTTATTGTTGGTAGCTATTGTTACAGGTTGACATGTATTAAATATTTGTAAGGCTATTTGGAAGCTGACTTGTATTATATTTAATATTTGTTAGGAGGAGTTAATGGTTTCATCTAGCCAACTTGTGGTTGATGATTAGTATTTAAAGAGGTGTTTGGGTAGTTTTTTAGGGTGGCAACATCAGAATGGACATCAGTTTGGATGTGCTGAGCTGGAGTTGGTGAAGTTGTGGAAAGATCCTGTGAGATCTTGCAGATCAAATTATTATCTGATAGTTTGTAGTTGTTGAGCTAGTGGTTTGCACACTTGGAGACAAGGAGATTGCTTGGAGGCTTGCGAGCTCAAGTTTAGATCTACCTTAGGGTTTCCATCAGTTGCTGATAGTTTTTAGGACTGAACTAGCTGGATTTGTATTGGATCTTGTTGATCTTGCATAATTATTTCTAATTGTAATTGGCCCTAACCCGGAAGGTCTTATAGCTGGGCATGTTAATAAAAATTAGAGTTAAACAATTATTGTGTTGTCAAGTATTTTCACTATGTTAATTTTTGGCTGCAAGGTTTAGGCTGCCCTTAATTAAATCCACCATCCTTGACTGCATTAGGATCTATGACCCCCAACCCTTATTTCTCACACATCAAAAATAACCTTTTAATATTCCAATGTTGAGACACCATTTTCCTAACACTTGTTTATTGCAATTATAACATATAGGACCATGTTATATACCACTTCCATTCCTTCTATCATTAGATCTTCACTCAATATCCTCACCCAATTTCTTTTCATGCATTATAGTAACCATTGAAAGATTGAACAATTCCACCATTATTAGTGTGCATGAATCCATTCCTCATTAGTCTACATTTGCACTCATTAGCTTTATGTCAAAACATATTGAAAGCATAACATTTACTATTTAATATTTGATATCTAGTATAACTTCTACACCCACTAGTTCTATGTACAAAATTTTTGTATTAAAAATAATTACCATTGAAATATTAAGAATACATGATTTTAGAAGGATACAAATTCTTGTAATTCTTCAACGTTTAAGACTAGAATAAAACCATTTTAATATTCATTTGTATTCTTATATTTATCCCTAACCTTTTCCTTTTATTTTCTATCCTTGTTGGGAGTCTTAGAAATTTCTCCTTTATCAAAACCAAGACCAACTTTTCCCTTAGATGGTTCATGAAAGCCTAGAATTTCATCTAGTAGATCACTGTCACTCTCAAGTTTTAATCTCTTTTTAATTTGTTCTTTTTAATCCTTCAATTCCTTCCTTAAAGTAATGATTTATTCTTCAACCTTATTGAATTCATTTGATTTGATATGTATCTTATTTTATAGTCTATTACTAGTCCATTTTCCTTCTTCAACATGAATCTTTAGATGGAAAATGTTATCTTTTGCTTTCTTAAAATTTTCTTGATATTCTTTTCATGGAGCTTGGATATCTTCTAAATCATAAAGGGAAAGTCTTATTTATCCTTCAAGGTCCACTTCTTCATCAACATCCCATCTTTGTGATTCCATGCCTTCCAGATATTTCTCTGACTCAAACATTGTGTTCAAATTATGGATCTACCTCAACTGTTAGATTGTTACTTCAAGAACCTTTCTATCATACCAATTATTGAAAATTTCCAAATCCTGAGAGGAGGGGGCATATAAACATATATAAAAAAATGCAAGAACTTATTATCCATTCCTTCTATTTTACACATTTATGGTCATGCAACACACAAGAACACTAAGATTTTTATATAAAAAATCCAATGTGGAAAAACTACGGTGAGATTTATCTCACTAGGTGAAAATTTGATTACAATAATTTTAGGATCAATGCAAAGGAAGCTCATTTCTCCTCAATTGACTTTTAGGATAAGGTGCACAACCTTATGGAGAGATATAAATTAATTTTATATTGAAGATCACTTCTTTGGGCAAGATACAATATAATGTATTTTTTGAGATGTAGAACAAAACACATCCTCTATTTAAATGTTGATTATAATTCATTGCTTCATTCATCAATGATCATATATATTTTTAGATCTTCATACTTAAATTAAATACTACTCACACACAAACACACACATCCAACTCATTTAATCCACAAAAACATATGATCTTATATATATCATTCATAAGAATCAATTACATCAATTTGGTTGGCCTAATTAGATGAAAGGTGTAAACCATAAATGATTAGCCAAATATTGCATCTTTAATGACTTACAAAAGGAAAAAAAATGTGTAAATCATAAGACCATGTCATAACACCTTCCAATTACTCCCAAATCATCACCTTTATCACTGTACACTACCACATGATCCCAAACTTCTTAGGTTACCTCTAGAAGATAGAACTAGTAAAAAAAACCCAAAATTGAATTGTAATATAGATATCAATGATAAAACTATTAAAAATCTCTATACAAGTTTGACATCAATGAAATTAATTTAAAATATTTTGGCATATTTCTAACATATAATTATATGCTTAGTTATTTGGACAATGGAAATGTGTTGTATATGGTTTTTTGTATACTAATAATCTTATGCAACACTTGTATGTTAGACATCTAGGTTAATTATTGTTAGAATTATTCAAAACAACAAAGCAGGGGAGGGGGGGTGAATTAGTTATTCTCAGGTCCAGATGTAACAATTGAACTTTCTAGCACTTCAACAATCTTAGATCTAATCACCAATACAACTCGGTCTCTATAACACATATCAGAAACATATAACATGCAATCCACTATCCAAAAGTAATTAAATTGAAAAATATAACAACATTCATATCAAAACATTCACACAAGTATAACACTAGGATTTATAGTGGAAACCCAACTTGGGAAAAACCACTTTGTAACATGCTACTAATATTTCACTCTTTTGAAGTGAGCTCTATGAAAAGCCAACCCCGTTAAAGGATTACAAACACACTGCTAGGTGTGACCCTATTAAAGGATTTAAACACTCTATCAAAAGTGACTTGGTTAAAGGACTTAAGTACATTCCATTAGAATTCCACCTTGATTAAATGATTTATACAATGACTATTAGGTCAACCTTTATTAAAGTATTTAGACTGATACAATGGTTAGAAAGTAGCAGTAGTTTCTGATCTAAAAAACATACAACTCACTTTGCAATTATAGATCCACTTCGCACATATATGTTGATTTACTGACTGACCTTTGTTTCCATCTCCATCACTAATCTGCTTAGAATTCTCTTCAAGTAATCACAACTCTGTTCATCTCCTTTACAATTTCACCTTTAGCCTTCTGCTTAGACTTATCAGTTAATAACATCAACAACTTCAGCCCATGATGTAACCTCACAATTAGGTTTTCCTTTATACCTCTTTGATTAGGTAGATCCACCTTTTTTCACTTAATCTCCTATGTAGATCTTAAGTTTAGGTCAGATTCATTGAATCGTCCCATCATTATGTTCTTCATCCTTCCTTCTAGATACATCTCAAAACTTCTATTTGAATCCATAATAAAATGATTTACCATGCATAAAATTCTCCATACAATTCATTAATAAAGTCAACATGATTTACATATCTCAAGAATTTAACTATGCCGGCTGGAAATCTCAATTCTTTCTCCAAATGTAAATTACTGACACTTAGTCAATACTTTGTTCTTCTCCTCTGTCATCACTACATGTCTCAGTCATCTCTACAAACTATCTTTCTTGACTAACATTGTCTTTGCTGGGTAATTTCTTGTTGCTTGACATATACTGATGTTCAATCAACACTAAATTTACTTAGCATATACTAGCACTTGGTTGACACTAACATCACTCGGCTTAAACTAGATTTGTTCACTTTTTCTTGGTTGAGCCTACTTCTTCAATCTTTGTTCTTACTTAGATAAATAATACATTATCTTATTAATGTGCCAACTAATCAAGTACCCATTGAAGTATCAAATAACTCAACCTTTCCTTAGGTTCTCTTGTTATCTCCTTGCTCTAATCCTCTTCATCAATCAATAGATATGGTACTATCCTAGATAGCAACTATCTTACTAGTTAAGGTTTGACATAAATGACAATATAACAATTATTTCAATTGCAGTTTCCAACAATCTCCCTCTTTGGAATTGATGGAAACAACACATGAATAACACATGATTTACCAAACAATCCAAAATCTTTGTCTGTGCATCAAATTTTTTTATAATATCCTTAGCTTCATTTTAATTCACAACATCTTTTCCTTTCTTGACTGCATACAAAGTTACTCCCTCTGAATCTCTCCCTTAGGTTTAATGAATCATCTCCATATTTTCTTCACAATCTCTCCCTCTTTGACAACAATGCCAAAACAGTATCTATCACTTACATCTTCCACATGTAGATGTCTTCATGTCAAGTCAGTATGCTATATTTCTCCCTCTGTCATCTTACTTATGACTAATTATCATCTCTTCTTTACTTCTCACAACTCTAGGCAACTCCTAAAGTGTGACCTTTTCTGCATCAATTTGTTAGATATTCTATGTAGCACATTTTATGCAGTGCTCCTAGTTGACTAAGCAGCCTCAGTTAGGGGAATCACCCCTAGTTTACCTCTAAGATATTCATGAGCATCCATAGGTAAAGCTTTTGTGAATATGTCTGCTAGTTGTTCCTTTGTATTCACATATTCCATTCTCACTTCTTTGTCTTGTACCAGCTCTCTCAAGTAATGATTGTGTGTGTGAATTTTGTACCTAGCTATAGACACAACACTTTAGTAAAACATTAGAGGTTAGCAAAATCAAAATCTGCAATGAATTGAAAGCTAAACTAACCAGGTGATTTACTGCCTTCTAGTAGGTGTGAGTATGATCTTCTCAGATGAGACCGAGATCAGTGACATTGATGACACCTAAATGAAGGATTTAAATGCAAAATCTAGATATGAAATAAATGCAAATTAATCTATATTTTTGTATTTTCTATGCAATTATGATGAAAAACTGATATGAATCTATGCTAGATGAAAATTGATATGCTATGAATTGATCTAACAATGATATTTTAAATGATATGAATGCTCAAAAACAATGGAAATCTCACAACAGCTTGGATTCGCAAAGATGTATTCTTCAGTCTCCAATTCGGCAGTGTGAGGATGCAATTTTGTGGATGGATCAAAATGAAGAGCTGAAGCCTTGATTTAATAGAAATCCAGGGCTTTGGAGGTGCATGAGAAAAGCCATAAATCACTCTTGATGAACTCAGATTGATTTTTGAGTCAACAAGGAATTAAAGATAATTAACTCACCAAATCATGCAAAAACATGCAAGAACAACTTTTTAACTCAAATCAGAAGTTTAGATCAGCTTTGAACTCAAAATAGATGTTGAGTTTCCAAAAGTTAACAACTTGCATTGATTTTCTTATTTAAAGTTTAACTGCTCTTTGAATGTGCACAATTACTTATGAATTAATTAAATAAATAAAGTGATTTATCCTCAACTTAACTGATTTTTGAATTAAAATAACTGATTTATGGGTTAATCAATTATTAAATCAAACTTTTATTCAAAAACTATATCATTAAATTTGACAACTGACATTAATTAATTAAATAAGAATTATTAGTCATGTGATTTTTGATTTATTGTCAAAATTAAATAATACAACTTAGGAATAAATGCAATTAAATTTAATAAAATAATTAAGTGGTAGAATTAAATCTAATTAATTAAATATTAAAATATTCAATTAATCAAACTTTAGGATAAATATGATTTATCGCCAAATAATCATTAAATTAAAGATAATTAAGATAATTAGGAATATTACTAAGAATATTCTACGATGCAGAATTAAGATAATCAATTAAATTCAATGATGCTCATATGTGCCTTAGGTTAGGACTTTGATGTCAATTTCATTCGAATTGAGGATGTAGGAGGTCAATGAACCTATAGCCCATTTTTGGGGTATTACATTTTGCCCCTCTTTGAATTGTTGTGCAAAGTGTAGTGGTTCAAAGACAGTCTATGTTTGATACTGAAATTGATTTGAAAGATTAATTGATTAAAAGATGTGATGATGTTAGGTCCTGAATGACCAAAGATAATGTTCACTATAAAAATGATGAACCAATGATTATGAAAAAGTGTCAAAATGCCTGATTCTGAACTTTATGATTGCGAAGAAGTGAGTGACTGATTCCAGACCCGATTGTCCTTGTATTGAATCACATTGGTATCACATCTGAACCCTTCAATTACGAAGAACCAAGGAAATAACACTAATGAACTGATAGTTACGAAAAAGATGATATAGTTTACAAGATTTAGAGAATACCAGATTGATATGGATCTCGATGAATCTAATATACCCCAAGCGATGATAGATTTGCCCCAAGTGATGAGGAATTTTGATGAGTTAGCAACTAGACGTGGTTGTTGTCTTGATTACTGAGGAAATATTTGATATTTAGATTTATAGACTTGAATGATGTGCAATACCATGCCCCCTTTGGGATGAAAATTGAAATCTAACAAGAAAAGTCAGTGTTAAATGGTTTAGAAGCATGTTAATTGATTTGAGAATTGGTTATACATGTTCAAGAATGTGTTCTGCATCATTTAGAGGTCCTAGAGACCAAGTTTGACTAGGTTAAACCATGAGTTGACCATAGTTGACCAAGTTGAAATTTTGATAGTTTGATGTTAGATAATTAGTTAAGTTGAATACTGGATTTCTTTGATGATTGAAGGTCGATTGTGCAAGCAGTAGAACATCTTGGGTCCAAAAATTTTAAATCATGATTTTGACATAGTAAACAATGTCAGATTTTGATTTTGATTCTGAAAATGGATTCAGAACGTCGAAATTAGCTAGGGGTGCAATTTTTGTGAAAAATGGAGCACTTTTGAAAATTAGGTCAAAAGCTATATAAAGGCTGGAAGGGTCATTTTCATTTCATTATTCACCTTTGACTTTGAAAACCTTGTGGAGCCCTCTGAGCGAGAAGATGGTAGAAATGAAGGTACCTATCAGTTCACACTGATTCAAGCGCAGTCAGAGACACCAGAGACCTCGTCAGTATGGACATCCGGTAGGTGGACCTCTGTACCTCTCCAAAAATTCAATTTTTCATGTTTTATAGCATATTTAGGATTTTTTCATACGCATTTGAATTTTTTTATTTTTACATGTATGAAAATGCATATGAGTCCTGTCTCAGATTCGTACAACATTCCAATTCCCATTCCTTTGTTGTCTCATGAACCACCCAGACTCGTATGAGAGGGACCCAAGAGTCGTACGACATTTCATCAGGTCCCTCATAACTTGTATGATGAAGTATCCAGTGTTGTACTACTATTGTTTGTCATATGGTGTGTTGTGGAAAGTCGTACGACCTTTCATGCTAGTCTATAGTGTCGTATAAAAAATAGCGAGCCAAAAACTCCATCTTAGGTCAAAATTTTTGTTTTTTTGACTTCTTAGGCTAATAGTTGACCTTTTAACCTACCTTCTAACATAGAAAAATGTTCAATTCCTGCACTTGTAACCCATTCTGTGACCAAATAACTGATAGGATTCCCTGTTTCTATATTGTGTAGGTCATATATCCAAATGTTCATGTACAAATTTCACATCCAGCTACTCAGAGGTTGTGCATATCACTTCCCGACCCCATGAGGGTACACCTTGCTTCCTGTGGTTTTGAGTTTCTCATTCATTTACCTGAGATTAGGGTAAATCATGGACTTTTGACTGCCTTGATTGAACGGTCCCACTTAGAGACCCAGACCTTCCACCTGCCGATTAGAGAGATCACTGTTACCCCTGAGGATGTGTATCACATATTGTGCATTCCTTTTCATGCAGCCCAACGACTAGAGTATGTGAGTTCAGGGAACTCAGGTCTTTTAGCTTTCAGACATGTATATGGAGATGACACTTAGATGATAGGCTCCATTTATTGGGAGACCTTAGTGCAACGTTATGGATAGATACACCAGCTAGAGTGTATTATTTCCAGGATGATTGGTGGCATTATCATGTCTGACCATTAGCAGAATGGTCTCTTGATGGGCTGGGCCCCTATGGTAGCTCATTTGATGGTGACTCCCTCTGAGTTGGTGTGGGGTTAGTGTTTACTTGCACACATTTTCTCTGAGATGCATGAGGTCATGTATCAGGAGAGCAAGTCTTTTGTTGCAGGAGCTCTTATTTTATAGATCTGGGCTTGGGAGCACATCCCAGTGTTGAGACCAGTATGCCAGGTGTAGCGTCAGCCACAAGAGCCTGTCATATACACATATGCTAGATATGTCATATAGGTGTGGATGGGACATGCAGAGTATTGGAGGCATTGCCTTGATGATATGACCTTTGTACGATGGAGGTCCTATGTCAGTATTGAGCCCTGGCCTACTGCGCAAGAGTAGTTTAGCTTCTTCTTTCAAAGATGTGTGTTGATTGGGAGGTCCTCCTCTATTATTGAGTGATTCATTATTACTAGGGTATGGTGGTAGTATGGGCATGTATAGGATGCATTGAAGGACTATGCCACATACGCTTGAATAGCTTGGGAGCTGGGACTTGGATGGACTATGAGGCTCTCTTATGCCTTATGTTCATAGGAGTATAGTGCTATCACTGGCAGAGACTGGAAGTATCAGCCAAAGGTTCTTGATGCTAGAGTTACAGATGGCTTCATTGCATGGCTCACTGATCATCCAATTCATAGGTTCTCAGACCCTATATAGTTGATACCCTCCATGGAGGAGGTGATGGATGTTACAGGTGCACCCATGAGATAGGGTCCGAGGCCATAGGTATAGGTTGTGCATCCAACACCTCCTAGACCCAGAGCTATGGCTCCTCTACAAAGACCTTTAGGATAGATGAGGCCCCCTCATCCCACTACTTCCACAATAGTGAGGCCCACAGGATCACAGAGATAGACCAGGGAGAGGGTGGCACTTTGGGCAGTGTTGGTACAGCTAAGGAGGTGCTCACAGTAGAGAATTATGTGGGTGGTGGTATAGATACAGGTATAGGTATAGGTGCAGATGCCCCATTTGATTTAGGTGATGAGATTAGACACTGTAAGGCACAAAGAGTAGGTACCATAGAGTAGCAGCCAGAGTAGCCAGCACCTGATACAGATATGCCAATAGCTAATGATGAGCCTAGTGTTCCTCTTACCTCATAGGAGATTATCAAATGCCTCAGAGTATAGGTCAGGGACTTGAAGGTCCGCAATGCTCAATGGGAGGAGAGATTCCTAGAGGCTGATAGGGTGTGGATAGAGCAGCGTGAGGAGATCTATAGATTACAGATAGAGGTGATCCATCAGACATCATGATCTTCTTATTATGTGTCTTCTTATTATGCTACTATCCCTATTGCACAAAGAGTTCCCACATATTCATAGTACATGGTAGCATCAGAGGGAGCTAGGGCACCTAGAGCTGAGGCAGTACCTAATGCACCACCTCCACCTCCACCAGATGCAAAGGATCAAGCTGAGAGCTAATATATGCTCTCATGTTCTGATATACTATTGTTCATTTTGCTCTTTTGATCATTGATATACATTGTTTTGACTCTGATAGCTCTTAGGAGCTCATTCTTTTGTATATTGTGCCAGTAGTGCACCCCTAACTAGTTCTAATGGATGATATATATGAGATTGATATTTTGGTTGTGTCTTCATTTATACTTGTCATGTTTTTGATTTATGATGATATCATGTGATGTTTATTCTATGAGTAGTGTAGAATGTATGTATGGATCAATGCAATGCAATGATTTCTTTCACATGTATGGATGTTATGCATATGTAATTGATTATGGAAAGATGTATGTATGATTTATGCTTATGCAATGGATGGAATGTATTGAATGTAAATGTTTATGCAATGATTATGATATGAAATGTAAATGCAATGATAAACATGATATGTTTTGTAGGTATTGATGAAGACAAGTACTTAGTCTTATGTCAAAAAGGATGTCTAATCCAGGATAGTAAATGCTTGTGGTTCTATGAAGAGACCTTCATATTATATTTCATCTCTTGTTAGATTTGAATAGGTGATTGAAGAATCCTTTAAGCTTTGAAGTTTAGCCAGTCATTGTGAGATCATGAAAGCATACAAAATGCAAAGAAACATGCAGAATGAAATGCAACCTAAGATCTAGGACCTAGTCACTGATTATGTGTTGGTCATTTTCATCATTGAATTTTTAGGTAACTAGATAAATCAATACAATGCCCACTAGCTATGAAACCATAGACATATGAATATCAATTTCTATGCTCAAGAATCACTACAACTCCCACTAGTTAGACAACCATGGACATATGAATATTGATTTTATGTTTGGAATGTTGGATTAGATATAAGCACCAAGGCACAAATGCCAGGATGACCTGAATATCATGTCCATTTTGATATTGCAATTTGTATAAGCATCAAAACATAAATGTTATGATGACCAGAATACACCTTGCATTACAAACATGTCAAACAATCAAGAGATCATTCTAAATCTAGTGTGAATTACCCATAGTGACCCTTTATTGTTCACATCCTTAGGTAAGATCATGTTTTATACTAGGAGAAAGAACTCACTCAAAAAGACAATAGTTAGATCAAACTTCCTTGAATTTTCTAGGTATCAATAGTTGAGGTATGCATGGCCATCCAATTTGAGATAGAGGCTCTTACAGTCAGACACCATATCAATCCAAAATTTCCAAAGTTGTTTGATTTTCACATACAAGCAAAAAAACAAGAAAAGATTATGCCCCCAGTCATCACTCTCTAAATCCTATAAAGGACATCATCGAAGAGCTCGAAGGGACACAATATGCAAAAAATTTGAATGCGAATCAGTAAGCATACAAGGAGATAAAAGCATGTAAAAAGCATAGATTGTTTTCAGTTTGTTTTGATGTTTGATTGTTGTTGTAGATGCAAAATCCTTTCTGGAGACGAGATTGACTGACTGACTCAAATGAAGCTTTAAAGGACTTTGACTAGATATGACACGTCTAGGATATACTGGAGACCGTAGGATATGACATTGAGTACCCCCAAGTGTTAAGTGTTGATAGGATACAGATGCTTGAGCCGATTGACGTACAGACTGACTTATTGAAAATAAGGAAATGCAGAAACAAATTGAGAAATATGTACAAACTAAAGCAAGACTGAAAGCTAGGAAAGACCAAGATTGCGCTGATAGATGGAGCATTTTGAAGCAAGTGGCACTCGTTTGCTAGATTTTCACCATCTTGGTAGAGATTCTATTTTTGCTACCAAGGTGCCTGTTTCCAAGTTTTCACCAAGGCACTTTTTCTTTTTCTCATTTTTTTTTCTTTTTTTTTCAATTTTTTTTAATACTTTTGATATATATATATATATATATATATATATATATATTTGTGAATCATCAAAGCACCTATTGCTAGGTTTTCACCAAGATGTTCATTTTTTCAGGACTTTTTTCAATTTTAAAATTTTTTTTAGGACATTTTACCATAGACTAAATGCCTTAGGTGTAGAATTTCTTCAGATGGAGAACATTGATTGGTTCTCAGAGCTGTTCTCCTTCAGTCGTTGAGAGTTGATAGGCTCCAGAGCCAAAATTAGCAGTGATAAAAAAGGGACCCAGCCATTTGGGTTCAAACATTCCCTTGCGTTCTCGATGTGATTGATTTTTAGGATTTTCTCTCAAGACTAGATCACCAACCTGAAATTCTCTGTGTCTAACTTTCTTGTTGTAGCCTCTAGACATTCTTTTCGGATATACTCTGATATGATCATACGCTACTTGTCTGCACTCATCTAGTAGTTCAAGTTCTTGCAACCTAGACACTTTGTAGTCTTCATCAGTTACTAGACCATGCATTTTGATTCTTAGTGATGGGATTTCAACCTCAATAGGCAGTACCACTTCAGACCCATAAACTAAAGTGAATGGAGTAGCCCCAGTGGGCATTCTGATACTTGTTCTATAGGCCTAGAGAGCTAGATTGATCATGAGATGCCAGTCTCTTCCTATTTTATTAACTGTTATGTGCAAGATTTTTAATAGATTCTTGTTGGAAGCCTCTGCTTGTCCATTCCCTTGAGGATAGTAGATAGAAGACCAATGTTGTGTAATCTTGAATTTGTCACATAGATCATCTAGGTCTTTATTCTTAAATTGTCCACCATTATCTGTGACTATGGAATGAGGGATCCCATATCTGCATATGATATAGTTCAAGATAAACATAGATATTTGTTTCCCAGTTGCTTGTGTTAAGGGAACTGCCCATTTTGTAAAATAATCTGTAGCTGTGATTATATGGGTATGCCCATTAGAAGAATGAGGATGTATAGCTCCTATAAGATCAAATTCCCATTGGTGAAAAGACCATTGTGTAGTAAAGGGAATGAGATCTTTCCCTGGAGCATGAATTAAGTTACCATGTACTTGGCACTTTTGACAGTTCTTAGCAAACTTGATTGCATATTTCTCCATTTTAGGCCAATAGTACCCAGCCCTAATAATATTTCGAGCTAGTGTTAAACTATTTGAGTGTGACCCACAAATATCCTCATGGACTTCCTCAAGTGCACATTGAGACTCTTCCCATTCTAAAAATCTAAGTAGTGTACCATCTAGACCTCATTTGTAAAAATCATTACCAATGATGACATATCGGGAGGCATTATGGATTAGGTATCTTTTCTCATGGCGATTGAAGGTATCAGGAATGATTTGGTCTTGTAGATAGGAGAAATGTTTTTTGTATAGGGATGAATCATGACCAACAATAGTGCAGATCATGCAGATTTTGAGGGAGTCATATGCAGGATAAGATAATGCTTCCACCAGGAACTCATAGCGTAGCTCATGTTTAGGTTGCTGTAATAAAGTAGATAGCATTGCCATTGCATCGGCAACCTTCTTCTTTGTTCTAAGTATTTTCTCAAATGTGATAGATATGAAATATTTCTTTAGATCATCTATCATTCTCTTGTATGGAATGAGCTTTTCCTCCTTAGTTTGGTACACATCATTGACTTGATGAATAACAAGTTGGGAGTCTCCATGAATGTGTATCTCTGTCACTCTCCACTCAATTTCCATTTTCATGCCATTAAGAAGGGCTTCATATTCAGAAATGTTATTTGCACAAGGAAACTTGAGTCTAAATGCTTTAGGGATTGAGTACCCTTGAGGAGTAATGAACAATATGCCTACTCTAGATCCATTCTGTGTATAGGAGCCATCAAAGAACAACTGCCATTCTCTAGAAGAAAGATTCATGATAGAGGAATCTAGGAATTCCATGTGCATTGGTGTGTCATCAATCATAGGTGCATCCACCAATTGATCAGCAATAACTTGTCCTTTAATAGCTTTTCTTTCAACATATTCAATGTCAAATTCACTTAAGAGCATAACCCATTTGGCTAATCTACCTGTGAGGGCAGCTTTGCTTAGTAAGTACTTTAGTGGATCAATATTAGCTACCAAATGAGTGGTATGGGCTAACATATAATGTCTCAATTTCTGTGATACAAAGATCACAGGCAGACAAGCTTTTTCAATCATTGAATAGTTCTTCTCATATGCAACCAAAGTTCTACTGATATAATATATAGCTCTTTCCTTTTTATTCTCATCATGCTGCACTAGCAATGCTCCCAGTGATGTATCTGTTGTAGAGACATATAGGATCAATGGCTTCCCTTGAATAGGAGGCATCAAGATAGGAGGATTTGATAGATATTTCTTGATGTGGTTAAAGTTTCTCTCACATTCTTCATTCCATGCAAAAGTTACACCTTTATGTAAAGTTTTTGTAAAAGGCTGTGATATGTCTGCAAGCTGTGATATGAAGCATCTGATAGATTGAACTCTCCCCTGTAATGTTCTCATTTGACTAATATTCTTCGGGGGTTGCATCTCTATTATATCCTTTACTTTAGCTGGATCAACTTTGATTCCTTTCTTTGAAACTATGTATCCTAAGAGTTTTACAGATGTAACACCAAAAGCACACTTCTTAGGATTTAGTCTGAGACTAAATTTTTCCATTCTGTCTAATATCTTGCTCAAATCATTGAGATGTTCAGCTCTAACCATAGATTTTGCTAAAGTGTCATCAACATAATCCTCCATAGTTCTATGCATCATATCATGAAAAATAGATGTCACTCTTTGATAGGTACCACTAGCATTTTTAAGCCCAAATGGCATAACATTCCAGCAAAAGGTACCCCATGCACATGTGAAAGCAATTTTCTCTTGATCCTCTAGAGCAATTTTTATTTCATTATAACTAGAGAAACCGTCCATCAAGGAATACATCTCAAATCCCGCAGTCATGTCTACTATCATATCAATATTAGGTAGTGGAAAATCATCCTTAGGGCATGCTCTATTCACATCTCTAAAGTCTATGCATACTCTGATTGATTTGTCTAGTTTTGAAATAGGTACAATATTAGAGATCCATTCTGCATAGTCAGTCATGTGGATAGTCATGAATGAAACATAAAACTACTACAGAATGACTCTGAATACTCCCCCATAGGACATATTCAACATTCATTCCTAACAATCTCCCCCATTGGCATTGATGGAAACATAGATGAAAAAACATCCAAGTTCCATAAATACCAAACTGCAACGCTACTGCTCTGAAATATTTTTAAATCCTCTCCATCAATCAAATCAATCAATCTTTTCAAATCCTCTTCATCAATCAAATCTTTCAATTTTTCAATTCCTCTTCATTGATCAAATCTTTTCAAGTTTTTCCATTTTATATTGCTTCATCTCCTCCAACAGATGTTTTTAATCTTTTTTGTATCATTCTCCCTCTTTTTATTCCTTTTGTTCTCCTTTTTTTTAATTCCATTTTCTCTTTTTGTTCTTTTCAATAGATGATTTTTCATGTATCCTTCTCCCCCATTGACATTAATGACAAAAGTAAGCATCAATATGCCAATCTAAAACCTTAATGTCAAAAGACACTATTCAAAAGATATATTCACTAGAGTCCTTCATGACTCAGCTCAAAACACATACTCCCCCATAGAGGAAGTACCAACATCCAATCCATAAAAGATAGAGCTCATATACCACTAGACTAATGCAACAATCTACATCACTTCTCAAAAGTAAGCTGGGGCATAACCCCAAGCATACCTCTCAAATACTCAAATGTATCTTTAGATAAGGGCTTTGTAAATATATCTACAATCTTCTCTTTTGTACTTATATACTCAAGTCCAAATTCTTTCTCTACAACTTTCTCTCTTACAACATGATACTTTATTTCTATATGCTTTGTCTTAGAATGAAATACATGATTCTTAGACATACTTAATATACTGGTGTTATCACAGTGTATAACAATAGGCTCATCAAATTTAATTCCAATGTCCTTCAACATTTGTTCCATCCATATTATCTAATTACAATTGTTTGTTGCTACTACATAGTCTGCTTCTGCTATGCTTTGTGAAATACAATTCTATTTCTTGCTTAGCCAAGAAACCAATCTTCCTCCAAGAACAAATGCTCCACCACTTTTACTCTTTTTTTCATCAAAACTACCTCCCCAATCTGCATCTGTATATGCACATAGGGTAAAGTCATCAGATTTTTCATACCATAAGCCATAGTCAATTGTGCCTTTCAAATATCTGAGTATTCTTTTTTACTGCTGCATAATGTGACTCTTTAGGATCAACTTGAAATATTGCAATAATTCCAACTACATGTGATATGTCTAGTCTCGTATGAGTTAAATATTGTAATCCTCCAATCATAGATATTTACTTATTTTGTTCAACTGCAGGAGTTTCATCTGTGCTAGATAACTTATGACCAGTTACCATAGGTGTGCCAACTGGCTTAGAATTTTCCATTCCAAATCTCTTCAATTAGTCATTCAGATACTTTTTTTGACATAATAAAATACCATCACTATTCTATGTTCTATAATCTTAAAAAATATTTCATCTCAACAATCATGCTCATTTCAAATTTAGTCTTCATTTCATCTACAAATTTATCACTAGCTTCATCTTCTCCTCCAAAGATAATATCATCAACAAAGATAACTACAATCAATAAACCATTCTCAATTTATTTCAGATATAAATTACTATCTACTATACCTTTAGCAAATCCAAATTTTATCAAATACTTGTATAGTCTTGCATACCAAATTCTAGGCACTTGTTTCAATCCATATAAATCTTTGTTTAGTTTACATACCATGTCTCCTTTATGAGTCAAGGGAAAACCTTTAGAATTCTCAATGTAGAATTCTTCTTCTAATTCTCCATTTAGAAATGCTGACTTCACATCTATCTAATACACTTTGAATTTCTTATAAGCTGCCTAAGCCAAAAACATTCTTACCACTTCAATTCTTCCAACAGGTGCAAAAGCCTCTTCTAATCAATTCCTTCTTGCTATGAGTATCCTTTACATGCCATTTTTTTTGTGTGCCTTACAACTTCTCCTTGTTCATTCATCTTGTTCCTGAATACCCATTTAGTTCCTATAACATTCTTATCTTTAGGTCTAGGGACCAATTCCCAAGTCTTGTTCTTTTCAATTTGATCTAGTTCTTCTTTCATTTCTTTAATCCAATTTTCATATTTACAAGATTCATCAGTAGATTTAGGTTCAATTTGAGAAATCAAACACAGTTCTTCTTGCACCTTATTCTATGTTAGAAATCCTTTTTCTATGCTTCCAATAATTTGATCAACAAGATGATTTCTTGCTAGATCCTATTAGGGGTCACTGTCTTAGTTCTTTTTTCAACTCCATGTTCTGCTCTAGGTTCTTCTCTTATTTCCTCAATGTGACTCTCATTCTGCAAATCACTATTAGTTTCATAAAATAATTCAATATTTTCTTGATCAATTCTAGGATGAATTCCTTCATTTGATTCATAATCAAGCATTCTTTCTTGAATTTTGAAATTTTCATCAACTTTAACATTTGTGCTCTCAACAATAGTTTTAGTTCTTTTATTGAAACATCTACAAGCTTTGGTTTTCAATGAATAACTAAGAAATATATCTTCATCACTTCTAGGGTCAAACTTTCCAATGTCATTATCTCTCTTAATATAACACTTACTTCCAAAAATTTTGAAATACTTAATTGATGGCGCATGTCTAAACCATAATTCATAAGGTGTCTTGTTTGTGTCTTCTTTGATTTGTACTCTGTTCATTGTATATACTGTTGTATTCACTACTTCTCTCCAGAATGTTTTTGCCAAATCACTCTCAAATAACATAGCTCTTGCCTCTTTAGTTACTGATATGTTCCTTTTTTCTGCAATACCATTTTGTTCAGGTGTTCTAGGGGCTGAAAATTGTCTCTTAATACCATTCACTTCACAAAAAGTATTAAATTCCTTTGAAGTAAATTCTCCACCTCTATCTAATCTAAAAAAATTTAATCTTCATTCCAGATTCATTCTCAGCGTTGTTCTTAATTAATTTAAACTTATCAAATGCTTTAGAATTTTCTTTAAGAAGTGCAATCCCCATCATTCTTGTAAAATCATCAACAAGAATCATAAAATACTTTTCACCATAGAATCCTCTAGTCCTTGTGGGATTGCTCAAATTTGTATGAACAATTTCCAACTTCTCTGCTGATGTGAACTTCTTACTAGGAAATGAATGTCTCTTCTCCTTAGCCATCACACATTCTTTACAACTCATGTTAGTAGGTTTCATAATCTTAGGAAAATCTCTTATTGCAAGTGTAGTACTTACTTTCACAATGTTACCAAAGTTTATGTGACAAAACCTTTTGTGCCATAACCAACTATCATCAATTCTAGTAATCAAACATGTCATCTCTGCAAGGTTCAATTGAAATACATTACCTCTAGTTCTTGATCTAGTTCTAATCAAATTACCATCCTTATTCTTGATCACACAAGTTCCTTCGTTATTCCTTAGTAGCTCAGTGGTAGATTGGTCAGCTGTTAACCGACTAGAATCTAGGTATGATTCAATAGATAACCTACTTAACTCAGTGGTTAGAGTATCGCTTTCATATGGTGAGAGTCATTGGTTCAAATCCAAACTTGATATCCTTTATCAACTAACTACCCAACACTTAAAATATTATGTTCCAATCCATCCACAAAATAAACATCATCAGTGTTAGTCTTTCCATTAAGAGTAATAGATCCTATTCCTTTTATCAAGAAAGGTGCATTATTTCCAACTCTAACAATTCCTCCATCATAATTGTTAAATTTTATAAAATTCTTCATGTCTCTAGTCATATGATGTGAACAACCACTGTCTATAATCCAATCATATCTCTTTTCTACTTGGGAAACTAAAGCTTTTTCTTCTTTAACTTCAGTTACAGAGTTTTCTTCTTTTATTACTACAAATCCTATATCATCATTCTCATTAACACTTTCACTTAGGAATTTCTCAATACTAGCCTCAAATTCTTCATCATTAGCATAGTAACATTCTTTAGATCTTCTAGGTTTAAAGTTATTCTTATATTTATTTACTTTAGATGCAAAATGACCATATTCTTGACAAGTCCAACATTAAAAAAATTTCTTACCTTTAGGTTATCTTTTCACAAGCAAGGAAATTCCTTCTTTAATCTTTCTATCTTCTTCGGTCTTAAATATAATACAACTAGCATAGTCTCCACTTACACTAATGCTTCTTGACAAGGTAGGGTGAACACTAAGTGTGCTGAATGCTATCTCAATTCTAGGTAGATCTCTCGACTGTCTCAAGCTTATCTTTGCTGCTTCCAATCTTCCAAGAAGAGTTTCTCTGGTAAAGTTCTTAGTAAAAGGTATAACTTGTTCAATCATTTGTGTTGTATGCTTAAATTAGAATCTTCCTTATCACTTCATTCTTAGTCTTATTTCCTTCACAAGATTTGATACCTACAACAATCTCTGATATTCTACCAATATAACTTCTAACAGATTCATCTTCCATCATTCTTATATCTTCAAATACACATATCCAATTATGTAATCCGACTCTCTTTGCATGAACATCACCTTCCAAAGTAGATAGTAAATCTAACCAAATTTCATGAGATATCCTTATATATTTTACCTGACTGTATTCATTCTTTGGAAGGGATGACAAGAGTGCTTATCTAGAAAGTATGTTACACATGAACATATCTCTTTCCTCATTAGTACATTTTTCAATTTTGTCTTCTTCAATGATGGTCTTCTCATTCTTTGTGATTAACCATAATCCTATTCCTAGACATAGGAAATGTGTCTTCATATTTTCTTTCCACCTGTCATAGTTTAATCAATCAAACTTAGGGATTTATTTCTTGAAATGATTCACCATGGATCTCCTTAGGTTGTTAAAATTTTCCTTCAAGGACCTACTTCTCTAATACCAATTTTTAGAAAGTAAATTCTTCCAAGATAACTAAGAGGGGGGGGGGGGGGTGAATCAGTTATCAGATAAATACAAATTTTATCACCATTAATAGATTTCAACCATGTAATCAATGTAAGAAACAACCATAGAAAGATAAACATACACATCAACACAATAACATAAGATATGTTGACTAGGGAGCCTCTTGATCAGAGAGTAAACCCTGGTGGGAATGATGCCCACAAAAGATGTACCAATATGAAAATGCCTTATGAGAGGATGGAATCTATTAAGAGCCTTATGAAATACATTCAATACATATGAGTCCCTGTTAGGAGACTTAGAATCCCTATTAAAAGATTCTAACCTGGTTAAGAGTTATGAGAGACAGAAGGACCCATTGTCCAAATAGCTTCAAGGGAAAGATCATTGAACACACTGTCCAACTAATCTTTATATTATCCAAATAGAATAATACCAATAATTACTAATCTCAACAACTTATCTTTTCTCCTTTGTTTGTGCGAAACCACACCAACTGCTTCACCCGATTTCAATATTAGATCTCTACAATTCGCATATCCTCTTACAACATATATATTTCTCAATTCCATAATTCATCTATATTATTTACATTAAAATAAAGGAAAAAAATTATTTATTTATACCACACTCAAATAATTACAAATGAGTCATCCAACAAGGCTTAACCAATTACAAAATATAAACCTTCACACATTACATAATATTTCACAATTACATAAAAATTGTCAGCTTCCAAAAAAAAAAAATCTTCACTCATGTGACCTCTAACCATCTATCACATCCATGTCACTATCATAATGTCTTCATCAACTGTACAACTTTGCATGCCTAGACTCTATCCCGATTAGGAGATATCATCCAATTACCACAAGCCACTTCTTAGGAACACTGCCTAAATACTACTTCCACTGAATTACACATAACTGTCATGAATAGTTGAATTTCCATACATGCTCTTGAATATGATCTCAGGTCATAGTATAGAGTAAGTCCTCAACTACACATAGCTTGATCTTCAATAATCTACGTACGCTAATTCAAACACTGTCTTCTTCTTTGATAATCTCTAGTAGATCACTATATTGACATTAATGACAACCGCAATCATGAATGCAACATAAAACTACTATAGAATGACTTCGAATACTCCCCCATAGGACATATTCAACATTCATTCCTAATATCTTTATCTCCAATGATTTTCTCAGGCTTATGATGTTTTCTTACTTACTGTGCCAATGTAAGTTCATATTTCTTTTCTCCTTGATCTTGATCTTTAGGTTCATCATGCAAATTATCAGTTTCTTCTTCTGATTGCTCGACAACATCCTCCTAATGATCAAAATTTCTTATCTGTGACTCTACATCTAGTTCAAGTATGTTACTTTCCTCTCCTTCTTCCATGTAAACAAAAGATCTGCAATCTTCAGGTTCTTGTTTGCCCTCTAGTTAATTCTTTTTTGCATATTCATCAACTCTCACATTTTCACTTTCCACAACTTTGTTAGTGTTAGAATTCAAACACTTATAAGCTTTTCTCTTAGTGGAATAACCTAGGAATATGCCTTCATCACTTTTTGTATCAAATTTTCCATTCCTACTATATTTTAGTATATAGAATTTACTCCCAAAGATTCTAAAATACTTCACATTAGGTCCATAACCATGTCATTACTCATAAGGTGTACCATTTATACCTTTCTTGATTTTTACTCGGTTTAAGGTATAAATAGTTGTACTTACAACTTTTGTCCAATATTTTTATGCAACATTCTTCTCAATCATTAGTGTTCTTGCACAATCCATAATTGATCTATTTCTTCTCTCTACTATGCCATTCTGTGGAGGTGTTCTCAGTGCAGACATATGTCTCTTGATTCCTCTATCATTATAGAATAGATTGAACTCATTTGATATAAAATCTCTACCTCTATCAGATCTCAAACATTTTAGGCTTCTACTTGTTTCTTTTTCAACTTTTGCCAAATACCACTTAAACAACTAAAATGCATCAATTTTCTCTTTCAAAAACATTACAGTCATCATCCTAGTGTAGTCATCAACAAAAAGAATAAAATACTTATCACCACAATAACTTTGTACACCCATAGGTCCACAAAGGTTAGTATGAACCAATTCCAAAATATTTTCAGAAGTATATGTCTTGCTCTTAAAACTAGACTTTGTCATTTTTCCTAATTGACACTGTTTACACATCACATTATCAAGTTTCTTCAATCTCAACAAACCTCTAACTTTCTTCTTTTTACTAATATTAACTAGATTGTCAAAATCACATGACACAGTCTCTTATGCCATAACCATACTTCATCAAATTGTGCAAACAAACATGTTTCTTTAGATAGGTCTAGATACAACAAGTTACCTCTTATTTGTTCTCCACTCCAAATTAGTTCACTAGTGGCATCAAATATTTTAGCCTTCTTGTGATGAAATTCTACTTGGTAACCAACACTGTTCAATTGTGCAACACTCATCAAATTATAGTTAAGACCTTCAACCCAATAAGAATTTGTACATGTGATATCAGTCAACTTAATGGATCCTTTACCTATCACATGACATGGTGCATCATTACCAAACTTAATACTTCTACCTTTGTAATGATCTAGGGTTTCAAATTTACTTTTATCACCAGTCATATGATGTGAGAAACCACTATCAATAATCCATTTATCACCCTTACATAAGAAATGAGTGCAGTTTTCTCATCTTCATCAGAATCACATTTCATAGCAACATAAACTACTTCAATATCACACTCATCAGATTCACTAGTGTCACTCTCAATTTCCTCTTCAATAATATAACAGGATTTCTTACCTTTATCTTTGTAGTCTTTGTACCTTTAGTGATCTTTGTCATTTCTCTTGTCCTTGTACTTGCTTTCTCTTCTCTCATCCTTGTCGGTCTTGTCAAGGAATCTTGCTACAATATGGCCAACTTTGTGACAAGAAAAATAGATTATAGGACGTTTATCTTTATATTTTCCTTTTCCTCTTTGTAGTCTTCTAGCCATGAGTGCCTCAAGATCATCTAGTTCCTCATCAGAAGTGTCACTTTCACTGTCAATTTTCACACATTTTTCTTTTTCCTTCTTAGACTTATGCAAAACCATTTGTGACTTGAATGCAAATTCAACATTAGGAGCAATGTAGTTATCATAGTTAGATAGCTCAAAATTAGTAAGCTTACCAATAAGACTTTCTAGAGTTAGAACATTACCAGGGTTACATCTTGATTCTTGAATTGCATAAATTTTGATAGCATATATAGGAAGAAAAGTTCTCAATACCTTACCAATAATAGTCTCATCATCAATGATTCCATTAGCTCCTCTAATAGCATTCACTACCCCTTAATTCTACCACAGTACTGAGCAATATTTTATCCTTCTTGCATTTTCATTTCATCACACTTACCTCTCAAACTTTCACATTTTGCTCTTAGTGCATTAGTATCTCCACCATAGATAGTTGCAAGAGTATCCCACATTTTCTTTGCAGTAGTGCAGTCTTTGATATCTTCAAATTTAGGATAGTTTAAGGAAGATGCAATCTCCAAAATTGCTTGATTGTGTTCTTTTTTTGCTTTCATCTCCTTGACAGTCAAAGGTACAATAGGTTTAACATAGTCATGTTCCATATAGTACTTCACCGAATCACCAATACTAGCTAGATGCAGTTTCATTAGACTTTTCCATGCAGGGAAGTTCTCTTTGTTCAACTTCGATACCTCCTTTTTATACATCTTGATCATTAGCTTCAAGTACCTTTAAAATTTTCTTTGTAAGCACTGACAACTCTGATACCAATTGTTAGAATTATCTAAAATAATAGAGGGGGTGGGGGGGGGGGGGGTGAATCAGTTGTTCTTAGGTCTAGATATACCAATTGAATTTTCTAGCACTTCAATAATCTTAGATCTAATCACCAATACAACTTGGTCTCTATAACATATATCAGAAATATATAACATGCAGTCCACTGTCCAAAAGTAATTAAATTGTAGAATATAATAATGTTCATATAAAAAAATTCACACAAGTATAAAACTAGGATTTATAGTGGAAACCCAACTTGGAAAAAACCACTTTGTAACATGCTACTGATATTTCACTCTTCTCAAGTGAGCTCTGTGAAAAGCCAAGCCTGTTAAAGGATTACAAACACACTGCTAGGTGTGACCCTATTAAAGGATTTAAACACTTTGTCAAAAGTGACTTGGTTAAAAGATTTAAGTACATTCCATTAGAATACCACCTTGATTAAAGTATTTATACAATGACTATTAGGTAAACCTTGATTAAAGGATTTAGACTGATACAATGGTTAGAAAGAAGTAGTTTTTGATTTGAAAAACATACAACTCACTTTGTAAATACATATCCACTTCACACATATATGTTGATTTACTAACTGACCTTCATTTCCATCTCCATCACTGATCTGCTCAAAATTCACTTCAAGAAATCACAACTCTATTCAACTCCTTCACAATTTCACCTTTAGCCTTCTATTTAGACTTATCAGTCAATAACATCAACAACTTGAGCCCATGATGTAACCTCACTCTTAGGTTTTCCTTTATACCTCTTCGATTAGGTAGATCCATATTTTTTCACTTAATCTCCTCCACAGATCTTAGGTTTAGGTCAGATTCATCAAATCCTTCCATCATTATGTTCATCCTTCCTTCTAGATACATCTCCAAACTTTGAATCCATAATAAAATGCTCCATACAATTCATTAATAAAGTTAACATGATTTACATATCCTAAGAATTCAACTATGTCAGCTAGGAATCTCAATTATTTCTCCAAATGTAAATTACTAACACTCGGTCAATACTATGTTCTTCTCATCAGTCATCATTGCGTGTCTCGGTCATCTCTACAAACTGTCTTCCTCAACTAACACTATCTTTGTTGGGTAATTTCTTGTTGCTCAGCATATATTGATGTTCGATCAACACTAAATTTACTTAGCATATAATGGTGCTCTATTGACACTAACATCACTTGGCTTAAACTAGATTTCTTCACTTTTACTCGATTAAGCCTACTTCTTCAATCTTTCTTCTTTCTTAAATAAAAAATGCTTGACTAAACAATGGTATTAGAAACCCATAGCATTGGACTGCTTTTAGGATTGGACACCCTAAATGGTTACTAACTAGATCATTCAGTCTCATTTAATTATCGACCAAGGACGTAAACTTGGAATGGCATTCACAAAGTATATGCTTCAAACCCTCTTGATTTTCATGACTAATCTAGGGAATTCAAATACATTGAGTTGCAAGAAATCTATGCTAATACTAGTAAATGAATTATTTTAGCAAAGTAAGTAATCATGGATAGGAATTACTCTAACCACCTATGTTGTAGGGATAGTCTACTAGTTCTGTTACTAGTGGCTGCAAGAACAATGAAGTTCTACCTTACTCCTAAGTAAACAGAAAAAAACTCCTACTCTAACTAAGCAATTCACTCACCAAGTGGGCCCCCTTGGATGAGTGAATAGAAACACAATTAAGATAAAAAGATTGAACTCAAACTATCCATTCTATTCATTCATGGAAAATGAGTACACTTGGATGGAAAGTAAAATAGCTACAATAGTTCTATTTAGAAAATCAACTAACTCCAAAGAGTTACAATAGTCATCTTATTTAATGAAAAACTACAACTACTCCCTAAATATAAGATCTCTCCATAAATGAGGATCATTACAGATTCATAAAGTCTTATAATAGAAATATCATTAATCAAGAATAAGTCCTCCCAGAATATAGCATGTTAACGGTACTAGATCTACACATTGCATGTAACAGGAAACAATATTGACTTGCCCTGCTTGTAAAGATCTTGCAACAACAGCTGGTTTTTATTTCTTTAGCACCTCAATGCCAATCCTTGAATACACCATGATTAATACTTGAAAAATGATTAATGCACACACAACCTTTGATACATACATATTCTCATCATTAATACTAGGAAGAAAGTGTCAAGCTCTAATTAATACTCTTGCAAGACATATGGCTATGGGAAGGAAACTGTTGGAGATTTACCAGCAGGCTAGTATTGACTGTATGTTTGTCATTGATTACAACATATGGAAAGTAGCATGTGTGGAAGTCTTATGTAGTAAGATTTCAATATATGTTGCATGGACATGATATCAGCATGACATCATGGGCACAAAGGTTAACTATTACTACAAACAGTTATATAGCAGCTTGTGTCAGCAGTGTTCTTGACAGAGTTATAGGAAATGTTCTGTGTATGGTTGTTCGTATAGTTATCATGGAGCCTTGCACTCTTGGATATATGTTGAAGACATGTTAGTGATGTTTTAGTTTGTTGGAAATAGGAGAGATAAATACTGAGAGGGGAGGGGTGAATCAGTATCTACTAAAACTTTTACTTAGATCCCTTCAATAATGAATATGTATACTGTATTTACCGATCAAAATAACTTGCATGAAACAATTACATAGATAACTTATGAAAGTAAATAACCATAAAATCATCAATGTAATCACATAACAAAAGTATTTTGGTAACGCAGAAACCCCTGTTAGAAGGTAAAAATTGTGGTGGGGATGACACCCACAAATTCTTCACTACTGCAGATAGAAAAGAGTTTGCTTGTTAAGGCTACAATTGTGATCACTTTTGGTGATCTTACCCTATTAAAAGTAACATATTAGATCAGCTAGATCTACCTAGTTATAGGATTTAGCAACATAGTTAAGTGTGCACTCGGTTAAGAGATTTACAATATGACTGTTAAATCCACTTGGTTAGGGGTTTTGATAACTCTATTACAGTTATTAGAAAGCAATAGAAAAATGTATCTGCTCTGATTGACAACTAAATTTGTTTGATATAGATCATCTAAATACTGTTTAGATATCACCTTGCATGTGTAGATTTTTTGGTCTGTGATGCTCGGTTGCCTTGTCAATTCTAAATACTTTCTCTGAATACAACTCTGCTCGATTCTGTCTGTTCTTCTCTGTTCTATCTGCTTGGTTCTGTCTGATAACCTTTATAATTGAAGTAGGAAATAGCTTCAAGTGTTTTCTTCTCTTATCAAATCATTACAAAATGATGTGAACACACTGGATTTATAGTGTTCTGGTTTTGCCGCTTAAGCAAAAATTAGGTTAAGCAAAATTGATAACCCTAACATCTACGGTGTACAAAAATAGTTAAGATCAAATCTTTACATTGAGATTCTCATCACATTTAATGAGTATCTGTACATTATATGCTTCCTTGATCTTTCTTACATGTGTGTCAATCTGTTGTAACCATCTGTCATGAAAATGATGCCTTCACTGATTCCTAGACTGTTTCCTATTTTCCTCGGTAAATGCTTGTCTAGACTATTCGGTGTTGTCTAGAAGGCTCGATGTATACTGGCCATCGGTGTTGGTGTGTATTGTGCTTGGTAGACTATTTGATGCTTCGGTGATTACTATTAACTGACTGTTTTGTGAAGCATTACCGACTTCCCTGTCTCCTTGTATTTACCGACTATCCTGTCTCCTTTACCGACTAGTGCATTATAAACAACTGACTGATGTATATGGAGGATTTTGATACTAAGTGACAACAAATTCTCTATAGAGATAACAATCTCCCCCTTTGGCATTAGTATCAAAACAAAAAATGTATATACAAAAAAATCCTTATATGTCCTGACATATACATATACAAAATTGCTTAAGTACAATAAGTACTCCCCCTTACAATAATCTCGGTAGTGTGTAAAGTATATAGAGCTATATATCAAAATGAATTTCTATTGGCATATACATTTGCTTTCCCCCTTTTTGAGATTAATGCCAAAAATATAATGTATACTTACAACTTATCAAAAATGTTCTGATGGGTTTTCTTTAGGGATTCTAAGAGGTCCCACTCCTCTATCAAGTGAGCAAGAGAAACATGCTCATAACTGACTTGTGCACGCATATCCATAACATTATCCAACATAGAGAGTTCTAGTGTGGATACCAGTGTTTGTGCCTTGTCAATATGCTGATAAAAAATCTTCAGGTGTAAAATGAGTTCTTTCTGCAACTCTGTAACTTGGTCTATTATGTGCTCTCCTTTGTGTCTAAGATCGGTAATCAACCGCCTAATTTCATGTATCCTTAAGATATGCTTTGATAAGGTTTGTGGCTCGGTTGATGCTGCCTGTGTGCATGCTAAAATTTCTTTCTCTAAGTTTCCTATTTGTTCACTGATCTCAGAAGTGAACGAGTCAGCATGACACAATTTCAACAAGTTCTAATAGATATAACTTGTAATTATCTGAGAGTTAGATATTACCTTTGATAATTTTACCTTGTTTATTGCCACCTCCTGGCATAGCTTCTCAGCAAGTTTATCCTGTACTTTGCTCTCAACTCTTTCTTCCATCCTTTTCTCCAAATCAATATCTGGCTTCTAGATTTGTTTTGTAAGTGTAGCTAGTTGGTCCATAATGGATTTGTTCTCATCAACATCTGCATTAGGAATGACCTGTTGTAGAATGTCTCGAACATCAGTGAGTATTTCATTGTTCTTTTTAGTTTGTTTCAGCTTCTCTTGAGCTACCTTCCTTTGACATAACTCCCCATATTTCCTCAATTCTTCAAGGCTAAGGGTTCTTGGATCATAGTGAGGGATTTCTATGATCTCATCAATAGTAACTATCCCTTTACCTTTTTTCTTCTTCTTGCCTCCGAGAGGTGAGATCCTTAATACTATTGCAGTAGCTTCATCCTTCGGAGTATCCTTCCCTGTAGACACATTCTCATCTTTCTTCTACTCATCGGTGCTTTGTTGTTGAGCCTCAGTAGCAGTGTCTAGAGGGTTTACCTCTGTGGTATCATTGATATCCTTGTTTTCATCTGTATCCTTGGGTTCTATAGACTGTGCCTCTGTAGTAGGCTGATTTGTATCTACAGTTTGCTGAGTGTGTTGTGTATCTTGTGTATCTTCAGCATCCTTATTTTCTTCTTGTTTCTTCTCCTCAGACGTAATCTTGGAAATAAGTTCTATAGCCTTAGCTAGAGTTGATAGATTGCCCGCCAATGATGCTATCTCATTATCCTTCAAAGGTACTATTGTTACATCCATGTCATCTTGATCATCAGGATCACCATCTATAATGTCTTGAATAAGAAAATCATTGTTAGTTTTGTTCATCAGTTGTATGTCAACTTGTTTTGGTGCTTCCTGTGATATATTCACCTTTGTGGTGTCCTCGGTGATATCAATTACCTCGGTAACTGATATACCGACCTCTTTTGCTTTATCATTTTTATCATCAATAAGTATACCTTTACCCTTGGAGTTTTGTCTCTTTTTAGACATCTGTAGGAATACAACTTGTTTTTCTTTCTCTTCTTCTCTCAGAATTGATTCCCACAGTGAATCACATTCTATGTCCATGTCACCAACATTCTCATCCATAATCATTAGTGTTATGTTTTTAATCAAAAACCTTGATTGATATTTAGTCAAGTATGACCCAATATCACCAAAACTCAGATGAGGTGCTGATCTTCCTAAAGATCTCTCTCTTTTTCTCTACTCGGTTTCCATAGCAATATTCCATCTGACTGCAATCTTATCATCTAAGGACTTCGATAAAGAATTAGCAAGTTCCATCGGTATTCTCTTAAATTTTACCATCATTTGAATAACCACCTCCATAATTTTAGTTTGATCCTCTGTAGACATTTTGTCATACTTACATAATGCTAGATCATTGAGATTCCCATTCACTATTATTTCTTCTATCAATTCATCAAGAGTACTAACCTTATGCTTTACAATCTTGAATTGATTCTGATCATCTTTAGTTTCTTCACTGCTGTTGGTAGCAGGGGCTTGTTTTACCTTCTTTTTCAGTGCATCAGCTGCTACCCTTGTCTTTCTTTTTACATACTTCCTTATTGGTGTAGCTTCCCTTCATTTTTCCTCTATTTTCTCTAGTGGTGATGCAGCAGCTGTAAAAGACCTTGTCTTCATTCCCTTTCTCATAGATACCTCTTCTATTTGTTTATCATTGGTAGGAGGAACTGATGTGTCATCAGGTTCACTTTCATCACTATCATGTGGCTTATCTACTAACTCTAGTAGACCTTCAGTTGCAGTGTCAACCGGTGATTCATTAGAGTCAAATGCTTTACCAAACTTTGCTTCTAAATCTTTTCTCATTTTCTTCCCTCGCCTTGACATCTTACCGATAACTATGTTGGTATCAATTCTTGATTTAGCCTCTTCATAGGTGCCGAACCTACTGCAGTGATGTCAACTGGTAACGCTAGCAATGCATTTGTAGATTTCACTGCAAAATCATGACTTATTTCATATCCCATTGGTGCTAGCCACTTTGTTCTGGGCTCTACAACCTTTATCATGCAATGATCTGTGCTCACAACAAAAGAAATATCATTTTCAAATTTCTTTACCAATTCTCTCAGTATTCTACTTTATTGATGCATTCGCTCCTAAAATTCTTTGAAGTAGGCTTTGAATTTTGAATCCATGTTATCTCCGAGATTCTTCATAAATTTACTTATTTGCTCAGTGATCGGTTTGTCTTGCTCCCATACTACTTTACCGATACCAGGGATAAATTTTTGTATGTAAAGGAATAAGAAAACAAGTAATGACCCAAACTTACAAGTGTTTGATTTCTTAGTCCTTATTACCTTCATGTTATCCATAAGATGATGAAGCAAGATCTCAGCTAGATCAACTTGGTGATCTTTCTTCACAATTTTGTACGCCATGTCCATAGCATTCATCGATACACTGTTCAACTAACTAGATTGAAATATTTTGTAACCTATCACATGTGTGGTGAACTTGACCATAGGATCCTTAATGTTTCCAATCTTCAGTGCTCTACCATCCCATTGAGCTCTGGTATTCTTTTCAACATCTAGTCTTGATGAGCTGCAAAATGCTTTTGCCTTGTCAGAAGTAGGATAACCAGTAACCCTATTTATCATTTTCTTCATGACCTTGATCGATTTGTCTAGCCAAAAATTCCCATCGTGGAATCTACTCAATACTATCCTTATCCATTCAGTCTTAAATGAATGCAGAAAATGTCGAATGCCCAACAGTCCAATATTTTTGAGTTTCTAAAATTCTGGTTTCACTTTTCCTTCAAGATCACAAACATTTTGAAATGTGGCAACTGTCTCAAAGTTCCCAACTTCACTGATTTTACAATGAATGTAAGCCCTAACATCCTCTATCAAAAAAACCCTATCTGGTATGCTTGAAAATGTGCCCATTGAATCCATTTTAGATGTGACCCTAGGATGCGGCTTAAATTTACCCTTGGCATAGTGTGTCCTAACAATCAAATCTACTTCCTCTTCAACTTGTTGAGATTTATTTGTAGTAGATGTAGATGCCATCAAAATAAACTAGGGTTTCAGAAAATAATAAGTACACAGGTGTATAGATAGCTGATAACCTACTTGAGTCATTGAAGAAATTTCATCAGTTCGATGTGAAAGTGCTTTGAATCTCTCTAAAAATCTTTAGCTTGAACTCTGGTTGCTCTGAAAATCCGTTCTCCGATGCTCACAATGTAAAAATGATCTTGATTTCTCAAGTATTTATAGACTTCTACAAATTCCCGCTCAAACATTCATAATAAATGTGTGACCTAACTTTGAAGTGTAAAATAGCTGTCAACTCGGTTAAACATGATATCATCAGTTTTCATTGTTTCCTCTGTTAACCTTGCATAGCGATTACCGACTAGTAATCCATTCTCAGTCTTGCTTTTACCAACTTTATAACATTGTTAGCTTATGGAATATAAACCATAATGCATCTTCATTCATGCTAATTTGGTATTAATACATCATATATGAGGAATTGTATGAAAAATATGATCTTTTAAAATATCAGTCCCATACATACCTTTGTCACCTTAAGTGGAGTTACCAATGTCACCTAATCCAGTGGATGGGGTTTCACCGAAAGTGTTACTTGATTTAGCAGTCTCCTTTGTTGACTTCTTCCACATAGTATTTCTCATCTTCATGATATCTGTAATGGTGTATCCACTCTCAAATACATGATCTTCATCTAGTGCTCGGTCTCTACAATCTTTTCTTACATGACTGACTTTGTGATAGTGCATACAGGCCATTGGAGTACTTGCCCAATATCTAGAATTTCTTATCCGATGTGCCCTATAACAATTAGCAGCTATATGTCCATACCGACCACATGCAGTACAACTAGTCCATGTATTATAATCCCATACGTATGCATTGCCTTGCCTTTTCGGTTGATATGGCTTCTTTTGAGTTTGCTACTTGGGAGTCCAAACTTGTTTCATTTTCACCTTACATTCACTTGCAGTATGTCCAAGTTTGTTACAAGTATAACATATCTTACCAGCAGTAGTCTTTTCAGTATTGTCCTTTTGTTTAGATCTGCATTCATGTGCTTGATGCCCATACTTTCCACAGTAATAACAGTAACCATTAAATCTTGTAGTAATAGCAGGAGGTTTACCTTGAGCTTTGCTTCTGCATACATTGGATGTATGTCCAGGTTTTCCACAGTGGTAGCATGTCAACATTTTGGATTTCTGACCTTGATTTATGTTGACCTTTTTAGCTTGTAGTGAGGATTCACCTTTACCAATATAACCTATACCGGCTCTGCTTCCAAATCTTCTCTGATTGTTTAGAAAATCATCAATCTTTTTGGAGCTTTCTTCAGTCAATCATTTCATCTCATTGTGCTATTGTTGATTTTTCAGATCATTTCTTAGTTTTTCATTTTCTTCTCTTAGTCTAGCAACATCCCCAAATTCCTTGATATTTCACCATTGATTCGGTTTACTTCTTGATTTGCAATCAGTACCTGATTTGACACTTGAAAGTGATGATCAGTAAGCCTTTGGATTTCAATTTCTTTAGCTTGTAGTTGTTCAGTCATCAGTCTTCTATCTTCAATGGCTAAATTTTGGTCTTGTTCAGCTTATCTTGCATTGTTCATTATCTCCACCATTCTTACCATTTATGATTCTTGTCCAATCTGTAGAGCTTTTACCTGATCAGATAGATGCTGATTCCTTTCAGATAAATCATTGATTGTACTCTCAGATCCATCAGAGATGCTTCCTGAGCTTGATCCAATGTGGTCAAATTCATCATCAAAAGGTTCTTCATGATAACTGACTTCATTCTGAGCAATTGCAATATTCTTTCTTTGCACCAGTAATTTCTTCAATCCAACATTGGTTTGCTTGTACTGTTCAACAAACATCTGTAGTTGTAGTTTCTAATTCTCAATAGACTTGTCAAGTTTGTACCTCTCCATGATTTAGATCTTTACCCTTCAGTGGTTAAACTATTTCAATAAGAGAACTGAGCTCTGATACCAATTGTTGGAAATAGGAGAGATAAATACTAAGAGGGGAGGGGTGAATCAGTATCTTCTATAACTTTTACTTAGATCCCTTCAATACTGAATATGTATACTATATTTACCAATCAAAAATAACTTGCATGAAACAATTACATAGATAACTTATGAAAGTAAATAACCATAAACTCATCAATGTAATCACATAACACAAGTATTTTGGTAACACAAAAACCCCTATTAGAAGGTAAAAAATACGGTGGGGATGACACCCACAAATTCTTCACTACTACAGATAGAAAAGAGTTTGCCTATTAAGGCTACAATTGTGATCACTTTTGGTGATCTTACCCTGTTAAAAGTAACATATTAGATCAGCTAGATCTACCTAGTTATAGGATTTAGCAACACAGTTAAGTGTGCACTCGGTTAAGAGATTTACAATAGGACTGTTAAATCCACTCGGTTAGGAGATTTTGATAACTCTATTACAGTTGTTAGAAAGTAATAGAAAAATGTATCTGCTCTGATTGACAACTAAATTTGTCTAATATAGATCATCTAAATACTGTTTAGATATCACCTTGCATGTGTAGATTTTTTGCTCTGTGATGCTCGATTGCCTTGTCAATTCTGAATACTTTCTCTGAATACAACTCTGCTCGGTTCTGTCTGTTCTTCTCAGTTCTGTCTACTCGGTTCTATTTGATAACCTTTATACTTGAAGTAGGCAATAGCTTCAAGTGTTTTCTTCTCTTATCAAATCATTACAAAATGATGTGAACACATTGAATTTATAGTGTTCTAGTTTTGCCGCTTAAGCAAAATTGATAACCCTAACATCTACTTGTACAAAAATAGTTAAGATCAAATCTTTACATTAAGATTATCATCACATTTAATGAGTATCTATACATTATATGCTTCCTTGATCATGCTTACACATGTGTCAATCTATTGTAACCGTCTGTCAAGAAAATTGTGCCTTCACTGATTCCTAGACCGTTTCCTATTTTCCTCGGTAAATGCTTATCTAGACTGTTCAGTGTTGTCTGGAAGGCTCAGTGTATACCGGCCATCAGTGTTAGTGTGTATTGTGCTTGGTAGACTATTTGATGCTTCAGTGATTACTATTAACTGATTGTTCCATGAAGCATTACCGACTTCCCTGTCTCCTTGTATTTACCGACTATCCTATCTCCTTTACCAATTAGTGTAGTATAAACAACCAACTGATGTATATGGAGGATTTTGATACTAAGTGACAAAAAATGCTCTATAGAGATAACATAGTTATGGATGCATAGTTTTATATTTAGTAGAAGTGAAGTTATGCAGTCGTTATTTGCTAGTAGCAGTTTCCTATGTTTATTCAGAAGAGTCGACAAAGATATTATTGGTTCTTGAGTTGCACCTATCTTTTTTGTATGTACCCTTGGACTTAAGCTTAGACAAGAGTTATTGATGTTGGGTTAAGAGTGCATGAAGTAATTCAGCTTCAGGAGGAAGATACAGTTGTTTTGGTAGAGCCGATAGTGTGTAGCGTGCGTCTACAATTATCTTATTTGGACACATCTCAGAATGTGTTGCATGCATAGTAGAGATGATAGAATGTTGATATAAGTTTGTTATGGTTTCTCTAATATGTTTTCAAGGTGGTTCTAATAGGCTGACTTGATTATATTATTTAGAGGAAAGATATTTATAGGCAGTCATTTGTGATTGCTGGAGTGTGGTTCATGGTTGATTAAGAAGAGAAGAGCAGAGTGTGCAAAGTGTAGAACCATCAGAGGAAGGTCTATGTGACCAAGTAAAGTACTTGTGCTATACATTGGAACTGATCTAGATAGTAGGTCAAAGTGTAGTTCACCAAGATCTAGATATAGTGTGTATCTGTTATTTAGAAGGTTGTAGCCTTCACCCATTTGAGTAGTGATCTCTTGGATAGTGCATCCTCTCCCCTAACAGGGACAATTGTAAAAGAATCCTAATAGGGTCTGACCCTTAACCAGGTCTACTATACTTAATATATTGTAAAGAAACTCCTAACAGGGTTAAGGATCTTCTAACAAGGATCATTATACACTAGTACAAAATATTAATGGGTATCAAGTCCCATTGGGGTTTTTACCTATTTGGGTTTTCCCATAACCAAAATATTGGTGTTGTGTTTATGTGTTCTTTCATTATGTTTATGCTTTATGTTTAAAAATACTTAATTAGATAAAGAATTGAATCTTGTAGACAATTGATTCACCTCCCCCTCTCAGTTATCTCTTGGGACTATTCCTAACAATTGGTATCAGAGCCAAGTGCCTCAGAGAGAAAGTTTAATAGCTTGAGGTTGATCAGATGGCATACTTTAGGAAGGAAAGTCCTAAGTTTGATGGAGAGAATTATCTTGATTGGAAGAACAAGATGGTGACTCATTTGTAGTGCCTTGGATTTGATGTTTTTGATGTAACTATCCAAGAAGCCAAGATTCCTACCCTAGAAGATCTTGGAAAGGATGATGCTACTGATAGGAAAAAGGAATTGTTTCATCAGAATGCTATAGCTAAAGAAGCCCTTATCAGTGCCCTATTTGATAGTGAATTTTCAAAGATAAAGAAAGTAGACACTACCCATAAGATATGGAAGCACCTAGAAGACATGTTTGAAGGTGACAAACAAGCAAAAGATGCACACAGAAAAACATGGAAGAAAAGATACAATGCATTAGAGATGCTACCTGAAGAAAACATTAGAGCTTATAATCAAAGGATCAATGAAGTAGTTGCTGGAATCAAGAACAATGGTGGAGAGATCTCAGAAGAAGACATCATGGACAAGTTGATGACTACTCTCACTCTAGAATATGAAAACAAGATCATCATCCTTGATGAGACCATGCAGCTTACATATAATTTCAAGAGAGAGACCTTGATCAACAAAATCTCAGCTTTTGAGATTTCAAGATTGAAGACAAAACCAAAAAGTGCGATAGCCTTCAAAGAAATAGTTCATGGTAAGAAATTTGCAAACACTTATGCTAATTTTGATGATGATGATGAAGAGAAAACTTTAGATGATTTTATTGCTATGATTGATAAAAGAGAAAAGAAAGGAAAAGGAAAATATGAAGGTCAATTTCCATTCAAGTGCTTTTCATGTAATAAGATTGGTCACTTTGCATCTAAGTTTCCTACTAGAGCTAGGAAGTTCAAAAAGGATTACAAGCCTAAGTACTCTAAGGAATGTTACTATGCTAGAGATGGAGTTTCAGATGAAGAATCAGGTGAAGAAGAAATTGGATTCATTGCTATTGTAGAAAAAATGAATAGTAAGTCAGTTCATAAAGATGAGAAAGTGAATCAAGAGCTAGCATTGATTTCCCAAGTAGATATAAGGACATAATAGATTATACATAATGGTTGTTCACATCACATGATAGGTGATAAAGGAAAATTTGTTCATCTGGACAAATACAATGGTGGTATGGTTAGATTTGGAGACAACACTCCTAAACCCATAGTTGGTAGAGGAGCCATCACTTTGGATGGAAAGAACAGTACTGATGATGTTCTCTATGTTGATGGTTTGAAACATAACCTTCTTAGTATTGGTCAGTTACTTGGAAAAGGCCATCAGTTGGAGTTCAAAGATGACAAATGCATCATTAACAACAAGGATGGTGTTATGATTGCATCAGGCTCAAAGACAAGAGGTAATGTTTTAAAACTCAATTCAGAGGCAAGTTGTTTTGTTGCTAAAGTTGATGACAGTTGGTTGTAGCATAAAAGACTATGTCATATCAATTTTGATAACATAGTAAAGATAAGAAATGTTAAGGAAGTAAGAGATCTACCTAGCATAGAAAAGCTAGTTGATACTATATGCAAGGAATGTGTGATGGGAAAGCATGTGATAAATTCATTCAGGAGCAAGCACAATTAAGAAAAGAACAAGTTGGATCTAATTCATATTGACCTATGTGGTCCAACTCAAACAAGATCATACTATGGTGAAAGGTATTTCATTTTGTTTTTTGATGATTATTCTGGGATGATGTGGGTTGCATTCTTGAAAGATAAATTAGAAGCATTTGAGAAGTTCAAAATATTCAAAGCTAAGGTTGAGAATGAATCTAGACTAAAGATAAAATGTTTGAGATCGGATAGAGGAGGAGAATTCACCTCTAATAGATTCTATGAGTACTATGAAGAACATGGCATAAAGAGATAGCTAAGTGCACCTAGAACCCCTTAGTAGAATGGAATTATAGAGAGAAGGAATAGGATCATTCTTGATACAGTGCACACCATCATGATAGAAGGAAAAGTTGCACACACCTATTGGAGAGATGTGGTCAATACAATAGTCTACACCATCAATAGAATTCAATTGAGGCCTGGTGCTGACAAAACACCATATGAGCTTTGGTTTGGTAATGTTCCCACAGTAAAATACTTCAGAATCTTTGGAAGCAAGTGCTACATCAAGAGAGATGAAGCAGTAGGCAAGTTTGATGCAAGAAGCGATGAAGGTATTTTCCTCGGTTACTCTACTAAAAGTAAAGCTTATAGTTGTTTCAATTTAAGATTTAAAAAGATCATTGAAAGTGCTCATGTTAAGATTGATAAAAAGTTCATGGTTGAAGAAAGATATCATGATTACTCACCCATGATTGAAGAAGGACCCAAACCCTCTTCTAGTGAGACAGTTATTGAAGAAATGTTTGACAGCATTAATGTGTTATTTAATGACCCTAAGACAAGTGAGGAAGAAACTCCAAAGGTTGATGAGTTAGCATCAACTAAGGTTCCAAAGTTTACATTTGGAAACCATTCCAAGAAAGACATCATTGGAGATTAGAGCAGAAAAGTCTTAACAAGGTCACAAGAAAAGAACTCAGCTAACAGTGAAGCAGTATGTTTACTATGTCAGATTGAACCTTTAAGTGTTGAAGATGCTTGTAATGATTCAGATTGGCATGATGCTATGAAAGAAGAACTTGATCAGATTATTAAGAATGACACTTGGGAACTAGTCCCAAGACCTAGTGATAAGAATGTGATTGGAACAAAGTGGATATTCAGAAACAGGATGAATGAAGATGGTACAATAGTAAGAAACAAAGCAAGAATAGTATGTAAAGGTTATGCACAAAGAGAAGGCATTGATTATTCAGACACATTTGCACCTATGAGTAGATTAGAAGCTATTAAGTTGTTCCTAGCTTATGCTATAGTCAAAAACTTCAAAGTTTATGAGATGGATGTCAAGTCAGCATTCCTAAATGGAGATTTAGAAGAAGAAGTATACATTGAGCAGCCAGAAGGATTCACCTTAGTAGATAGACCTGATATGGTATGTAGATTAAAGAAATCCCTTTATGGACTTAAGCAAGCCCCTAGAGCATGGTATGAAAGACTAGATGGATACTTAACAAACATTGGATTCAAGAAAGGAGTAGTAGATTGTAATCTATTCATTAGAGAGACATCTGAAGGTTTACTACTTGAAGCTATATTTGTTGATGACATTATCTTTGGAGGCAATGACAAAATTAGTGCTGAATTTGCCAAGGAGATGCAAAATGAATTTGAGATGAGTATGATTGGTCCTATCAAGTACCCTTTGGGATTGAATGTGCAACAGATAGAGAAAGGTATTTTCATTAATCATTCCAAGTATATGAAGGAAATATTAAAGAAATTCAAGATGGATGATTGCAAGCTAGTAGGGACTCCTATGATTACTGGATGCAAGCTAACAAAAGAAGATGACTCACTAGTAGTAGATATAACTTTGTACAAGTCTATGATTGGCAAAATTATTTATCATACTCAGACTAGACCTGACATTTGCAATGTAGTTGGCATAGTTGGAAGATTTGCAGCAGAGCCTAAACAAAGTCACCTGATGGTAGTAAAAAGGATATTCTTAAAGGCCCTATAGACTATGGTCTATGGTATCCTAATTTAGAAAATGTTGAGTTTCATGTGTACACAGATGTAGATTGGGCAAGATGCATTGATGACAGAAAGAGTACATCGAGTGGAGCAGTGTTTCTTGGTGATAGACTTGTCACTTGGACAAGAAAGAAACAAAATTGTATTTCTCAGTCAACAGTGGAAACATAATATGTTACAACAGCCTTGAATTATTTTACAATTGTTTGGATCAAGCAAATGATAAAGGATTTTAGAATTCAGATTGATTATCCTATTGTTATTCATTGTGATAACAATAGTACTATCAACATGTCAAAGAACCCTGTGATGCATGCAAAGACAAAGCACATTGAGATCGAGTATCACTTCCTAAGAGAGAAAGTGCCAGAGAAAGAAGTTAAGCTAGAATATGTGAATACTAAAGATTAGTTGGCAGACATATTCACAAAGCCCTTGCTAAAGGATACTTTTGAGTATCTCAGGGAGAAGTTGGGAGTAATTCCCTTCCTTGATTCTACTTAGAAGGAAGAAGGAAAGGCATCAGTCCTCTAGGACTGATGGAAGGTTGACTACTCTACCTCAGGAGTAGTACCGGTGCTTAAAATGAATGGTGCCCTTTGCCATTAATGTCAAAGGGGGATTAATATAGAGTCATGAAAAACATAAGTAAAAAGGAGGAGTAATATACTAAGGGGGAGCAGTATTCAGTTATGACAACAATTCAGTTCAGTAGATGGAGGATTCATCTTTGGGGAGTTTTGAAGAGGAAATGGAGAATGTTATAAAATAAATTTTCATTTGGGTTGGTGGTGTTTTTTCATTCCACATGTTGCCATCAATACCAAAGTGGGAGATTGTTGGAGATTTTCCAGTAGGCCAGTACTGACTGTATGTTTGTCATTGATGACAACATATGGAAAGTAGCATGTGTGGAAGTCTTATGTAGTAAGCTTTCAGTATATGTTGCATGGACATGATATCAACATGATATCATGGGTATAGAGGTTAACTGTTAGTATAGACAGTTATATAGCAGCTTGTGTCAACAATGTTCTTGATAGAGTTATAGGCATTGTTCTATGTATGGTTGTCCGTATAGTTATCATGGAGCCTTGTGCTCTTGGATATATGTTGAAGACATGTTAGTGATGTTTTAGTTATGGATGCATAGTCTGATATTCAGTAGAAGTGATGTTATGTACTTGTTATTCGCCGGTAGCAGTTTCCTATGTTTATTCAGAAGAGCCAACATAGATATTATTGGTTCTTGAGTTGTGCCTATATTTTTGGTATGCACCCTTGGAGTTAAGCTTAGAGAAGAGTTATTGATGTTGGGTTAAGAGTGCATGAAGTAATTCATATTGAGGAGGAAGATATAGTTGTTTTGGTAGAGCTGACAGTGTGTAGCATGCGTCTACAATTATCTTATTTGGATAGGTCCCAGAATGTGTTGTGTGCATAGTAGAGCCAACAGAATGTTTATATAAGTTTGTTATGGTTTTTTTAATATGATTTCAAGGTGGTTCTAACAAGCCAACTTTATTATATCATTTAGAGGAAAGATATTTATAGGCAGTCATTTGTGATTGCTGGAGTGTGGTTCATGGTTGATTAAGCAGAGCAGAGCAGAGTGTGCGAAGTGTAGAACCATCAGAGGAAGGTCTATGTGACCAAGTAAAGTACTTGTGCTATACATTGGAACTGATCTAGACAACAGGTCAAAGTGTAGTTCACCAAGATCCAAATATAGTGTGTATCTATTATTTAGAAGGTTGTAGCCTTCGCCCATTTGAGCAGTGAGCTCTCAGACAATGTGTCCTCTCCCCTAATAGGGACAATTGTAAAAGACTCCTAACAGGGTCTGACCCTTGACCAGGTCTACTGTACTTAATATATTGTAAAGAAACTCCTAATAGGGTTAAGGATCTTCTAACAAGGATCATTATACACTAGTACAGAATATTAGTGGGTATCAAGTCCCACCGGAGTTTTTACTGATTTGAGTTTTCCCATAACCAAAATATTGGTGTTGTGTTTATGTGTTCTTTCATTGTGTTTATGCTTTATGTTTAAGTATACTTAATTAGATAAAGAATTGAATCTTGTAGATAATTGATTCACCCCCCCTCTCAGTTATCTCTTGGGACTATTCCTAACAGAAACTACCCAAAAACATACCATAGGTAAAGGAACATTCATTATCATATATAAGTACTATATTCTACCATTTCTATCCATTAGTTTCAAGAAAATATACCATTTCCTTTTATCACCCACATTCCTACTTCATGTCTTTACATATGAAATATACATATAAAAACCATAAGTTCACATGTTAGTTTGGAAGTAAACTACTTAAAATGAAATAAAAAGCATTTAGAAAGATGGCCTTTTAAGAGGCTCATCATTCTCCCCAACTACTCTATTGCTGGTCCCCAGCAATCATGAAGTTCTGGATTCTGGCTCTCAATCTTAAATCACTGGCTGTATTCTCTCTAGGCTCATCATCAACATAATTAAAGTATCTATGGTTCTCCCTGAGTCTTTCCCATTGCTGAACTTCTTGAGCCATATCATGATCTGCAATACTTTCATTCATTTCCAGTAGTGGTTACAGGAGAATAGGAGGTTGAAATCTTAATGGAAACTAGTAGTTAATCATAGTCCTACCCAACATGATATACCATGGAACTCTTCTGGTAGGAAGGGATAGATTTTTTGAAGAGTGAGGTTCCCTAGCCTTCAGGTCATGTGACATTCTTATCCATCTCTTCCTAGAAGCACTGATTTGTATTACAATATCATGAGCTGAATGCTGATCCCAATCTACATAAGCTTGTTCTCTAATTGGGTGCACTTTATTAGCTCCACTTGGGTTCACTGTAATAGAAAGCCAATCAAGAAATGTTCACCTAGAATATTGAACCTCAGGTCTCATGAGAAAGGGAGTTTTCATCTCACTATTCCTATAATGTGAAGCTTGATGCTCCATGCTTATCTCATTTTGCATCCAAGACAGTACTGTTCTTAGTTGAACATCTCCTACATAAAGGAGTGAATTCCAATCCCTATCATATGGCACAACTAATTTATGCAAATATAATTCACATAATAAATTCTTTAAGGACATTGGAGCTGATTGAAATGCATCATAAAACTCATGAGGTGTTGAAACAGAGGAATTTAGCCCTTCCAAAATTCTTGTCAATTTGAAATTAATGAACTGTTCCCTAAGGAACAGAGCATACATCGGAGATGGTGATCTACATTTCATGACTTCTAGAATCAACTCTATTATCTGATAAATCCTTCTCTTCAAAACCTCAATCTGATCTTCTTTCTATTCTAATTGATGAGCTTTCTCATCAATAGTACATTTCAATTTTTCCTTCTCTATTTTCCATTGTGCTCTTTCCCATAACAACTGTCGATATAAATTTAACCCTATAGTCAGGGGTGCAGATAAGTCTGGAGGTGGCATGGGTTCCTGATTGAAAATTTCAATCCATCTAGATGATAGATGAGGGGTTTTTGCTATGTTTTCCTATGTGGAGGATTTCCCTTTCCACACAACAAGGGTTGTTACTACATTGTCCCCTTTATAAGTTTCAGATGCTACCCTAGTCAAAGTATCTAACCCATCCTTATTAATTTGTTCTATCACCTCTTCAATAATATCCTTACCAAATTTAGGGAAGTCATCAGAAGGGGAATCTTTTGAATCATTAGGAATATTTTTCCTAGAAGAGTTATCAACAAACTCCTCAGCCTCTTCAGAATTTTCATCACTATCAATGAGTATATAGTTGACACTAGGGCTAACTTCTGCTTCTAAATTCTGATTGTGGAACATAGTACCACTGTCTATATTTTCTTGAACATTTTCTTTAGAAGAGGATCTCTCCATAGATTTAGAGGATTCTAAATTAATAATTGGAATGGGAGACAAAACATCCCTATTGTTTCATGCGAGGGAAAGGTTTCATTGGCTTCATCACTAACATTATCATTACTAGGTTTTTGTTTTGGAATTTCCTCTTCTATCTCCAGGGTTTTACCCTTGTCTTTTCTAGAGGTAGACCTAGTCTTTATAGATGGTTGGGTTTCAGGAACATCATCAAATTTCTTTCTCTTAGAAGTGGAAGAACCAATATCACAAGTTCTCTTCCTAGATGGTTTAGGAGTGGAGGATGAAGCTTCAGAAACAATTCCTATTCTTTGGACTACTTTACAAACCCAATGGCTATATTTTCTCTTCTCCCTATACCCTGGCCTCTAGGGCCGACCATCCTAGGTTCTATTATTGGGATTAGGAGAGATATGGTACTGAGAGGGGAGAGGTGAATCAGTGCCCTCAAAAAATTTTACTTGTAAACCATTTGCTATCACTATATTAAATTTATCCAGCTTCATGCTAGAATTTTTGAAAAATCCAGTTCATAGACCTGATGGTAGGGTTTTGTGGTGAAAACCCTAGGTTTAATGGGAGCCCTAGCTAGTCTTAGGCCTTGTTCTAATTTCACGTTACCTTTTTGGCTCACTAATTCTCCAAATAGGACATGTGCTATTTTTGACCCCTTTTAGACACCACTTTACATGTTATGTGGTTCGGTTATTATACGGGATCCTTTTTAATATTTCCCTCAAAGCCTAAGTTTCCCATGGTATTTTCCTAAGTATCAAACCCTTTAAAAAATGAGTGGCTCTTGTTAAATCTCAAGGCTTCCTATTGTCAGAATCTTTGACATGCGATCTAGCAATGAACAGACATCTATCTTGATGGGCCTATCTTTGGTGTTTTGTTGGCGGTTAAACAACACAGTGCATCAATGGCTGTTGTTATACTGTTGGGTCGAGATGATACCTTTTTAAGCATCACAGTATAGTAACAATCATTCAATGTTATATGGTGGATGAGATGGTGGGTGGGGCCTTAAATTTCCATGTCACTCTGACATGTATGTTTCTAATTGGTTGAAATAAATACGATGTGGTGGTTGATAGGATATTTGATATTAAAGAAGAAATGGAGAAAAGGCCCGCCCACTTATTTTTGTAAACATGGCATCTTTTGATTTGAAAGAAAGATAAGTGAAGTGTCATAGTGGGGCCAGCCTTCTTGGATGGTTAAGGTTCAACAGGATCTCATGGTTGTCATTAAACCACTGGGATAAAGTGCACAATTTTTAAGGTCAGTGGTATAGCGACAACCGTTGATCTTGTTTAAAGATGATGAATGGAAAGTGGGTCCTTTGTCGCTAGTTCATGATGACACGATCATTTCTGATTGGCCAAGGGCAATGATGACATGTCAGGTTATCAATATACTTGACACCGAGGATAAAGTTAGGGTTTTCCACCTGTTGATCTATCCGGCCTAGCATTCCCTGATTTGATAAAGTTTTCAAAAGGAAAGGTGGGGTCATTACTTTGGGAGTAGTTAAAGCGCTATGAGTTGGAAAGAATCTTGTGGTTGTCATTACACTACTAGATGAAGATGCTCAAATTCTACACCCATGCTTTAGCGATGAAATGACACTTGTCCTCTCTAATCAAGGTAAAGTTAAGTTGTTTCTTTCCCCACATGGTTAATTTGAACTATTTTCATTGGCTAGGAACTCATTTGGGAAAAAGAAAAAGAGGGTTGCATGGCTATTTTTGCTAATCGTCCGATGTGCCAAGGGGAAATGATATCAATGGTCTGAATTCAAAATTCTACTCTATGACATTGTTCACATCCTATGAATACTGAGGCCGCCAAATTTCAGTAATGGAAGACTTAATGAGCTATGTGCGGATAAATTGTGAATGGTTGGCAACATTATATATCAAAATTTGGTCGTTGTTTCTCTTTACCACTCTCATAAGCATTTTGGCAAACTAGATTTTCCTCTAGAGAGATATCAAGTGAAGTTTTTTCAGGTGCCTAGTAGGTCAAAATTTTCTAAATTACAGAATTATTTGAGGTCTGTGAAGGAATTGTGGGAGGAATTTCTGTTGCTTACTGATATTTTTAGGGTTTTTTCTCAAGTATTTATATATTGTTCTAAAAGCCCTAGTTTAAAATACCGCCAAAGAGAGCACTATCTGGGAAGATAAAGTACAAAGATAGAGGTGTCTTTGAGGATTTAATGTAATTGCTACTGCATTTAGATAATGGGGCAGCTAGATTAAAAGAACTTGTTCTGAGAAACCATAGGGACTCCGTAGCTGAAGGACTCCATGATAGAGGGAATTGGATGAGAGATGCTAAGGTGGGTAAAGATCATAATGGTCTTATTTTGTTCAAAGTAGCTTACTCATAGAGGAATTCCTGTGCCCCCCTCAACAACATTTGGCAATTTGATATTAGGAAGTTGGTAGTCCCTGGAGTTTTTATGGATGTTAAATTATTGATACAAATTGCTAGGTGCTATGATCCTGCGACAAAGTGTGTCAAGGATATAAATGGAAATAATTTGATTAGTATCATAGAAGAGGAAATTAGGGAGGTATTTTCATTGAATGACCCTTCTATGGGGTTGGAGAAAATAGATTTTACAGAGTTTATAGAGATATATGAAGCCTAGAAGGATTATTTAAGAACAGGGCCTCCAAGGGAATTTCTAGAAGAAATTGGATCTATGTGTGTCATCAGTCCAAGTACACCAGAGCCTTTCAGGATGGATTTATTTAGTAAGAGAGCACAGGGTTTCTACAAGTATTTGACTTTAATTCTAGGGCATGATGAGGCCACTCATATGCCAATACCATATATGTTCATGATGGTTCAGTCACTACATCCCCAATTGGCACTAATCTTTGACTTTTCCTCACACTTGGCTGACATAATCCATGAGGGATTAATGGGAATAAAGAACATGAAGGTTAGTAGGCCTTTTGGGTGGTATTCAATGCTTATGCATATGTTCTTATACAAGGGTGAGCAATTTTTCAACTCAACAGTCAACATTGTGAAGGAGAGAAATGGAGAAACCCTTCTAGTCCAATTGTGGACCATAGCTTTGTCATGGGACAGAGTTGATGCCAGTTTCATTGCCTTTGACAGGGATTTTTCTTCAAGACTTAGGACACTATTATTCTTTGAAAATCCTAGAATCCCAAGGGAGTTACTGAGATTAATCAGACCAAAGGAATAATGTTAGGACATTACTATTGTCCATAATTTTGGGGATATCATTTTATATCCTGTTTCTACAATTTTTAGGGTTTATGGTTGCAGAAAGGAACCTTACATTTTGCCTTACCAAGTTCCATTGAAGGTAGGATATGCTAAGATTCTGGGGTAGATTGATGACCTAAAAGAGAGTGCCCTTATTGGAAAAGGAAGAGGGACTTTTTTCCCTAACATAAAAATTGCTCATTAATTTGTTATTACTAAAGGAGGATGGGTATACTTGAACCAGGTATTGCATCCCTACAGAATGCCTACAGCTACAACAAGGTGTGCAGATAATGAGGGTTTCCTATCAAGCCTGTTCAGAGATAAGATTAGGTGTGCTCTTATGGAGCACTAATTCAATTTCCCTGAGGACATAATAAGAAATGATTTTGACCTCCAAACTCAAGAAATAAAAAAGGAAAAATGGGTGATGTACAAGAAGACTGTAGATTTCATTAAAAATTTTGATAGAGCTTATGACCCATTAAAGGGCTTTGAGCCATGAGCAAGAAAATTAGAGGCTCTTATGGAGCATTTTGAAGGCATTATGCATGCAGTAAATGAGAAGAGGGCTACTATGAGTAAGACAGACCCTAATAGGGATAGGTAGATTTTGAGCTAGCCAGGATATGTAAAATTGACCCCAAGGGGAGTCTACGCAATGTAGAAGAGAAGTGGGTACACTATTCTCTTAACACCACATCAAAGAAGTGAGGATATTCCTTCTACTTCTAGGGGGAAGAGGCCTATGAATGATCCACCAATACAAGGACCCTCCTCAAAGAGGCAAAGACAAGAAGGGTCACGATCAGAGCAAAATGTATACTCTCCTTCTCAGTCTCCCATCCAATTAGATGAACATGGGGTAGCAGAACAATTAGTTCAAATGAGTATTGAGGGGAATATTTTTGTTTCCAAGGATGAGTTAAAAGAAGGAATGCTGGAGGCACCTAAGGAGGTGGCCATGGATCTTACTATGGCTTAATTTGAGGGTAAAAAAATGCACCCTATTTTAAAATAGGCTAGTGATTCTTTTGTTGCCGATGATAAATTTGTTAGGACAAGGGCATTTTTCCAATTTCTATGGAGAATGAAAATAAATCAATACAAGGAGATCTGTGAGAAGAAGAAGAAGAGTTCCCTGATAAAAACATCATAGAGATAGAAAATGAGACCAAGGCAGAAATAGTGAAGCAGTTTGAAAAGATTACTCCTGAGGAAGGGAGGGCTATGGTCCATACTACAGGGGTGCTAATTTTGCCAGAGTGGGACATTGTTGATGCCATAGTATTTGATCAAGTCAGGTTGAGCAAGGTAAAAACTTTTGCTACTGCAGAACATGCCCAACAAGCTACTAGGGGTATTTCTTTTTCAGAGGATCATGCTACCTTGGTGATGTGGTCCCTTAAGAGGGAGGAAGATAAAGGAAAAAGAGAGGCTCTCTCTGTAGGGTATGCAAAGAATTTATTGGTACAAAGAGTAGGTGAGACTTCTAGAGTAGAAGCTTCAAACCTGATTTTGGAGACTGCTAAGTTCAATGTCAAAGTGGCAGAGAAAGATGCCCAAGAAAAAGAAGAGCTTAGGCTCAAATTTGAAACTATCCTCTAGTCTTATAATGAGATCAAGATAGAGCTGATTCAAAAGAATAGGTTAATTGTTGAGCTATTAGGACCACAAGATCACATACCACTATAACTGATGATAGTTGACAAACCTATAGTGGCTTCATCCTCTAGCCTAATTGTTGAGTTTCCACCATCCCCCTACCTAGAGACAAGTATGGATGCAAGAGTTAGTTGGAGAAGGAAAAGGATGAACATATGAAGGCCACAACTTTGGCAAACCAAAATTATGAAGAAAAGATGACAAATGCAATAATGCAGTTTGCACATGATTTGAAGCCCTCAATTTTCTTCAATCATGTCAGTAAGTTACATTCTTTTTTTATAACTTTAAATAAAGATAGGATTGATATGTCACTAGTTTTGAAAAAATGGATTGAGAGGTCTCCAAGTGTCAAGTTTTTTCATTCATTGCCTAAAGGTCAAGAAAATCTTGACCCACTGATTTAGCTGGTGCACCAAGTTGTGAAGAAAATAGTGCAATATGACATCATTTTGGATAACTTCATAAGGAAATCAAGTATGTTGAAAGGGGAGCTGATGCTTTCAAATTATGAACTGGTACCAAAATTTCTCATAGAACGAGGGAAATTGAAAGAATTATATCAATGGAGAGAAGAGATGGATGCACTCCTATCAGAGAGAGTGACTGGTGTCCTAAGTGACACCTATTCTTTTATTAGCACCATTAAGTTGTTAATGAATGCAAAATCTATGTTTGATCTTATTCAGTACAAGGTTAGCCAAATGGAGAATGAATGGGAACAATTATCTAGTAAGAAAGCCGAGTTTGCAAAATTTGAGTTCCCAAGTGAAGAGGTGTATAATAGGTGGAGGTATCAGTACATACCTCATGTTGAAAAAGTAAATGCTCCACTAGCCTCTTAAAACAAGTAAAATAGTTACTTTTGAGAAATCAAGGTTGTTGAGGTGCAAAAAGACATTTATTATAGGATTGACTGCGAGATATTACAATCAAATTTTTTGAAAGAAGTCGAGGAAAACATTGAAGACATAAAGCAAGGCGGCTCATCTACAAAGATCTCACATGTTTGATCAATGTTTTTATTGTAAACCTAATGGGGTTGTTGTAAAGCTTTTAGGTTAGGAATTTTGTAAACCCTAGAATGATCGATAGCTTGTTGCACTTCCTTGTATATAAAGGATTTTCCATGATCATTCTAGGTATTGAGAGTTTAGGTGTTGAAAAGATAGAAATTTTGAAACCCTAGCCCTTAGTCGAGGATTGTAACTTTTTGTATCATTTTTATCAAAGAAATAGAGAAGAAGTATAGGGTGCTGCTGCTATTTTGCAAGCTTATTGTTTAGAATATGATGAATATAATGTTCAAGGTTATACTTAATACAAATCTCAAATCTTTGTCTCTCATTTGAGTTTATTCTATAAATCTTTAAGTCTTTCTGAGATTTATATGTATGTGTTTGGCTTTGAGTTCTGATCTAGGATTGGATTAAATATTGCTTAGGGTTCGATACATGTTTACTGAATCTGTTTGAGGATTTTCTATAAGTAGCAAAGAGTTGAGGTGTTTGTATTTATGTTTAAAGACCAGTTCTTTTCAAAATATCATTGTATTCATTCTATCTTTTGATATCTTTCCCAATGGTGTCTCATGGAGTGTAAAATATTTTGAAGAACCAACACCTTTTAGATCTATAATAGTAAACAATAATAACCTTGCAAAATAACTTGTACCTAATTTCACGTATCATTCATCCATTTAACTTATGAAAGTAAACAACATGAAATCAATATATCAATCACATAACACAAGTATTTTGGTAACGTAGAAACGCTTGTTAGAAGGTAAAAACTATGGTGGGGATGACACCCACAAAGTCTTCACTACTGTAGATAGAAAAGGTTTGCCTATTATAGATACAAGTTTTGATCACTTCTGGTGATCTTACCCTATTAGGAGTAACATATTAGATCAACTAGATCTACCTAGTTATAGGATTTTAACAACACTAATGAAGTGTGCACTCGGTTAAGAGATTTACATAAGACTATCAAGTCTACTATGTTAAGAGATTTAGCCAAAAACTCTATTACAATTGTTAGAAAGCAATAGGCAATTATCTGCTAATTGAAAACTTAACTTGTCTAATATAGATCAATAAGTATTGAATATATTTCACCTTTACTGTGATGAATCTTTGATCTGAACTGCTCGGTTAGCCTACTCTGATTCTACTTAATCTGATCTCCTCTGTATACTGTTCTGCTCTATCAATGGATAGTCTTGAAGTTAGGCAAGTGCTTCAAGTGTTCCTTAATTCATACATCAGTTCACACTAAAAATGATGCAAACATACAATTATATAGCATACTACTTTATGCTACTTTAACAAAATTAGGTTACAAATCTTAGACAAAACAATAAGATCTACGATGTGCAAAAATGACCTAGATCAAACTATTACATAAGATATACATTTCATTTAATGAATATCTCGACAATAAATATTCCTTGATCTTGGTAAAATGTTTTCTGATATGTTGTAACCGTTTGCATAGAAGAATGTGCCATTCTTGATTACTATGCCATTTCCTGTGATCCTTGGTAAACATTGTATAAATTTCTCGGTGTATATTGGTGCTTAGTGTTTACTATCACTCAGTGTTGGTGTTTGCTGATGCTCGGTAAACTATCTGATGCTCAATGTATATACTTAGTCGACTAGTCTATTTTGCTTCTAGTTACCAACTAGCTCAATATAAGTAACCGATCGATATCTTTGATAACCTTTGATACTAATGACAACCTTTAATGCTCAATAGAGATAACAATCTCCCCCTTTGGCATTAGTATCAAAACTTGAATGTATATAGATAAAAATTTCTACATATAACTTATATCTCTACCATATACATATATACTTATCAAAATTTCTATATACTCCCCCTCAGTGCATGCTCCCGGTAATGTGTAGTATACGTAGTGTCTATGTACATATTTGGCATATACATTGATATCCCCCTTTTTGATAGTAATGCCAAATACAAAAATTAAACTGCATACCCACATCTTACAAAAAATGTGCTGATGGGTTTTCTTCACAAACTCCAAGAGGTTTTCCCATTCCTCTTTCAAGTTGGTGAGAGCAATGGGCTCAAGACCAACTTGTACATGATGTCAAAGATGTTATCTACTCTTCTTGTTTCTTGAGATCTGCTATCAACCACCTGAGTTCCTAAAATCTATGAATATGTTTTGAAAAAGCTTTTGGCTCGGTTGTAGCTGCGTTTGCACTAGTCTTGATTTCATCTTCCAGACCTTTGATCTTTTCATTGATCTCAACAGTGAAGGTTTCCATAGTGCATAGCTTTAGTAAGAATTGATAAATTAACTGGGTTATAGATTTGATCTCGGTTATTATCTCAGATAATTTAACCTTGTTTATTGCCACTTCTTGGCTGATTCTTTCTGCAAGTTTATGTTGAATCCTTGACTTTGCCCTTTCTTCAATTTTCTTGTCGGTGTCCACATCTAGGGCATTGATGCCTTCAGTAAGAGTCACAAGTTGGTCCATTATTGGTGTGTCTTCATTTATATGTACTTTAGGTATGACCTATTGTAAGATATGTCTTACATTTTCCAATATTTCCTTGCTCTTACTCTCTTGCCTCAGTTTTTCTTATGCCTCTTTCCTCATGCATAACTCCCTATATTTTCTAAGTTCTTTAGGGCTAAGGGTCCTCGGGTCACACTCGGGTATTACTATAACTTTGTCTAGAGTGACCAGCCCTTTCCTTTCTTTTTCTTCTTCTTCTCTGGTGCAAGGGGTGACTTCTTCACAATGGTGACAAGAGCCTTGTCTTCATCCTTTGGAGTATCCTTCCTGGTTGAAATGCTCTCTTCCTTCCTCTACTCCTCGATAACCTATGTGTCAATTGAATGAGTGGGAGCCTCAGATGTGGTGTCAGGTGGGATCACCTCGGTTGCCTTAGGATCATCTTGTGCCTTTGTTTCTATAGTAGTTGCCTCTATTCCTTTAGACTTATTTGTCTTTTTCTTGGTGTTTTGGTGTCTTGTTCCCCTGTAGTATCTTTATGTTGCTCAGGGTCTGAGCTGTCGGGTTGTTCCTATGAAAGAAATTCTACTGCTTCTGCAAGTATAGGAAGCTTGCTTGATAATGATGTGAATGCAAATTCAGTGACTTGTGCTTCATCTTGAGTGTTTTCTGGTGCAATATTTACATCCTCATTATCCTTGTCATCAGGATCACCATTTGTGATGTCCTCAATGAGTACATCATCATCTATTTTCTTCTTCATTTGGATCTCTACTGGATCTAGTGCATCCTGTGAAACATTTATGTCTTCCTTTTGTTCAGTGATATCAATTACCTTGGTAACTGATATATCAGTGTCCTTTGACTTCTTTGTTACAGTATCATTAATGTAGATTCCTTTTCCTTTACAAAGTTGTCTCTTTTTAGACAGATTTAAGAATGCACTTTGCTCAGCTTGATCTCGAGCTTCAATAATTGATTTCCATAGGGAATAGCCAGTCTCATCTACATCCGCCATGTTCTCATCTAGTATCATCATAGCTCAATTCTTTATAGTGAATCTTGCTTGATAATTAGCCATGTGCTCATCAATTTTTGCTAGGCTTAGATGTGGGGTTGCTCAAACTAGAGATCTTTCTCTCTTTCTCTTCTCGGTGTCTAGTGCATAAGCCCATTTTTTATTTATTCTATCATCCAACTCCTTTGGTAATGATAGTGCAAATTCTAATGGAACTCTTTTAAACTTTATCATCATTTGGATGACTGCCTCCTCAATCTTTGTTTGATCCTCATTTGACATTTTGTCAAATCTGCTAAGTTTCGGATCAACAAGGTCACCATTCTCAATTATATCTTCAATGATTTCATCTATTGACCTTACCTTGTTACTGACCACTTTGAATTGACTAATATAATCTTCATTTTCCTCATCCTTAGGGTCTTCTTTAGCTCTTATCAGTCTTCTCCTTTTCTTCAGCACCTTAGCTACAACCTTAGCATTTCTCTTAGTATATGACTTTATCGGTGTAGCTTCTCTTAGTCTTGTGATTTTCACTACTCCTTTCTTTGGTGGTGGCGAGGCTACAGTTGATGATCTTGTCCATGTACCTATTTGTACTGGCAACTACTTCTTCTTTTGAATTTTGGTGGGAGGAACTGGTGTAAGGTCTTTCTCTTTTTCAGATTCAGTTTCCTCACTATCATAAGGTTTGTCATCCAATAGTAACTGACCTTCAGTTGTTGCTTTAACCAGTGACTCCTCAGATGAGTTAGAGACATCTCCAAATCTAGCAGTTAGATCTTTCTTCATCTTCTTTGCCTTCCTAGTCATTTTATTAATGACCAAACCTGTCTTGATTCTAGACTTAGCTTCTTCATAGGTTCCAAACCTAGTGGCCTTGGGGTCTTTTAGTAATTCTAGTAGTGCTTCAATAGATTTCAATCCAAAATCATAGTTCATTTCATAGTGCATAGGTGCTAGCCATTTTGTTCTAGGTTCAACTGCTTTTATCATGGTATGATCAGTGTCTACTAGAAAACATATATCTGTCTCAAATTTATCAACTAATTCTCATGGAATTCTTCTTCTTTGATTCATCTTGGCCTTAAATTCTTTAAAGTACTCATCAAAAAATTTATTCAAATCATCTCCTAACTTGTTCATCTTTCGGTAATCTGTACAGTTATTAGTTTATCTGTTGTCCAATTTACTTTACCGACGCCAGGGAGATACTTTTGTAGATAGAAAAATAAACAAACAAGGGGTGATCCAAACTTACACGTGTTTGTCTTCCATGACCTTATAGTCTTCATTTTTTCCTTTAATTGGTTCAGCAGTACCTCTGTAAGATCAATTTGGTGATCTTTCTTTATAATTTTATGTGCCATGTCGACTGTGCTATAGGGTATGCTATTTAATCTACTTGATTGAAATATCTTGTACCTGATCACATATGGCACAATTTTTACTACTAGGTCTTTAATTGTTGAAATATTCAATGCTCAACCATCCCATGCAGCTCCAATGTTCTTCTCAACATAAACTCAAGAGGAGCTTTGGAAAGTCTTTTCCTTGTCAGTTGTAGGGTAGCCAATAACCCTACTGATCATTTTATTTGTGACCTCTACTAGTTTATCCAACCAGAACTTCTCATCATGGTACCGACTCAGTACAATCCTTATCCAGTCTATTTTGAATGTTTGTGAAAAGTGTATGGCACATGATAATCCTGATTTATCAATCTAGTTGTATTCTAGTTTTAGTTTTCCATCGGTGCCACACAATTGTTGATATGCAATAATACTCTCAAAATATCCTACTTCTCCAATCTTGCAATGAATGAACGACCGTATGTCTTCTGTTACCAAAACCCTATCTAGGATGCTTGAGAAAGCACCCATTGAATCCATTTGTGATGTAATCTTGGGGTGTGGTTTGTACTTAGGCTCATCAAAATTCACTGTAACAATCAGATTTACTTCTTCCTCAACATTGTGTGATTTGATTGCGAATGATGTAGATGCCATAAATTGATTTAGGGTTTTGGCAAGTAGTAGGTTAATAAAGTGTTTGGTAGCAAATGTACTTACTCAGAGTCATCAAAGAGTGATTTCAGTTTGATCTACAGTAGCCTTGAATCCTTCTGAAAATCCTTTTAGCTCAAACTCTTTTTTATGAAATCTTCATTCTTCGAGATCGCGAAATAAAAATGAACTCTATTTCCCATGTATTTATAGACTTTTTGATATTCCAGCTCAAACTTTCATGCATTAAATGCTTGACCTACCTTTTGGTTCATAACAACTGTTAGCTCGATAAAGAATGTAGGATTTCAATAGCTCGGTTAACACACAATTCCTTCATCAGTTGATACATGTGCTCTGTTAACCTTGATTAGTGATTACCGATGGGTAACCAACTCTCGGTCTTGCTTTTACCGACTATGTAACTTTGCTATCTCTTAACATATAAACCATAATGCATCTTTTTTCATGCAGATTTGGTATGTGCTCATCATATATAAGGAACTGTATGTAAGATATGATCATTTTGAAATATCAGTCCTATACATACCTGTATTGTCTTAGGTGGAGGAAATGCTGTCACCCAGTCCAGTGGATGAGGTTTCATCGATAGCATTACTTGACTCAACATTCTCATTAGATGCCTTTCTCCACATAGTGTTCCTTATCTTCATAATATCTGCAATAGTGTTTCCACTCTCAAATACATGATTTTCCTTTAGTGCTCGGTCTCTATAGTCCTTGCTTAAGTGACCAACCTTATGACAATGCAAACATGCCATTCTAGTGCTTGTCCAGCTTCTCGATTGTCCATCCCATCTTTTCCTATTACAATTTTCTGCAATATGCCCATATCTACCACATGAAACATAGTTAGCCCATGTGTTATAATCCCAAACATAAGAATTACCTTGTCTCTTCAGTTAATAAGGCTTGCACTATGTTTTCTGCTTAGGAGTCCATACTTGTTTCATCTTTGCCTTACATTCTCATGCAGTGTGTCCATGCTTATTACAAGTATAGCATAACTTATCCATAGTAGTATTATTAGCATTCTATTTAGCTCTACATTCATAAGCTTGATGACCATATTTTCCACAATAATAGCAATATCCATTGAATTTGGGTGTGATAGGAGGTTTACCTTGTGCTTTGCTTCTACAAACATTGGAGGTGTGACTTGGTTTACCATAGTGATAACATGTCAACACTTTAGGTCTTTGATTTTGATTTTTGTTGACCTATTCAACTTGTTGTGATGATTCTTCTTCACTAGTATAGCCTAGACCAGCTTTACTCCCAAATCTTCTTTGTTTAATCAGAAAGTCATCAATCTTCTTGGAGCTGTCCTCAGCCAACTCCTTCATTTCATTGTGTTATTTTTGTATCTTTATTTCATTTCTCAAGTTTTCATTATCTTCTTTGAGTATTGCAACATCTTCAAGTCTTCTTGACAATTCTCCATTCACTTGGTTAACCTCTTGATTCACAGTCATCATCTGATTAGATACTTGGAAGTGACGATCGATGAGTCTTTGTATTTCAATTTCTTTAGCTTGGAGTTGTCCAATCATTTGTCTTCAGTCTTCAATAGCTAGATTCCTTTCTTGTTCAGCTTGTCTAGCATTGTTTATTATCTCTACCATTCTCACCATCTAAGATTCTTGACCGATTTGAAGTGCTTTCACTTGTTCAGATAGATCCTAATTCTTTTCAGATAAATCATAGATTATACATTCAGATCCATAAAAAATGCTTCCAGAACTAGATCCAATATGATCAAATATATCATCAATTGCTTCTTCATGATAACCGATCTTATTTTATAGAATAGCTAGGTTCTTCCTTTCAACTAGTGGTTTCTTCAGTCCTTCCTTAGCTTGCTTAAACTGTTCAACAAACATCTGCATCTGTATCTTCTGACTCTTAATAGTCTTATTTAGCTTATATCTCTCCATGGCTTAGATCTTTACCCTTCAGTGGTTAAACTATCCAATAAGAGAATTGAGCTCTGATACCAATTATTGGGATTAGGAGAGATAGGGTACTGAGAGGGGAGGGGCGAATCAGTGCCCTCAAAAACTTTTACTTGTAAACCTTTCAGATCTATAACAATAAAAAATAATAACCTTGCAAAATAACTTGTATCTAATTGCATGTATCATTCATCCATTTAACTTGTGAAAGTAAACAACATGAAATCAATATATCAAGCACATAACACAAGCATTTTGGTAACAAAGAAATCCATGTTAGAAGGTTAAAACTGTAGTGGGGATGACACCCACAAATTCTTCACTACTGCAAGTTTTGATCACTTCTGGTGATCTTACCCTATTAGGAGTAACATATTAGATCAGCTAGATCTACCTAGTTGTAGACACCTAAAAATCCTTTAGAAAATAAAGTATTTTTATTTTCTGAAAAATCTCTGATGACATCATCATTTATTAATTAATTATTTATTTAATTAATTAATTTATTTTTATGTCATTAAATCCCTTTTTCTTAATTAAAAATATTTAATTAAGAAATCCCTCCCAAAAATGTTTAAATCTTATTTAAACATTAATCCCCTATTTATTAATTATTTTAATTAATAAATTGACCAAAAATCCCTCAAAAAATAATTAATTTATTTTGTGACCAAAAGTTGGCCTTTTTTCCTAAGACCACTAACCTCTTCCAAAATCTTCTAATCCCTTCTTAATTTTGATTAAAAGGCTAATCCCATCTTTTCTAACCCTAATCTCAACTCAAAATATTTAATTAAGATTAAATATTTAATTTTCATATTTATTGAAAATATTTCAATAAATTTTCCCAAACTTAAGCTTTTGGAATGAATAAACTTTTATTCCATAAAACCTAAGAAAACTCTAGACTCTTCTAGAAACTTCTCAACCCAACCTCTTCACCCATCCTAATCCTAAAATCCCCTAATCCTAATCCTAATCCTCCCCCTAACCTTGTCACATTCCCTAAACAAGGTTAGCCAACTCCTAAGCTTGACCCAAAGTCAACAAACTTCTAGAGGCTTCTCTTATATGCATTTATGATGCATTTAAAGCCTCCTTATCCCTCTTACATGCATTTATGATGCATTTAAGAAGCCCCTCACCCCTTTCTTACACCCTTTGACCTTAGGCACATTTCCCAAATTGTGCACATTCCTCCCATCTTTCAACCCAATGCCCTTGTGACACTTGTCACAAGGAGGTGGCCTTGAACTAGCACAATCCATGTGCTCCCCTTTGAATGAATCTTGGCCTCTCTTAAGGATTTTGATCCTAGCCACTCATTCATCCTCCCAAAAGTCTATAAATAGTCCTCATTTCCAAGAGCAAAATATCCATTCACCTTTCATTTTATGCATTGTTATCATGTCCATTTAGCTCTAGACTTAGCATAAGCAATACTAATTGTTAGTTTCTTTTTATCATCTTCAAGCTTTCTTAAAGAACATCATAGCTTAGCAATAATGGATTAATATAGTTTCTTTCATTGTTTAGCATAGCATCTAGCATCATATCACACCTATATTTGGTCTAAAATCAATCTTAGTATGCATTATAATATGCTCCAAGTGCTTAGAGAGCACACCCACATCCCTCTAATTAAAGCGAATCAAACATTTGCTCTATAGCACTTGTTTTTTTAGCAACAATCTTGAGGTGGCTTTGGTTTTGTTTTCATGTCTTATGCTATTTTTTAGTTCATGAACATGTTAGATTAGTCTAATGTTTGAATATTTCAGCCTTTCAAGACAGGTAACAGGTTCAAAATCATAGTCTACATTCTGGCACGCCCAGTGGGACCCACTTCACGGGTTCTTTGCAAACATTTTGATTTTTCAAGCTTATAGGTGGACGAAGCACTTTGAATTCTTCTTCCTCTTCTTGTCTATATTCTTCTTCTATTCTATCTACTTCTTTTTCCTCTTCTTGTCTATATTCTTCTATTCTATCTACTTCTTCTTCTTCTAGCAAGGTCATGGCCATTTTTTTTCAAAAAAATCCATAAGGAAGCAAAATCCTACAAACCTTGTTTTAGTGCTTAAAATGAACCCCCAAATCATTCTTAAATGCATTAAGAACTAAAACTTGCAAAATTTATTCTAACAAACAAGAAAAAAATCAATCAAAACATTTGCATCCTTGCAACATCAAGGTTTTAAATGCATTCATGCAAAGTAGGAACATTTTATGATTTGGGAGCATAAAAAGAACATCAAGTTTGCATTGGAAAGCTAAGTGGTCCCTAATCAACTAAAAAATCATCCTAAATGGTCCTAAATCAAAATTAAAATGCATCAAAGAGAGCTAAAAAAGAACTTCATTTGCAATGTCTTCAAAGTTTTGTTAAAAATCTCAAAGCAAACTAGGAACAAAATCATCAAAAAGCTTTGCTAAAACTTTTCAAATTTGGTTCCTAAACTTTCCTAAAGGTTTCAAAATTTTCCTAAATCAGTCCTAAAGCTTTGTTATTGATGTGAACAAGTCTCTTATTGCAAAATCTTGAATGCCTTTTAAAATTCATGCATCAAACTAAATCTAGGCAACTTTGTTTTGAAGTCTAAAATGGAGCAAACCAAATCTTGAATGAAACTAAAGGAATGAAGCTAAGTCCTAAGAGTCATTGTCCATTTGAAAATTGAACTCAATCTTGAATGCACTAAAAGGAACGAACAACTCTATTCCCTCTCTTGTTTCAGATTTTAAAGCAAGCAAACAAATTCAATCTTGAGTGATCTAAGGGATAAAACAAATCTTTTTCAAAGTTCTTAAATCAACTCGCTAATCAAATCTTGAATGCACAAAAGGAAATAACTTGCAACCGTTCAAATCATTTACATTTTGGAGAAAGGAACAAATCAAAATCTAATCACGAGTGTCTTCATTTCAAAGTTCAAACATCACTTAATCAAATTTGGGAAAATGAACAAAATCTGCTTGATGTGCATGTAGGAGTTTTTCAATTCTTGCATAATCCTTGTTAGAGTAAGCAACGTGGAACATTTGAACTTGGACAAGTTCACCTGTTCTACTTTTAGCGAGGCCTGTCCAAGGAGAAGCGCTTCCTCCTTGGAGAATGACCTCAAACCGGTATCCCCTCCGACCGGTATACAAATAAGTGAAGTCCAAAAGAATCACTTATATCTCCTAATCGCCGGGCGTTCGTGCCAAACACGTGTCTGGGGATGGTAAACATTCCTCTCCTCCAACATTATTGGCAAGGCTCTTAAGTGAGTCACAGATGATCAGCAAAACTGGGTATGGAGACTCCACGGAACTATTAAAAAATTGATAAAATAGAGGCTACCCTATCTACATCCGAAAGTATCAAAATCCTTGTGCAAGGACCGATTCCAAGGGGTTTACCGGGTCACCTCAAGATTACTCACCATTTGTATTCCCTTCTGGGGGATACCAAGCTGTGGGCAAGCAATTTTGATACTCACCTTCCTTAGGTAGATCTGTTTGAAGTGCTTGACAGTCAAAGACTCCGTGAAAACACTTGTTGAAACATACACTTTCAAAAGCTTTATCAGAGTCAGTTGTCTTTGTTTGTATCCCGCAGGGTTGCTTTGGCTCTTGCGAAGATTGCTTTGACCTTAACTTTTGCCATTGGAAACCTTTGTCTCAAAATCAGAAGCCCCTTTTCCAAGTGATGCCCAGCAAGAACAAACATCCTAAAGCGAAGTTGCCCAAATCCCAAGCCTATCAAGAGCGAAAAGTTGCCAAGAAGAAACTCAAGAGCTATCAAGCCATTATCCAAGCAACCCAAACAGAAGAAAAGTCCCAAGCCAGACTTGAGAACATTTCCCATAATGCCCGTATCAAATAGTTCGCCTTCCGTTTCTGAGTTAACCATCACTTTGTCAACCTTGAGCCAGAAAATTAGCCAAAATCCTTGTTCATGTCTTGTTCCATCTTCAGATCTTGAAAACTTGTCTCAAACAGCCTTGCATCTTAGTTTCATCCTAGTTTCACCCTTTGCATTAGCATCAAAACCCTAGTTGCATCTCAAGAACATCATAAAAGTTGCATTTGCATTCATCTTCCTACCAGCATTCTAAAATCAATCCTTGTCATTTGCATTATCCCTTTAGATAGAGCATTGTCCCTTCACCCTTCAATACCTTTTCCACCAGCATCCCCCCATCAGCTTTCCATATCTTTCCGGCAGATCCATCATCCTTTGTTCCAAATCTAGAGATCCACCAACACTTAGTGTTTACCCTTTTGAGTTGTTCCTATTCCATATCCAAGATCAGAGACCATCATCCTCTTTTTGACACAACGTGTTGTCATAAAGAAATCAAACCTTGTCCTTGCATAGCCATCATCTCGAGCAAGAGATTGGAGTGTATTGATAAGAAACTTGTTGACCGAAGATCATCAGTCTATCTTAGGTTGACCTCATCATATCTTTGATCCTCCATTTGGAAAAAATAGCAGCTCATTTGTTGACCACTCAGTAATCTTTCACCAGCTCTCCACCAGCAACCTATCTTTCCTCCACCATCTTGGTCCATATCCGTTCCATCCAGCTTCCATCATCGCCATCTTGATCCCTATCTTTGCATTTGCATCTTAGAAGTCATCGTCTTTAGAAGTTCATCAACTTTGCATCCATCAACATCTTTTAGCCAAACATCTTGCATCCATTTAGCACTTGCATCTCCATGCCTGTTGAGACCAGATCTCGAAAAAGAAGAAGCATGAATCCTTATCCACCAACAACCTCATCCGATCCCAACCTTTTCACCAACGCCATGATGACCTACAATCCCCAGATCCAAGCCAGTAACCCATGTGAAGATCCAAACATCCCTTCATCCCCGTTGGCAATCCAAGCATTTGCAAATCCTCCAGAAAGCCCACCAGTGACCAATGCCCTTGTACCGCAACATCAGCAAAGCACGTTTGCCCACTATCTACCAGAAAGTACCTCCATCCCACCATCTCTCTATCCACGCATCCCCATCAATACTATCCAAGTTCCAGCACAAGTATATTCTCCGTTTGTCCAATCATTCCCCGATCCTATCATGCAAACACCCCAAGAGCTTTCCACCATTCCCCTTTTCTTGCAAGGAAGCCTCGCCAGTCCCACAACATAAGCTGCAGCGCCATCCGCTCCATCTCCTACCCCTTTTGCTTCATCATCTGCTATGGCTGCCCAAGCCCAAATCCAACGCTTAACCCAAAGTCAGCTTCCACCTCTCACGCAAGCTTTTACACCAAACGCTTCGCCACCATCCGCAAGTCAAGCAATGTCTTTCACCATCAAAGGAGCACCGTCACCCTTCACCCCCAAGCACCTGTACCTTCTTCTTTGGGGTTAGCGCAATCACTTCCCATTCCAACCTCATCTTTCTCTTGGGTGTTTCCTTCATTTTCCTCCTCACAAGCATCCGCTCAACCACAACCTCAACAAGCTCCTTTTTCTCAACCATCATTCGTGTCCCAAGCTCCCATTGCTCCTACCATTCCATCATCCGCTGTAGTGCACCCTAACATAAGCTCTCAGTGGGGCCTTACACAAGAAGAAATGAAGGCATGGGGGATCCCATCTCAATCCCCTACATCTATGGTTGCAAGTCAACAAACCGCCTTCGCCCAAGTAGCACAGCAGCAACTACCCCAACCACCGCCAGCTTCAAGCTATTCGTCCCAAATCCCAAATACCTTCCAGCAAGTTCCACCACCTCAACAGCCAACTTTCCCCAGCTATCTTACCCCATCACCCTTTGCTTCTAGCTTCCCCACATCTGTTCCACCTCTAAGTAACGCAGGCATGCACCCAGCTTATATCAGCCAAACCCAAAGCCAACCTCAGCAACTACCACCATCATACCCGCAAGCAGCATCATTCCAACAACCTCCCCCACAGCAACCACATGTCCCCTTTCAGCAAACACCCATCATTCCTCAACAACAGCAAGTCCCTTGCTATCAGCCCCAGCAACAAATCCCTATCATCCCCCAGCAACAACAAGTTCCCACCCATCAGTTACAACAGCAAGTTCCAAATATCCAATATCAGCAAGTAGTCCCACAACAACCGCCAGTTCAACAACAGCAAGCAGCCCAACAACATCAAGCGGTTCCATATCATTTACCACAATATCCCCCTATGCCACACCAGCAATATCCCTAGCAACCATTGCCCCAAAATCAGTTCCAACCCATTTATCCACAGCAAGCGCCATATCCAGTTCCACAGCTTCCATCACAAGTAGAAGTCCCAGTTCCCTCGCCACTCAATGCTGAGTGGGAAGCAATGAAAAATGCTCTAAAAGAGCTACAAAGTGAAACAAAGAATAAAACATACAAGTTCGAAGAGGTGTGCTCATATCCCTTCGATCGGTCCATAGCAACTATCCCTTTCCCCAAGCATTTTGAGATGCCCAAGTTCGACAAGTATCGAGAGAAAGGAGATCCAGTAAACCATATCAAAGAGTTCTACATGGCGTGCCAAGAAGTGGCTTACAGTGATAACTATCTCCTGTGCCTGTTTCCCAAAAGCTTGGGAGGAACTGCTGTTGAGTGGTTTTACAAAATACCACATGGGACAATAAAAACCTTTGCTGAACTCTCTGAGAAGTTCATCACACACTATGCCCATAATGTGGAGAATGAGTTGTCCTTGCTAGACCTATGCAATTCAAAGCAGAAAGATGGAGAAAGCCTTGCAGAATACTTGCAAAGATGGCAGAATCTTACAACCAAGTTATCATATCAGCTGCCAAAGAAGCATCTAACAAAGATCTTCATTGATAACCTGCATCCAAAGCTATCCCATCACATGCAAATGAACTGTCTCCAGACATACCAAGACATCAAGAGCAAAGACATAGGCATCGAGAAAGCTCTCCTAGATGAAGGCACTATTCATCACTTCAAGGATGATTCCAAGAACAAACCCAACAATGATAAATCTCGTTACTAGAATCGTAACAAGAATGTTGTTACAGATGGAGCCACTGACACTAAGAATGTACAATTCATTGTGGCTAGTCCTACACCAGCTCAAACATACCAACCGCCACAAGTGCCCATCTATCAGCAACCACCAGCTCTCGCATATCAAGCACCTATTTATCAGCAGCCTCCTCAAGCTCATCAACCACCTGTGCAACAGTATCGGCAGCAATACCAACAGCAACAGCCAGCATGTCAAGGCAATCCTGTTAACGCAGTTAATGTTGCCCCAAGGCAGAACAAGCCCAACAATTAGAACAATCCAAAGAGGACTTTCACACCTTTGGGTGAGCCTCTGGATCAGATCTTTTATCGGCTAGCCAAGGCAAATATGATCACATATCCGCCCATCCCACAGAAGGATGACAATGCACCAAAGTCTGATTGGTATAAAGAACATGAATACTGTGATTACCATCGTGTGAAGGGGCACACAACATTGAAGTGCATGCGGCTTAAGAACTACATCTAGGATCTCATTGATCGCAAGGAGATCCAGGTCGATGCACCAGCTCAAGCTTCACCCAACGCTGGTTTGCAAATATATCAAAATGTGTTCCCTCAACATGATATTGGGAAGAATCAAGCCAACGCCAATCAGCCCCAAAATCATGGCAAAGGCAAGCAAGAAGATCACACAGTGGCCTACATCAACTATGACAAGTATGTCAGATGCATAACTCAAGTTGAGCCCATCCAAGATGAGCCCACCATCAATACCATCCACGTTAGAGGGCCGGATCGACAATGTGCTGCAACTACCCATAGTAGTAGGATAACTGTTGCCGGTGCTCCTCCGAGATCAGCTGCTCCTCCAAGGCCAACATCTACTGCATCCACAACACAGTCTAACACCAGGTCAGCATCAAATGCATGCGCAACATAGCATAATGCACCAAGTGCACAATACAATATCATAGAGCATCTTGGGAACATGCCAGCCCAAATATCTATCTTGGATTTGCTCCGCACATCACCCATCCATCAGGAGATCCTAGACAAAGCTCTAAAAGAAGGCCATGTCCCCACAGACATTAACACAACTCAGTTTGAAATTCTTGTGGGACACCTATCAGCAACATGTGCCTTATCCTTCAAAGAATCTGATATACCAGATGTCACTCCTGACCATACTCTTCCTCTCCGCATTGCCGTCATGGTCAGAGACTTTGCCATCAAATGGGTCTTAATAGATAATGGCTCAGCTCTAAACTTGTGTACTTTAAAATTCATTCAGCAGATTGGGTTCACCCAGGCCGATATAGCACATGAAGTGATCACTATCAAAGCCTATGATAACTTGGAGCATACCTTAGAAGGTACTATCACCTTGCCTATCCAGCTAGGCCCAGCAACACAAGATACTATCTGCCATGTTGTTGATCTTGACCTACCATTTAATATCCTCCTAAGCCGACCGTGGATTCATTCCATTAAGGCTGTACCATCTACTTACCATCAGTGCATCAAATTTCCGCATCAAGGCACTGAGGTTACCATCCATGCTGACCCCCAACCCTTCGCATACTGTCGTGCGATGGAAGCATCATTCCCTCACTCCACTCATTGTCCTGGAACTGACATTGGTACTTCTATTGCCAGCTCATCCCGATCCCATTGCGATCCAGAAACCATTCTCACCTCCACCCTCTCTTCCATCAAGATCAATAACCAGGGTTGTGGTGAATATAGCCTACATGATGCATTTGTCGTAGGGGCCCTTCTGCTTGATCCACATACTCAAGGGCGCCCAGATCACCAAAGCAAGCCTATTAAAGAGCATCATGAAATCAAGAAAATTGGATCTATGACTTTTGAATCCCATGGCAACATAAACAGCAAAGAAATGGATCCAGATATTAACAAATGGTTATACAAAGATCCCCCATCATGTGACACCCAACTTTTTGAGTACTTCAAAGAGAAATATCCAATCCCCTACAAAAATGTCACAGAACACTATAACTATCAAGGTGGTGGTCTAGGACCACAAGAGGACGGAAATTTGTTTTCTATCACACCATCACAAAATCTTGAACATCGAGGACTTGGCTTTAATATCCCTCACCTGCCCGAACAAGAGCCCAATACAGCAACTGAGGGCACCAACATGACTAGCGTTAACTTTTTGAATAGCCAGGATGACCTCGTGAAAATCAAAGACATCCCCGAAGAGAAAGACATCCCATCCTACGATGATATCTTTGCTGACGACACCCTCCTGGGGACTTCTATCCTCCAACAACTATCCATCAACCTCATAGACCTTCCCCTCACACAACCTGAACTCATAACTTGGGACCAACCAAGCATCACACACATCAATGAGTTCCAAAGCACACAAGCACTCCTAGAATTCATGGGGGCATCAGATCCAGCAGTCAACTAGGATCCAACATCAACATCTATTTATACGCTTCACCCAAAAGGATATTTTGGGGAAGAGGCAAGCTTTAGTCGCAAAAATGATAAAGAAAAAGAACATCATGAGTCTTTATGTGAAAACCCTTCTAGGGCACATTCTGATTCCAAAATAGTAAAAATAAAGGGCATATCTTCTAGCGAAAACTTGGCAATTCAGGTGCTAGAAGATGAAGCCTTGCCTCTTCCCCCTATCCAAGATTATAGACCAGAGCAGTCACCGATCATCATAGAGGAAACCAAGCCAATCAACTTGGGAATAGAAGAATGTCCAAGGATCACCTACATTGCAGTCAACCTAACAGAAGGAGAAGAAATGGCTCTCAGCACCTTGCTCAAGGAATTAGTTATCAACTTTGCATGGTCATACGCCCACATGCCTGGGCTTGATCCAAACCTTGTTGTTCATCATCTATCAGTAGATCCAAACGTCAAGCCAGTGAAGCAGAAGCTAAGGAAAATGCATCCAAAGGTAGCAGTACTAGTTAAAGCAGAGCTTGAGAAGCTCCTTCAAGCAAAAATCATCAGAGCAATTGACTACTCAGAATGGATCTCTAACATGGGTGCCAGTCACAAAGCCTTCTGGCGACATCAGAATCTGTACTGATTTCAGGGACTTAAACAAGGCATGCCCTAAGGATGATTTCCCATTGCCAAACATAGACATGCTTGTAGACCTTACAGCGGGCCACGAAATGCTATCACTCATGGATGGATTTTTCGGCTACAACCAGATTCATATAGCAGAAGCAGATCAACATAAAATAGCATTCACAACCCCATGGGGCACCTTCTGCTACAATATGATGCCCTTTGGGCTAAAGAATGCAGGAGCAACATATCAGCGAGCAATGACAGTGATCTTCCATGACATGATCCACAAGATCCTTGAAGACTATGTGGATGATATCCTTGCAAAATCCAAAACAAGGGATGAACACCTCAACATCTTAGAGCATGTGTTTGATCGTCTGAATCATTATGGCTTAAAGCTTAATCCAAAGAAATGTGTCTTTGGTGTTACATCTGGAAAGCTCCTAGGTTTCATAGTATCACGACGAGGCATAGAGATAGACCCCAAGAAGGTCAAAGCAATAACAGAGATGCCTCCACCAAGAACACTCAAACAGCTTAGAAGCCTACAAGGAAAGCTTCAATCAGTGCATCGATTCATTTCTCAGTTAGCAGATAAGTGCCAACCTTTTACGCATCTCCTATGCAAAGACACAAGCTTCAAATGGGATCCCATATGTCAAAGAAGCTTTGATAAGCTCAAGGAGTATCTTGCCAATTCTCCAATCCTAGTACCACCAATTCTAGGACGCCCTCTCATACTCTACATCTCGGCAACCACTACAGCACTGGGGGCACTCTTAGCTCAGCATGATGATGACAACAAGGAGAGAGCCATCTATTACATCAGTCGCACTCTTGTCGGATATGAGCTTAATTATTCACCTATGGAAAAAGCATGCCTTGCAGTGGTCTTTACCACTCAAAAGTTTAGACATTACATGCTCAGTCACACAATCAAGCTCATTTCAAAGGTGGACCCCCTCAAATATCTACTATCAAAGACAACTCTCACAGGCCGTATGGCAAAATGGGTCATGATACTCAGTGAGTTTGACATCCAGTATATTGATCGCAAAGCAATCAAAGGGCAACTCATTGCCGATCAGCTAGCAGAAGCACCACTGGTGGATGCCTATCCACTAATCATGGAATTCCCTAATGAACACTTATGTGTGATTGAAGAGCAGCCCATGTGGAAACTATACTTTGATGGCTCCTACGCATCACATGGATCAGGGGTAGGAATCCTATTCGTCACACCTCACAGTGACTACATCCCAAAATCATTCAAATTGGGATTCCCATGTACCAACAACATTGCAGAATATGAGGCACTCATCTCAGGTCTCAGAACAGCCATTCAGTGGAATATCACAGAATTACAAGTATTTGGAGATTCACAGCTGATTATCAAACAAGTCCTAGATGAATATCAGACAAAGGATGACAAGTTGCTACCTTATAAAGAGCTGGTAAACAAACTGAAAGAGCATTTCCTACATCTACAGTTCACACAGATCCCAAGACTTCAAAAACAAAGCAGCAGATGCAATGGCAACCATCGGATCCTTATTGGAAATCCCACGTGACGCAACACAATATGAATTTCTAGTCGAGCAGCTACACTTGCCAGCTTATGAGAACGCTGAGGCAGAAATGGTGTGTGTCTTGGTTGGTCCTCAGTCCCCATGGTACCATGACATCCATGCATATCTAAAAAATGGTATCATATCTCCCCATCTCACCAATAACCAATGCCAAAACCTTATTCGCAGAGCTTCCCGCTACACTCTTGTAGCCAACACCCTATATCATCGCGGGTATCACAATGTCCTATCTAGATGTTTAGATTCAAACGAGGCCATCCTGGCCTTACAAGAAGTTCACGCTGGAATTTGCGGTGCCCACACGAGTGGCATGGTTCTAGCAAAGCAGCTGCTTAGAGTTGGATATTATTGGCCAACAATGGAACATGATGCGTGTGAATTTGTCAAGAAATGTCTCCCATGTCAACAGCATGCCAATTTGATACATGCACCAGCACAGGATCTACAGCCTATTGCACCACCATGGCCTTTTTCATGTTGGGGCCTTGACCTCGTTGGCTTGATCACCCCCTCTCTTTGGATGGACACAAGTATATCATAACAGCCACAGGGTACTTTACCAAATGGGTTGAAGCGATTTCGCTCACCCTTACTACTGGCATCCAAATATCCAAGTTCATCCTCTACCATATCATTTGCCACTTCGGCATACCATCTACCATTTTCACAGACCATGGCACACCTTTTGAAAACCAGCATGTGGATGATCTGTGTGCCAGACTCCACATCCATCACCGTTTCTCTAGTCCATATTTCCCTCAAGGAAACGGCCAAGCTGAGGCAACCAAAAAAACTATCTTGAAAATCCTCAAGAAGGTTGTCAATGATTCTGGTCGTGACTGGCACCTCCAAATCAATCCTGCCCTTTGGGCCTACCACACTTCCTATCGCACTCCCACAGGCACCACCCCATATTCCCTTGTATATGGTGCTGAAGCCGTTCTGCCGATTGAGGTCGAGCTCCCCTCATTGCGAGTCTCCATGAAGAACTATACAACTGATGAAGACTATCGTGTGGCCCGGCTCACACAGCTAGATCTGCTAGATGAAAAGAGACAGCAAGCCTACGATCACCTGGTTGCATACCAGAATCAACTCAAAAGGAGTCATAACAAGAAGGTCCATCCTAGATAGTTCCAAGTCGGTGACATGGTTCTCAAAGAAAATCAAAAGGTCCAAGCAAATCATGAAAAGAAAGGCAAGTTTGAGCCTACTTGGTTGGGCCCCTATGTGGTCACCTCATGCTTCGGCTCCGGAGCTTATCAGCTATCTACACCAGAAGGAGAGCCTTTGAATGATCCAATCAACATCATACATCTGAAGAGGTTCTATGCCTGAACCAGATCCTACATATTCAAAAAATCCATAAAAATTGGAAAAAGCAGCAAAAAGTCAAAAAAATAAAAAAAAGGAAAAAAAAGCAAAAAAGGAAAAAAAGAAAAGAAAAAAATCATCCAATGGTGAAAACTTGGCAATTCAGGCACCTTGGACAAGTATGTTGGTGAAAACCTGGCACTCAGGCACCATACATAGTGGACCGAGTCATTATCTATCAAACTCCCATCCCCCATCCCACCATCTCAGTCCTTTTTCTCCCATTCCCATCCCCATCCACCATCCCTCAGCATTCCTTTTTCCATCAACCTTCAGCAACACCACCATTCCTCTTGCACATATCTTGTACCATATCTTGCACATATCTTGTACCATATCTTGCATATAGCTTGTACTCTATCCTGTATAGCGAGATCTTCCTATCCCCAATCCTGAGCTTTTGTACATATCCATTGTATATCTTTTCCCATCCATTGTACATCAGTCCTTGTCAGTCCTGCAGTAGCATTTTGATCAGCACACTTTGTCCTACATAGCCTTGTACTTCAACAACCTCAATTGTCGACTATTCTTGATCACCATGATTATTCTTTAACTTCATCATTTGCCAGCGAACAACACCACTCATTCTCTCATCAATCCGCGGGTCCTTGAGGATGTATCCTTCCTCCTGTCAGATCCAATCTTCCACCAAGCACACCAGGTCCGTGTCGATGTATCCTTCCACACATTCAGACCAATCTTCCCGCCATCAATCAAATCAAATCTCTCTCCTTGGCAAAGGATGTCTTTTTGGAGTTTTCATTTTGACCTTGGATTTTGTCCTTTGGGTCTTGTTAATCTTTTACAGCTTCTCATTGTTCTCTACTCAACGTCACCACGATCCTTTATATCATGGTGTGCTGCGAATGAGGATCATCTGGGGCAAGGTCTTTTGATCTTTTGCTTCTGCCTGTGAGTCAGTCGTGTGTTTGTGGTTTCTTCAGCATCATTTCCACCATGCCTCCTTCGGGTTTCATGTGCGATGCTGGGGCAACCCTGCGTGTCTTTTTCACATCAGTCTTATGCAACGCTAGTGACAAGGCCTCGTGATCCCAGTATCCTTGGCAGGTCTCTAGCATTGCTATATTAAACTAGGTTGTGCTCTCCACATTTGCACTTGGAGCTTCCCCATCTCCCCTGCATCCTGCATCATATAGATTAATCTTGCATCCTCATGTAGCTGCATCCTGCATTTTGCATTCCATCTCATCTTGCATTCACTCATCTTTGCTCTTGGAAGCTTGGTTATTTATCTCCCCTTCTTCCTAGGTCCTTCCTTCTCTGTTTCCTTTCAAAAAAATTTCACAATGTTTACTCCTTGCGTTATTTTCTCGAGGGGGCACAATCCCTTTTTCCTCTAAATTCTAGCCTTGGGCATCTTATTTTCTTGTCTTTGAAGCCATGCCACTTGCGGCATCGCATCAAAGAGGGGCAAAATGTAGACACCTAAAAATCCTTTAGAAAATAAAGTATTTTTATTTTCTGAAAAATCTCTGATGACATCATCATTTATTAATTAATTATTTATTTAATTAATTAATTTATTTTTATGTCATTAAATCCCTTTTTCTTAATTAAAAATATTTAATTAAGAAATTCCTCCCAAAAATGTTTAAATCTTATTTAAACATTAATCCCCTATTTATTAATTATTTTAATTAATAAATTGACCAAAAATCTCCCAAAAAATAATTAATTTATTTTTTGACCAAAAGTTGGCCTTTTTTCCTAAGACCACTAACCTCTTCCAAAATCTTCTAATCCCTTCTTAATTTTGATTAAAAGGCTAATCCCATCTTTTCTAACCCTAATCTCAACTCAAAATATTTAATTAAGATTAAATATTTAATTTTCATATTTATTGAAATATTTCAATAAATTTTCCCAAACTTAAGCTTTTGGAATGAATAAACTTTTATTCCATAAAACTTAAGAAAACTCTAGACTCTTCTAGAAACTTCTCAACCCAACCTCTTCACCCATCCTAATCCTAAAATCTCCTAATCCTAATCCTAATCCTCCCCCTAACCTTGTCACATTCCCTAAACAAGGTTAGCCAACTCCTAAGCTTGACCCAAAGTCAACAAACTTCTAGAGGCTTCTCTTATATGCATTTATGATGCATTTAAAGCCTCCTTATCCCTCTTACATGCATTTATGATGCATTTAAGAAGCCCCTCACCCCTTTCTTACACCCTTTGACCTTAGGCACATTTTCCAAATTGTGCACATTCCTCCCATCTTTCAACCCAATGCCCTTGTGACACTTGTCACAAGGAGGTGGCCTTGAACTAGCACAATCCATGTGCTCCCCTTTGAATGAATCTTGGCCTCTCTTAAGGATTTTGATCCTAGCCACTCCTTCATCCTCCCAAAAGTCTATAAATAGTCCTCATTTCCAAGAGCAAAATATCCATTCACCTTTCATTTTATGCATTGTTATCATGTCCATTTAGCTCTAGACTTAGCATAAGCAATACTAATTGTTAGTTTCTTTTTATCATCTTCAAGCTTTCTTAAAGAACATCATAGCTTAGCAATAATGGATTAATATAGTTTCTTTCATTGTTTAGCATAGCATCTAGCATCATATCACACCTATATTTGGTCTAAAATCAATCTTAGTATGCATTAGAATATGCTCCAAGTGCTTAGAGAGCACACCCACATCCCTCTAATTAAAGCGAATCAAACATTTTCTCTATAGCACTTGTTTTTTTAGCAACAATCTTGAGGTGGATTTGGTTTTGTTTTCATGTCTTATGCTATTTTTTAGTTCATGAACATGTTAGATTAGTCTAATGTTTGAATGTTTCAGCCTTTCAAGACAGGTAACAGGTTCAAAATCATAGTCTACACTAGTTATAGGATTTTAACAACACTAATGAAGTGTGCACTTGGTTAAGAGATTTACATAAGACTATCAAGTCCACTATGTTAAGAGATTTAGCCAAAAACTCTATTACAATTGTTAGAAAGCAATAGGAAATTATCTGCTAATTGAAAACTTAACTTGTCTGATACAGATCAATAAGTACTGAATATATTTCACCTTTACTGTGATGAATCTCTGCTCTGAACTGCTCAGTTAGCCTGCTCTGATTCTGGTTAATTTGATCTCCTCTATATACTATTCTACTCTATCAACTAATAGTCTTGAAGTTAGGCAAGTGCTTCAAGTGCTCCTTAATTCATACATTAGTTCACACCAAAAATGATGCAAACATACAATTATATAGCATACTACTTTATGCCGCTTTAACAAAATTAGGTTACAAATCTTAGACAAAATCCTAAGATCTACAATGTACAAAAATGACCTAGATCAAACTATTACATAAGATATACATTGCATTTAATGAATATCTTGACAATAAATATTTCTCGATCTTAGTAAAACATTTTTTGATCTATTGTAACTATTTGCATAGAAGAATGTGCCATTCCTGATTACTATAGCATTTCCTTTGATCCTCGGTAAACACTATATAAACTACTCGGTGTATATTGGTGATTGGTGTTTACAGTCACTCAGTGTCGGTGTCTATTGATGCTCAGTAAATTGTCTAATGCTCGGTGTATATACTTAACTGACTAGTCTATTTTGCTTCTAGTTATCGACTAGCTCAATATAAGTAACCAACCGATATCTTTGATAGCATTTGATACTAATGACAACCTTTAATGCTCAATAGAGATAACATCTATTTCATCCATTTTTAGAAACTCATCCCATGTCCCAATCATTTGCTTATTTAATTCCCTTTCTACAATTAATGCATGAAATCTCATAATATTTTTGCTCGTGTCAAGGCCTGCCACTCCAAGCATGATGCCAACATATCATCATAAGTTAAACTTCAACTTTTAATATCTCTTTTAATATCTTTTAATTCCTTTTAGTCATGATGATGCAATCACAGAATGATAGATTATTTAACATGACAATAGTCATCTCTAAAAGATAAGAAATTCATTCTTTACATGCTAATTTTAAGTTTTGAAAAATAGAATATCCACCCCCCCCAACTAAGTTTAAGGCATGGGTCCCGCCAGGCCAAGACATGAAAGAGTAAAAATTAAAACATCATGCTTTCCTAATAAAAATGCATAAAATAAAATATGTACAAGGTAGGTGGCATGTACCTGGTAAGCGTTGTAGGAAGAGTGTTCTAAAATATGATTTGCATTGATGGAGTGATATGATGGGACAAAAAAGTGGTAGAGAGATGATCTAAGGTGGAATTTATTATGGAGAAATAATTTCATGCTAAGTGAAATATTTATTATGGAGTCCTTGATAGAAATCAAGGATTAGGTGTAATCTAGATGGAAGACCTAGATTCTTCTGCTGCAGGAGAGATGTTGTCATCGTGTGACTTGAACTGCTGTAGGAAGTCTTTGCAACTCACTGGCTTGTGATAGATCTTGAGTCTGTGACTGTTGATAAGTAATTTGAACCAGATGGGGTCAATAGTTGATAGATGAATTGCTCCATTTGCAAATATCAAGACTCTCATAGCAGCCTAGCCATTGTGTCTAAAATTTTCCTGGGGTATTCTAGTAGCGGGAGTCGTATAAAAATGCCCAATCTCCAACTAAAAATTTCTTTTCTTTGATGAATTTTTCATGCCACTTCTTGCTCTTCCATTGGATCAATTTAGTGTTGTGGAGTGAAGATTTCCGATACTCATCCAATCCATTCAACTATAAAATCCACTCCTCTTGTGCTCTTGTATTATCAATGTCCAGTTCCAACACTGTGCAGAGAGTCTTATGCTGAAACTCAATAGGCATTGATGCAAATTTTCCATAAACTAGCTCAAATGGAGTGAACCTAGTTGTTATTTTCCATGTTGAGTAGTAAGCCCAAATGGCTTCAGGAATGTGGGTATCCCAGTACTTCTTATGAACAACAACTATCTTGGTGAGGATGGCTTCAATCTCCCAATTTTTTATTTCTACCTATGCATTAGCCTGGGGATGGTATGGTGAAGATTTAATATGTCTCACCATGTATTCATGCATCAATTCACTAATGAGATTAGAGATAAACTATGCACCTTGATCGGTGACTATGTTAGAAAGTAAAGATCCCCAAGATAACTGAGAGGGGGGGGGGGGTGAATCAGTTATCTGATAATTAAACCATTTATCAACTTCAATATCAACTTCAATAGATTTAAACCATATAATCAATGCAGTAACCAACCATAGAAAGATAACCATACACAATGACACAATAACACAAGATATGTTAACTAGGGAACCTCTTGATCAAAGAGTAAACCCCAGTGGGAATGATGCCCACAAAATGATGTACTAATATGAAAGTTCCTTGTGAGAGGATGGATCCTATTAGGAGTCTTATGAAATACATTCAGTACATATGAATCCCTGTTAGGAGATTTTGAATCCTTGTTAAAAGATTCTAACCTAGTTAAGAGTTATGGAAGACTGAAGGACCCACTGCCCAAACAACTTCAAGGCAAGATCTTTGAACTCACTATCCAATATATCTTAGAATTATTCAAAAGAATAATAGAAATATGTTACCTCCTTCACACTATGCCAAAACCACACTCTCTGCTACACAAGATCACAAATCCAAATCTCTGTACTTCACAAGTCTTCCTTCACCACTGAATTAGTTCTCTTCTTCACTTCATGCATACATTCGCATCAAAACTTTCATAATTTCATATTGCAACTATTAAAATATCATAATCCCATGTCATAAGAAGGAAAACATTCCTTCCTATATACCACACTCAAATAATTACAAATGAGTCGGCATGCAATTACAAAATAATAATTTCAACACGCTACACCAAGAATTACATAAAATTGTCAGCTTCCAAATGTAATAACTCTTCACTCGTGTCACCTCAAAGTTTGTGAAATGAACCACATCACCACCACTATGTCTCAAACTTCCCTTTAATTTCACAAAATTAGATTCCACCCTGATTAGGAGATATCTTCCGATTGCCAAACATCGCTACTCAGGAACACTGCCAGAACACTACTTCCACCAAAATGCTTATAACTTTCATGAACAAATGAATTTCTTTTTGCACTCTTAACCATAGGTTAATAACACAAAAAATAACATACCATCAAATATGTATAATCCCAAATGCAATATCCCATGTGCGCAAAAAAAAATTGTGCCTACTACTCTGCTAAACTCCAAAATATCACTTTGTTGACATCAATGACAATCATAGTCATGAATGCAACAACCACTGCTACAGAATGACTACCAATCATCAATCATTCATTCCTAACAATCTCCCCCATTGGAATTGATGGAAACATAGATGAAAAACATCCAATGTTCCAAAAATCCAATCACTGCTACTCAATTGCTCTGTTGCTCTTCATCAATCAAATCTTGCTTCGTTTTCTTATTCAATCTCTCCAACAAATGTAGTTCCTCAATTTTTTTCATGATTCTCTCCCCCATTGACATCAATGACAAAAATTCCATCACTATGTCAAACAATAGCTCAATGTCAAAAGACACTATTCAGAGAATACATCACAAGAGTCCTCATGACTCAGCTCAAATACACATACTCCCCCATAGAGGAAGTACCAACATCCAGTCCAGAAGAAAGATAGGGCCATATACCACTAGACGGATGCAACCATATGCATCTTTACTCAAGAGTAGGTTGGGGCATAACCCCAAGCATACCTCTTAGATACTCAAATGTATCCTTTGGCAAGGGCTTAGTGAATATGTCTGCTATTTTCTCCTTTGTGCTAATGTACTCCAATCTGACTTCTTTATCTGCAACTTTTTCTCTTACAACATGATACTTGATCTCTATATGCTTAGTCTTAGAATGCAATATAGGATTCTTAGACATACTAACTGTACTGGTATTGTCACAATGTATGAAAATAGGCTCATCAAACTTAATTCCAATATCCTTCAGCATTTGCTTCATCCAAATTATCTAGTTACAATTGTTTGCTGCTGCTACATACTCTGCTTCTGCTGTACTCTGTGAAATACAATTCTGCTTCTTGCTCAACCAAGAAACTAATCTTCCTCCTAGAAAAAAGGCTCCACCACTGGTGCTTTTCTTATCATCAATGCTACCTCCCCAATCAGCATCAGTATATGCACATAAGGTAAAATCATCAGAATTTTCATACCACAATCCATAGTCCATTGTACCTCTTAAATATCTCAGTATCCTCTTTACTGTTGCATAATGTGACTCTCTAGGTTCAGCTTGAAATCTTGCTACTATTCCAACTAAATGTGCTATATCAGGTCTAGTGTGTGTCAAGTACTACAATCCACCAATCATGGATCTGTATTTCTTCTGCTCAACTACAGGTGTCTCATCTTTACTAGATAGTTTATGTCCTATAACCATAGGTGTTCCAACTGGTTTGCAATTCTCCATACCAAATCTTTTCAACAAATCATTCAAGTATTTTGTCTGACTTACAAAAATACCATCTTTGCTTTGTGTTATTTGTAATCCCAAAAAGTATTTCATTTCTCCAATCATACTCATTTCAAACTCTGTCTTCATTTCATCAGCAAATTTTTCACTAGCTTTATCTTCTCCTCCAAAAATAATGTCATCAACAAAAATAACTATAACTAACAATCCATTCTCAATTTCTTTTGTGTACAAATTACTATTAGTTGTTCCTTTTGTAAATCCCAATTTTAACAAATACTTATCCAATCTAGCATACCAAGTTCTAGGTGCTTGCTTTAGTCCATACAATGCTTTCTTTAGTTTACATACCATCTCTCCTTCTTGAGTCAAAGGAAAACCTTCAGGTTGCTCAATGTAGACTTCTTCTTCCAATTATCCATTTAGAAATGTTGACTTCACATCCATCTGATACACTTTGAATTTCTTAAATGTTGCATATGCCAAAAACATTCTTACTACTTCAAGTCTTGCCACAGGGGAAAAAGTCTCTTCATAGTCAATTCCTTCTTGCTGCGAGTATCCCTTACATACCAATCTTTCTTTGTTTCTTATTACTTCTCCTTGTTCATTCATTTTGTTTCTAAATACCCATTTAGTTCCAATCACATTCTTGTCTTTAGGTCTGGGGACCAATTCTCATGTCTTGTTCTTCTCAATCTAATCCAGTTCTTCTTTCATAGCTTTAATCCAATGTTCATCTTCATAAGCTTCATTAGTAGCCTTAGGTTCAATTTGAGAAATCAAACATGAATGTACCTTCTTTCTAGTCATAACTCCTCTATCCAAACTTCCAATAACTTGCTCAACAGGATGATGTTTTGAAATATACCTGTTAGGTGTCATAGTCTTAGATCTTGTCTCAACTATAGATTCTTCTCTATTTTCTTTAGCATGACTTTCATTCAACAATTCACTGTCAGTCTCAAAAAATTGTTCAGTAGATTCAATGTTAGGTTGAGGGTTAGTTTCTTCATCAGATTCATAATCAAGCATTCTTTCCTGAATTTTAAACTTCTCATCAACTTTCACATTTTCACTTTCAACAATAGTCTTAGTTCTCTTATTGTAACATCTATAAGCTATTCTTTTCAAAGAATATCCAAGAAAAATTCCTTCATCACTTCTAGGATCAAACTTTCCTATATCATCATCTCTCTTAATATAACATTTTCTTCCAAAAATTCTAAAATACTTAACTGAGGGTGCATGTGCAAAGCACAATTCATAAGGTGTCTTGTCCGTGTCTGCTCTAATTTGTACTCTATTCATTGTATATTCTATTGTATTCACTGCTTCTCTCCAAAATGTTTTTGCCAAATCACTTTCAAACAATATAGCTCTTGCTACTTCAATCACTGATCTGTTCCTTTTTTCTATAATTCCATTTTGTTTAGGTGTTCTAGGAGCTAAAAACTATCTCTTAATGCCATTCACTTCACAAAAGGTGTTAAACTCTTTAGAAGTAAATTCTCCTCCTCTATTAGATCTCAAACATTTAATCCTCATTCCTGATTCATTCTCAACTTTATTCTTAATTACCTTAAACTTATCAAATGCTTCAAATTTTTCTCTCAAAAATGCAATCCACATCATTCTTCTAAAATCATCAACAAGAATCATAAAATACCTTTCTCCATAGAATCCTCTAGTCCTTGTAGGACCGCTCAAGTCTGTATGAACAATCTCCAAATTTTCTGTAGATGTGAACTTCTTGCTAGGAAACGAACTCCTTTTCTACTTAGCCATCACACATTCCTTGCAAATCATGTTTGTAGGCTTCATAATCTTAGGTAAATCTCTTACTACAAGTGTAGAACTCACTTTTACAATATTATCAAAGTTTATATGACAAAACCTTCTATACCATAACCAACTGTCATCAATCTTAGTCATCAAACATGTCATCTCAGTAGGGTTCAACTAAAATACATTACCTCTGGTTCTAGATCCTGTTCCAATCAAGTTTCCATCTTTATCCTTAATCACACAAGTTTTCTCAGCAAACAAAACTTGATATCCCTTATCAACTAACTATCAAACACTCAATAGATTATGTTTCAATCCATCCACAAAGTAAACATCATCAGTATTAGTCTTTCCATCAAAAGTAATAGATCCTATACCTTTAATCAAACAAGGTGCATTGTTACCAACTCTAACAACTCCTCCATCATGATTGCTAAACTTTATGAACTTTCCTTTATCACCAGTCATATGATGTGAACAACCGCTGTCTATAATCCAATCAGCTTTCTTTTCAACTTGGGAAACTAATGCTTTTTCTTCTTTAATATCAGATTCAAAATTTTCTTCTTTAATGGCTACAAATCCTATGTCATCAAGGTTATCATTATCACTTTCACTCAAATGTCTTTCAATTCCTACTTCAATTTCTTCATCATTTGCATAATGACATTCTTTAGGTCTTCTATGCTTAAAATTGTTTCTATACTTCTTAACTCTCTTAGGACACTTAGATGCATAATGACCATATTCTTGACAAGTCCAACATTTAAAGATTTTCTTACCATCTAGTTCCCTTTTCACAAGCAAGGCAATAGCTTCTTCAATCTTCTTATCTTCTTCAGATTTGGATCTGCTACTGCTGGCATAATCTCCACTCACACTTGTACTTCTTGACAAAGTAGGTCTGATGCTAAGACCACTGAATGTTGTCTCCATTCTCAGTAGTTCTCCTAATAATCTTAAATTCATTTCTGCTGCTTCCAATCTTCCAAAAAGAGTCTCTCTTGAAAAGTTTAGTGTACAAGGTATCACTTGTTCAATCATTTGTGTAGTCTGCCTGAATACCGGTGTCAATGTTCTCAGAATTTTCCATATCACTTCATTCTCTAATTTTTCACCTCCACAAGACTTTATTCCTGCAACAATTTCTGTCATCCTACCAATATAGCTTCTAACAGATTCATCTTCCATCATTCTTATATCTTCAAATGCACAAATCCAATTATGTAACCTAGCTTTCTTTGCATGTTCATCACCTTCAAAAGTAGAATGTAAAGCTTTCCAAATATCATTTAAGCTTTAGTTAAACCTTTTACCTAACTGTATTCATTCTCCATAAGTGTTGATAAAAGTGCTTCTCTTGCAAGTATGTTACACATAAAGGTGTCTCTTTCATCATTAGAACAAGTCTCAAGTTTGTCTTCCTCAATGATAGTTCTGTCATTCTTTGTAATCAACCAATAACCTGGTCCTAAACATAATAGATGTGTCTTCATCTTTTCTTTCCAACTGTCAAAGTTTACTCCATCAAACTTAGGGCTTTTTTTCCTAAAATTTTTCATAGATCTCCTTAAGTTGTTAAACTTTTCTTTCAAGGACCTGCTGCTCTGATACCAATTGTTAGAAAGTAAAGATCCCCAAGATAACTGAGAGGGGGGGGGGGGGGGGGTGAATCAGTTATCTGATAATTAAACCATTTATCAACTTCAATATCAACTTCAATAGATTTAAACCATATAATCAATGCAGTAACCAACCATAGAAAGATAACCATACACAATGACACAATAACACAAGATATGTTAACTAGGGAACCTCTTGATCAAAGAGTAAACCCCGGTGGGAATGATGCCCACAAAATGATGTACTAATACGAAAGTTCCTTGTGAGAGGATGGACCCTGTTAGGAGTCTAATGAAATATATTCAGTACATATGAATCCCTGTTAGGAGATTTTGAATCCTTGTTAAAAGATTCTAACCTGGTTAAGAGTTATGGAAGACTGAAGAACCCACTGCCCAAATAGCTTCAAGGCAAGATCTCTAAACTCACTGTCCAAAAGATCTTAGAATTATTCAACATAATAATAGAAATATGTTACCTCCTTCACACTGTACCAAAACTACACTCTCTTCTACACAAGATCACAAATATAGATCTCTGTACTTCGCAAGTCTTCCTTCACCACTGAATTAGCTCTCTTCTTCACTTCATGCATACATTCGCATCACAACTTTCATAATTTCATATTGCAACTATTACAATCTCATAATCCCATGTCATAATAAGGAAAACATTCCTTCCTATATACCACACTCAAATAATTACAAATGAGTCAGCATGCAATTACAAAATAATAATTTCAACATGCTACACCAAGAATTACATAAAACTGTCAGCTTCCAAATGTAATAACTCTTCACTCATGTCACCTCAAAGTTTGCATAGTGAACCACGTCACCACCACTATGTCTCAAACTTCCCTTTAACTACACAAAATTAGATTCCATCCTGACTAGGAGATATCCTCCAATTTCCAAACATCACTACTCAGGAACACTGCCAGAATACTGCTTCCACCAAAATGCTTATAACTTTCATGAATGAATGAATTTCTTTTTGTGCTCTTAACCATAGGTTAATAAAAAAACAAAGAACATACCATCAAATGTGCATAATCTCAAATGCAATATCCCATGTGCACAAAAAAAAATTGTGCCTGCTACTCTGCTAAACTCCAGAATATCACTATGTTGACATCAATGACAATCATAGTCATGAATGCAACAACCACTGCTACAGAATGACTGCCAATCATCAAGAATTCATTCCTAATAGACTATCTCTTGAGGAACTCCAAATCTAGTGAAGATATATTCATAGAGAAATTTGACCACTTTATGATCCCTAGCATGCCTCATTGCTTTAGCTTCAACCCATTTCATGGCATAGTCAGTACACACTAAGATAGACAACTTACCATGAGAAGATGGCTCGATGGGTCCAACAAAATTGATACCCCATTTGTCAAATGGTGTCACCACCACTTAAGGCTACAAGGGTATTTCATCTAACTTGGTTGGGCATCCCATGCAATGGCATCTCTCACAATGTCTTGTATGCTTAGTGACATCTTTATATAGGGTAGGCCAATAATATCCTGTTATCAAAATTTAGTATGTTGTCCTCTTTGCTAAAAAATTTTCACCACATGGTTCATCATGACAAGCCCTAAGGATGTCATAAGTCTCATCTTCTTGAATACATCTTCTAGTGACCTAATCAGGACTCGTGTAGAACATAAATCCTGAGATCCATGAGAAATTGAAACTTTTCTCAACCAGAAGTTGACATTCTTTAGGTGAGAAATGCGGTGGGGTCCTTCCTATAGCAAGATAATTTTCTATGTCAGTATACCATGGGTTGAAAGATTCAATGGAGAATAGGTGCTCATCAGGGAAGCTATCATCAATTGTTGTAGGATCATCTAGAACTTGTAATCTAGATAAAAAATCAGCCACCATATTATCCTTGCCTGGTTTATCAATGATTTTCACATCAAAGTCCTACATGAGGAGTAACCTTTTGGAAATTATAATTGAAGAAATTGTTGTATTGTCATTGATGTCAACCATTAATTGGTAAGATAGTTGCTATCTAAGAAATTATTGTATCTATTGATTGATGAAAAGGATTAGGGCAAGGGAGATAACAATAGCACCTAGGGAAAGGTTAAATTATTTGATACTTTAATGAGTACTTGATTATTTGGCACTATGATAAGATAATTTACTGTTTATCTACGTAAGAAGAAAGACTGAAGAAGTAGGCTTAACTGAGAAAAAGTGAAGAAAACTAGTTTAATCCGAGTGATGTTAGTGTTGATCGAGTGACAGTATATGCTGAGTAAATTTAGTGTTGACCGAACATCAGTTTATGCTGAGCGATAGGAAATTACTAAGAAAGACAGTGTTAGCAGAGGAAGACAATTTTTTGAGATGACTGCATTACATAGTGATGAATGAGGAGATGAACATAGTATTGACCAAGATCAGTAATTTACATTTGGAGGAAGAATTCAGATTTCCAGCCAACACAGTTGAATTATTTGGTTATGTAAATCGTGTTTACTTTATTAATTGATTGTATGGGAATTTAATGCATGATAAATCATTTTATTATGGATTCAATGAGGAGATTAAAGATGTTTCTAGAAGGATGGATGAAGAGCTTAAATGTTGGAAGGATTCAATGAATCTAACCTAACCTAAGATCTACGGAGGAGATCAAGTGGTAAAAGAAGGATCTACCTATCTAGAGAGGTATAAAGGAAAACCTAAGTGTGAGGTTACAGAGTATGATGGAGTTGTTGATGTTATTGAATGATAAGTCTAAGTAGAAGGATGAAGGAGTTGATCAGAGTTGTGATTTATTGAAGTGAATTCTGAGCAGATTAGAGATGGAGATGGAAATGGAACTCAGTCAGTAAATCAACATATATGTGTGAATTGGATTTGTTATTTGCAAAGTGAGTTGTATGTTTTTTAGATTAGATACTACTACTACTTTCTAACCATTGTATCAGTCTAAATCCTTTAATCAAGGTTGACCTAATAGTCATTGTTTAAATCCTTTAATCAAGGTGGCATTCTAATGGAATGTACTTAAATCCTTTAACTAGGTCACTTTTGACAAAGTGTTTAAATCCTTTAACAAGGTAACACCTAGCAGTGTATTTGTAAACCTTTAACAAGGTTGGATTTTTACAAAGCTCACTTCAGAAGAGTGAAAATATCAGTAACATGTTACAAAGTGGTTTTTCCCAAATTGGGTTTCCACTATAAATCCTAGTGTTATACTTGTGTGAATGTTTTGATGTGAATGTTTCTATATTCTACAAGTTAAATACTTTTGGATAGTGGACTGCATGTTATATGTTTTTGGTATATATTCTTTAGAGACCGAGTTGTGTTGGTGATTAGATCTGAGATTGTTGAAGTGTTTAAAAGTTCAATTAGTACATCTTACCTGAGTACAACTGAGTCACCCCCCTCACTGATGTTTTTAATAATATTAACAATTGGTATCAAAGCTATTGGTGCTTACAGAGAACAAGTTTAAAGGTACTTGAAGAAAATGATCAAGATGTGTAAAAAGGAGGTACCAAAGTTGAACAAGGAGACCTTTCCTGCATGGCAGAGTTTGATGAAATTGAATCTAGCTATTATTAGAGATTTGATGAAATACTATGTTGAACATGACTATGTTATACCTGCTACACCTTTGACTACTGAGGAAATGAGAGAAAAACATGAGAACAATCAAGCAATGTTGGAGATTGCATCTACCTTAAGCTATCCTAAATTTAAAGACATCAAGGACTGCATTGCTACAAATAAAATGTGGGATACTCTTGCAACTATCTATGGTGGTGATACAAATGTACCGAGGGAAAAAGTTGAAAGCTTGAGAGGTAAGTTTGATGAGATGAAAATGCAAGAAGGTGAGAATATTGCTCAATATTGTGGAAGAATCAAGGAGATAGTGAATGCTATTAGAGGAGCCAATGGAATCATTGATGATGAGACTATCATTGGAAAGGTATCGAGAAATTTTCTTCCTATATATGCTATCAAAATTTTAACAATTCAAGAATCAAGATGTAACCCTGGTGATGTTCTAACTTTGGAAAGTCTTGTTGGTAAGCTTACTGCTTTTGAGCTTTCTAACTATGATAACTACACTATTCCTAATGTTGAATATACATTCAAGTCACAAATGGTTTTGCATAAATCTAAGAGAGAAAAATAAAAATATGTGAAAAGTGAAAGTGATAGTGAATGTAGAAGTGACACTTCTGATGAGGAACTAGATGATCTTGAGGCACTCATGGATAGAAGATTGAAGAGAGGAAAAGAAAAATATAAAGGTAAAATTCCTATAATCTATTTTTCATGTAACAAAGTTGGCCATATTGCTGCAAGGTGTCCTAATAGGAATGACAAGGATGAGGAAAGAGAAAGAAAGTACAAGGATAAGAGAGATAACAAAAATCATTGAAGGTACAGAGATTACAAGGATAAAGGTAAGAAATCTTGTTATATTGCAGAAGAGGAAATTGATAGAGATAGTGATGATTTTGATATTGAAGTAGTTTATGTTGCTATGAAAGATTATTCTAATGAGGATGAGAAAACTACTCTTATTTCTTATGTGAGTAAAGGTGATAAATGGATTATTGATAGTGGTTTCTCACATCACATGACTAGTGATAAAAGTAAATTTGAAACCCTAGATCATTACAAAGGTAGAAGTGTTAACTTTGTTAATGATGCACCATGTCCTGTGAGATGTAAAGGATCAATTAAGTTAACTGATAAGATCACTTTTGAAAATTCCTATTGGGTTGAAGGTCTTAACTATAATTTGCTGAGTGTTGCACAACTTAATCACACTAGTTACCAAGTGGAATTTCATCACAGGAAGGCTAAAATATTTGATGCTACTGATGAACTAATTGGAAGTGGAGAACAAACTAGAGGTAATTTGTTTTATCTAGATCTATCTGAAGAGACATTCTTATTTGCACAATTTGATGATCTATGGTTATGGCATAATAGGCTATGTCATGTTAAATTTGACAATCTAGTGAGTATTAGTAAAAAGAAGAAAGTTAGAGGCTTGCCAAGATTGAAGAAACCTGATAATGTGATGTGTAAACAATGTCAGCTTGGTAAAATGACAAAGTCTAGTTTCAAGAGCAAGATATTTACTTTTGAGGATGCTTTATATTTGGTTCATACTAACCTTTGTGGACCTATGGGTGTACAAAGTTATTATGGTGCTAAGTACTTTATTCTATTTGTTGATGATTACACTAGGCTCATGAGTGTAATGTTTTTGAAAGAAAAATCTCATGCATTTTAGTTGTTAAAGTGGTATTTGGCAAAGGTTGAAAAATAAATAGGTAGAAGCCTAAAATGTCTGAGACCTGACCGAGGTGGAGAGTTTATATCAAATAAGCTCAATCTATTTTGCAATGATAGAGGAATCAAGAGACAAATATTTGTACCTAGAACACTTCCACAGAATGGTATATTATAAGAAGTATACATTGAACAACCTGAAGGATTTGTTGATCTAGATAATAAAAATATGGTTTGCAAACTGAACAAGGCACTATATGGACTAAAGTAAGCCCCCAAAGTATGGTATGAGAGGCTGCATAATTACTTGATAAATGTTGGCTTTACAAGAACAAATAACAACAACAATCTGTACATGAAAGTTGAAGAAGGTAAAGGGATTTTGTTAGCTGAAATTTTTGTAGATGATATAGTATTTGGAGGATAAGATGCCCTATGTTAGAAATTTTTGAATGAGATGCAAACTAAGTTTGAGATGTCTATGTTTGGTGAGATCAAATTCTTTGTTGGTTTACAAGTCTATCAGATGGAGAAAGGTATCTTTATCACACAATCTAAATATGTCAAAGAGATACAAAAAACTTTTGGAATGGAGGATTCAAGGCCAGTAAGTAATCCTATGGCTAATGGACAAAAACTATCTAAGATTGATGATACTGCTAAAGTGAATCAAACCCTATATAGATCCATGATTGGAAAGCTACAATATGTTGTCCACAACATACCAGATATAGCCCTAGCAATTGGGATTGTGGCAAGATTCTCTACCAATCCTAAGGAAAATCATATGATGGCTATGAAAAGAATACTAAGATATCTAAAAGGGACAAAAGAGTATGGATTATACTACAAGAGGAATCATAAATTTGAACTAAGAGTCTACACTGATGCAGATTGGGCAGAAAATGTTGATGATAGGAAAAGTACAAGTGGTTGAACTTTCTTCCTAGGATAGAAGTTAGTCTCATAGACAAGAGAGAAACAAAATTGCATTTCCCAATCTACAGTTGGAGCTGAGTATGTAGCAGCTACAGTGAACTGTGCAAATCTAGTATGGATCAAGAAATTGTTGATAGGTATGAAAGAGGAGATCACTGAATTGGTTGTTATATTCTATGATAACACAAGTGCTATAAACATATCAAAGAATCTAGTGATGCACACAAAGACAAAACACATTGCTATCAAGTATCATTATTTGAGTGAATTGGTACAAGAAAAAGAAGTGAGAATGGAATATGTGAACACAAAGGAACAACTAGCAGACATATTCACAAAATCATTACCTAAGGATGCTCATGAATATCTTAGAGGTAAATTAGGGGTGCTTCCCCTAATTGAGGCTACCTAGTCAAGCTAGGAGCACTGCATCAAATGTGCTACATAGAGTATCTAACAAATTGATGCAGGAAAGGTCACACTTTAGGAGCTACCTAGAGTTGTGAAAAGAATAACAAAGCTAATAATCAGTCATAAGAAAGATAAGAGGGAGAAATATTGATACTGAACTGAAAAGATGACATCTACATATGAAAGATGTAAGTTCTAGATACTGCTTTGGCATTATTGTCAAACAGGGAGAGATTAAGATGAAAACACATCAAAGAGGAAGAGATTCAAGGAATCAGAGGGAGAGAGATAGAAAAGATTTAGAGGGTGTAACTGTGTAAATGGTCAAGAAAGGATAAGTTATTGTGAATCAAAATGAAGCTAAGGATATTATAAGTATTTATGATGAAATGAAATTTTTTTTGGATTGGTTGGTAAATCATGTGTTATTCATGTAATGTTGCCATCAATGCCAAAGAGGGAGATTGTTGGAAACTACAATTGAAGTAATTGTTGTTTTTTCATTGATGTCAAACCTTAACTGGTAAGACAATTTCTATCTAAGTACTATATCTATTGATTGATGAAAAGGATTAGGGCAAGGGAGATAACAATAGCACCTAGGCAAAGGTTGAGTTATTTGATACTTTAATGAGTGCTTGATTATTTAGCACTATGATAAGATAATGTATTGTTTATCTAAGTAACAAGAAAGACTGAAGAAGTAGGCTTAACTGAGAAAAAGTGAAGAAATCTAGTTTAAGCCGAGTGATGTTAGTGTCGACCAAGTGATTGTGTATGTCGAGTAAATTTAGTGTTGACTGAACATTAGTTTATGCTGAGTGACAAGAAATTACCGAGAAAGATAGTGTTAGCCAAGGAAGACAATTTGTAGAGATGAACAAGTTACACAGTGATGACTGAGGAGATGAAGACAGTATTGATCAAGCATCAGTAATTTACATTTGGAGGAAGAATTTAGTTTTCCAGCTAACATAGTTGAATTATTAGGTTATGTAAATTGTGTTGAGTTTATTAATTGATTGTATATGAATTTAATGCATGATAAATCATTTTATTATGGATTCAATGAGGAGATTAAATATGTTTCTAGAAGGATGGATGAAGAGCTTAAATGTTGGAAGGATTCGATTTATTTGACCTAACCTAAGATCTACAGAGGAGATCAAGTGGCAAAAGAAGGATCTACCTATCTAGAGAGGTATAAAGGAAAAACTAAGTGTGAGGTTACAGAGTATGCTAGAGTTATTGATGTTATTAACTGATAAGTCTAAGCAGAAACCTGAAGGAATTTATTAGAGTTGTGATTGCTTGAAGAAAATTCTGAGTAGATTAGAGATGGAGATGGAGATGGAAATGGAACTCAGTCAGTAAATCAACATATATGTGCAAATTGGATCTATTATTTGCAAATTGAGTTGTATGTTTTTCAGATCAGATACTACTTCTACTTTCTAACCATTGTATCAGTCTAAATCCTTTAATCAAGGTTGACCTAACATCATTATTTAAATCCTTTAATCAAGGTGGCATTCTAATGGAATGTACTTAAATCCTTTAACCAAGTCAATTTTGAGAAAGTGTTTAAATCCTTTAACAAGTTCACACCTAGCAATGTGTTTGTAAACCTTTAGCAAGGTTGTCTTTTCACAGAGCTCACTTCAGAAGAGTGAAAATATCAGTAACATTAACAAAGTGGTTTTTCCCAAATTGGGTTTCCACTATAAATCCTAGTGTTATACTTGTGTGAATGTTTCTATATTCTGCAAGTTAAATACTTTTGGATAGTGGACTGCATGTTATATGTTTCTAGTATATATTCTTTAGAGATTGAGTTGTGTTGGTGATTATATCTAAGATTGTTGAAGTGTTTAAAAGTTCAATTGGTACCTCTAGACCTAAGAACAACTGATTAACCCCCCCTCTCTATTGTTCTAAATAATATTAACATAACCATCTCACCAACCTTCTAGTGATGGTAGGATTTTTTTATCAAGTATTTGATGACTGAATGATCAGTGTATACAAATAATTCATAACTAGTGATGTAGTGCCTGAATTTATTGAGGGCATAGATTACTGCTAGAAATTCCTTTTCAGTGATAGTGTAGATTAGTTCAACACCTTGCAAGTTTTTACTAGTGTAATAAATAGAATTCTCAACTATACCTTCCTTATTTCCTAAGACTTCTCCAATGGCATAGTCAGATGCATCAATGTGAATGTGAAATTGAAGCTTCCAATCAAGTCCTCTAAGGATAGGTGTCTTTGTCAAAACACATTTTAGCTACTGAAATGACAATTTAGAGTCATCTATCCATTCAAATTCTGCTTCCTTCTTCAACAGGTTATAAAAAGGTGCTATAATTTGGCTGAAGTCTTTGATGAATTTCCTGTAGTAACCAACATGACCAAGAAAGCTCCTAACATCCTTCTGCTTGACTGGTGTTGGAAGTTTGCTGATGACTGTAATCTTTGCGGGGTCAACCTGGATACTAAAGGATGAAAGGTAGTGTCCTAAAATAACTCCCTCCTCCATCATCATGTAACACTTCTCATTGTTAAGGGAAAGGTTGTATTCCTGATATCTCTTGAGAACCTTTTCTAAGTGATCTTCTACCTCCTCGAACATAGTTCCATATGTAGTGAAGTCATCCATATATATTTCAATACATTCAATAGAAATATCAGAGAAAATACTAAGTACCGCTCTCTAGAAAGTAGAAGGTGCGTTGCACAATCCAAATGGCAAGATTGAATAAGAAAACATTCCCCATGGATAGGTGAACATTTTCTTATCCTAGTCTTCTGGTGATATCTAGATTTGGTTATAGCCACTGAAGCCATCTAGAAATGAGAAATACTTTTTACTAGCAATATTATCAAGTACTTGGTTAATGAAAGGTAATGGAAAGTGATCTTTTTTAGTGGCTTTTCTAAGCTCCCTATAGTCTACACAAACCCTTCATTTCCCCCATTTCTTTGGAACAATCACTAGAGGAGAAACCTACTGGCTATCAGAAATAGGATATATGAAACTAGCACTAAGGATTTTTTGCAACTCTGTCTCCCCTATATCTCTCAAAGCAGGATTAATTCTTCTCTGGGCTTGTCTAATTGGCTTACATTCAGGACTTATGTAGATTCTATGGGTACAAATCTTAGGGTCTAACCCCTTCATTTCAATATAGTCCCATGCAAAGGCTTGCTGACTTTCTTCCAAAAGTTTGAGAAGACTAGACATTTGAGATGTAGTGAGATTCTTATTGACATTCAACTCCTTTCCTAAGGAAATTTCAACTCTTTTTACCTTATCCTACATCATAATTTCTATAAATTATGGTGACTTTATCTCATGAAGTAATAAGACATGGAGATAATCAAATGCTGCAGGAGAATGAGGTGAGGTATGCTTGGGCAGTATGGTTTGGAGGGAATAGTTAGGAACAATACAAGAAGATGCTTCAGTGCCATACTATTTAGTGAGAATTATCACTAGTATGTCATCTTATTCCTATGAGACCATAAATGGTTCTCGTTCAATAACCATGAGCTATTGCACTAAATTTGCTTCAAGGGCAGCATCACCTAGATCTAGCCAGACAACTTGGTCAAGTTCAACTTGAGGTTTGGCTAGAGAATACAAAGTTAGTTTCTTGGTATTTATCCCATCTGATATAGTCATTTTTCCTAAATGACATGCAATGCAAGCATCAACTATGGCTAGCCAAGGTCTACCTAGGATTAATGGATATCCTCCTAGTGTGGCTTTAGGGGACATGATTATGAAATCTAAAGGGTAATCCAAGGAATCAATTGTTATAATGATATCTTCTACCATTCCATTTGGCTTAACAATGGAATTATTAGCTAACTGGAGTATTTTAGGTGTGTCCCTTAAACCAATGATGTTAAGCTTCAACAAAAAATCTCTAGTCATGACATTGATGGATGCTCCTAGGTCAATCAAGATATTTTGTATTTTTATACCATTAATATGAATAGTAACCACTATGATTCCTAGATCAGAGTACTTAGGCATTAAAACTTTGTTTAACATGAGATCATAAATCTACCCAAGGACATGGACAGTGTCAGGGTCTTTCTTCTTCCTTCCTAGTTGCTTAATACAGGCTTCCTTGATTGCCTTATTATAAATTGGTACTTCTTTAAGGGCATCCAACAAGAGAATTTGAACCATCATTTTCTTAAGTTGGCTAATCAAATCAGCTACTATAGGATTTTCTTTTGGGGGTGCTGATTGGGCCAATCTCTGTGGATAAGGTAGATTTTTCAATACTAGTGTAGATTGAGGAATAGGTGGAACAATAATGGCTTGGTTCACAGGCATGTCCTCAGTATCAGAAACTCCAATTATTATAGGCTCCTTAGGTGCAAGAAATTTAGTTCCTGATCTTAGGTGAATATCATTCACTTGTAGGGAATAAGCTTGCTACTTGTTGTTAGGATTTGGAATTGGTTACATAGGAAGTTGTGTTAGCTTCTAAGGGCTATTATTGGCTATAGGAGGTGGAGGCATAATATATTTCTACTAAGGTGGAGGCATGAGAACTTGATGCTAATTACGTTGATTGGGTCCCCACTGAGGTTGTTGTTGCTAGTTACCATGTGGTTGCCATTGGTTATTCTACTGTGGCTGCTGATATTGGTTAAATTTCTATTGATATGGGTTAAATGGAGATTTTTGCTAATAGGGTTGGTTATACTATGGCTATTGGTTAGACTATTTATAATTCCAATTATGTCCTTGAGGGCCATAATTTTGAGGGTTGCCGTTTTACCATTCACTACTATTGTTATAACCAAAATTATTCAAGGGGTCCATAGGCATACCTTGTCTTTGAGCCCATGGTCACCTTTGAGAAACATAGAAAAATTCTCCATTATGCTCATCTATAGCTTTAAACTTAGTGGACATTGAATGAGTGTCCACAGATGCAACTATTTTGCACCTATAGTTTCTCTTCTTTTCTTTGCAGTGAGAGTAGAATTCGGGCAACACAGCTTCTGCCTCATCCTTCTTCCTTCTTACTTGCATGTTGTCCAGCTGAGTGGCAACATCATTAATGATGTCTTTCTTAAAGTCAGACAACATATTTGACAACTCCATCTTAGACACTTCTGAACCATTCAAATTATGAGGTAGGTCTCTGAGTCCTCTTATTTTCTTCATAGTAGCCCTTGAATAGTTTAGATATATATTCTTTATGTTAGTCTAGTTCTTATGAGTGATGTCTCCACCCACCATAAGGTCTAAGGCCTCAATGCTTCCATCATTTACACCTTTTAAGAAAAGACATTTTTGTGACTCCTCACTCAATTGATGCTATGTGTTGCATTGCAAATTGAACATAAACCTTGAGACATAGTCTTCCAAGGTCTCCTCCTCTTTTTGTGACACTTTAAAAATGTCACCCCCCTATAAATCACAACCCCTATAGTACTCTTTTTTTTCTAGAAAGAAACATATTGCTCATTGCATCCCAATCTGCTACAACATTGGCACCTAACCCCATGAACCATCTTAGAGAAGCCTCCTTGAGAGTAGATGGAAACAATTTCAGCTTATGGGCATTAGTTGTGTAATCATAACTCCTACAGAGGATGTCAAATTCAAATAGGAAGGTTTCAAGGTCTTCAGTAATGAGGCCATAAAATTTGGGAAGTGTAGAGGTAGGTATTTTTTTCAAATTATGATTACCATGCTAAGTAGGGATGAGGAAATGAAAGGTAGGCTAAGCCATTCTTGGAGGAGGAACTAGTTGTTGAGGCTGATAGATAACAAGAGAAAATGGGTCGTTCAAATGTAGTCATCCTTTAGAAGATGATGGTGAAGGTAGTTGCTCGTGGGCATCGGCGAATGAGTTTTTAAAGGCTTCTTCTTCTTCTTCATTCTCAACTTGGGGTTCCTTAGGTTTAGGATTAAAAATATCAAATGGTTCAACCTGGATATTGCAGGGAAGGAATCTCCCAAGGTGGTCACTTCTTCTATGCATAAAATGCTTACTTAAAACTAAGTTCTAAACTATGAAAATTGGGAACATGAACACTAGGATAAGTTTGAATTAACACCATCCCCGACAATGACATCGAAAATGCTTGGCTAGACAATGGTATTAGAAACCCATATCATTGGACTACTTATTTTAGGATTGGACACCCTAAATGGTTGCTAACTAGATGATTCAGTCTCATTTATTTATCGACTAGGGACGTAAACTTGGAATGGCATTTGCAAAGTATATGCTTCAAACCCTCTTGATTTTCATGAGTCTCTATGGAATTCAAATACATTGAGTTGTAGGAAATCTATGCTAATACCAGTAAATGAATTATTTTAGAAAATCAAGTAATCATAGATAGGAATTACTCTAACCACCTATGCTATAAGGACAGTCTACTAGTTCTGTTACTAGTGGCTGCATGAACAATAGAGTTCTACTTTACTACTAAGTAAATAAAAAACAATTCCTACATTCACTCACCAAGTGGGCCTCCTTGGATGAGTGAATAGAAACATAATTAAGATAAAAATATTGAACTCAAACTGTGCATTATATTCATTCATGGAAAATGAGTACACTTGGATTGAAATTAAAACAACTACAATAGTTCTATTAGAGCTTTGCAAGAGGTCAAAGCATCAACACATCAAAGGAACTGATTACACAAGAAGTGTCACAGTAACAATTCATCCATTAGTTATAGTGTGTATTTGAGATCAAAAGGTTGCAGCCTTCACCACTTGAGTAGTGAGTTCTAGGATAGTTGTAAAAAGACTCCTAACAGGGTCCAACCCTTGACAAGGTCTACTGTACTTAATATATTGTAAAGCAACTCCTAACAGGGTTAAGGATCCTAACAATACACTAGTACAAAATATTAGTGGGTGTCAATTCCCATCGGGGTTTTTACCTATTTGGGTTTCCCCGTAACCATATTGGTGTTATGTGTTGATGTCATGTTTCATGTTTATGTGGATGTTCATTTTAGTACTTAAGCATTTAAGTTAAGTTTAAGATTAAGTAAAAAGATAAAACATAGTGAACACTGATTCACCCCTCCTCTCAGTGTTCCCATTCCTAACAATTGGTATCAGAGCTTTGGTCCCCAGGAAAGAAGTTTAACCACTTGAGGAGATCATGGATAAAGTAGAAATGAAACATCTAAAAAGAAATTTTGAAGCTACTCTTGAAGACCTAGATAGATCTGAAAAAAATTTGAAGAACTAAAGGAAAAAGTTAGTGATGCTCAATTAGTCATCAAAAGACTAAGAAAGGATTTGAAAGAATGCTCTACCAGTGATTTGAGGATAATGATCAAGAAGTTGAATGAAGAAAATTCATCTATGAAAGAATAACTTGAAGAATTTGATGATAAGCTAGCTAATAATCAGGAAGTCTATAATGAATAGATCAGAGAGAACCTTCAACTAAATGAAGAATTGAGACAAGCAAACATGGAAATCTTGGAGTTAAGAAACAATAAAGAAATCTTGGAATCTAAATTGAAAGAGGCAAAGAATCATATTGATAAATTACACACTAGTTTTGATTTGATAGAATCTTAGTCGTATGCAAGAAGAGCTAAAGAGAGATACTAGCTACATTGGATATAATGAAGCACAAAATCAGATTGACAACATGTGAGCAAGGATGAAAGCACAAAAGGACTCTACTAATACTAAGAAGACTGAAGATCAAACTAAAGATAATGGTGAACCACCTAAGAATGAGTGCAAGCTAGTAGATCAAACTTGTTATGCATGTAACAAGCATGGACACATAGCAAGAAAATCTACAGAGGTGAGACCTTTTAATGGTTACTATAATTCATGCAATAAATTTGGTCATAGAGCTATGAATTGTAAGACAAATCAAAAGAAAAAGACTCAGTATAATCAGAGAAATTAGAATCAGTCAAATGTAAGAAGTTCTCAGAATGTTACATGTTAGATATGTAACTATAATGGTCACTTTGCAAGATAATGTGTTGGTGAACAGATTTGTCTTCCTAGAAAACACCTACAAAATGACCCTAAAATTCCAAAATAAGAAGACTCAACCATCACCAATAGTTGGGTCACTTCGCTATTGAAAAGTGTAAGCACCCTCTAAATTATCTAGGTACAGCTCCCTATGTAAGATTTACAATGAATTAACTTAAACTATAATCGGTAATGCTTTTAACCTGAAAGCAATAAAGGTTTACAAACATCTATCTGTAAACATGATATAGATGTGAAGGGACTAACTAATTAAAATGAGATAAATAGTAAATGAAACAAAGTTCATTTATCCAAATGCTGCATAACAGAAAGAAACTAAGAGAGAAAGACAAACTATTCTTTCCAAATACATGAAAAATTGGAGCACAAAGTCTAAAGATAATCGTGTTGATTATCAGATGTGATAGATACATATTCAAAGAAAACTGATATCATTCCAAGATGAATATCAATAAAAAAGTGAGCATCTAAAATCAAAGTTTTAATATGCTGCCATTTCCTTTCTTTAGACACAAAAAAATAACAAAGACACTGTTGTTCCTGTACACCAAACACTATCCGAAAACTAGAATCTCTCTTTCTCTACATTACAAAACAAAAAAAAAACTAATTTCTATCCCTCCCCTAGCACAAAGTCTTTCAGGTAAGGTAGAATTCGAAACCCTTTTCCCATGTTTTCTTGGCATATTTATGTCTTCCTTTTCGATCAGTTTCTTTTCAATTTCATAACCGATTCTTTATTATCCCTTCGAGACATCTCTATTATCACTCTCATATTTAATGTTTCAAACATATTCAACTTACAACAATAATAAAAGGATGTCAACAAATTTTGAAATGAAGTCCATATGTCTCTTGGATAGATGAGGACACATTGGGCCCCCTCTACAGCTGTGTCAAAACCAAAAGATTTGTCAATGACAGCAATATCATTGTCAATAGTTTTAGGTATCCCTGTAGCTGCAATTTTCAAGCCACGTTTCTAAATTTCCTCATAATTAACAACTGCTCCTCTTTGAATTCCATCACCTCCAATTATATAGGCTTGATTAATGCCATGGTCTTGAATATTATAAACTATCTTTAGAGTTTCATGACTACCATGTGAAGTGCCCAGAATAGTTCCTCCATACCTATGAATATCATTTACCACCTTAGGTGTTAAAGAAATAGTAGTGTGAGAATAAAATCCTCTATACCCAGCCTCAATGCTGATGATATCTTTAACCCCATACATATACCATAGTCCACATACAATTTCTCGAATGATAGTATTCAGCCCTAGGCATAATCCACCACATGTCACTACTCAGGCACACACTTCATTTGAGTGGAAATACACCCTTTCATGTAGCCTTGCTCGATGGAAATGAAGTTCTCTGGTACTATTTATATGAACAACTATATCCTTCGCATAGTTTCTAAAGCATCATAAAGGCTTTGACTTGTGTATTCCTCATTGAAAAGTCACTATGATAGAATGTTTTGCATCAGTGATCTTAGCATTGAAATCGGGTTCATATGTGAACCAACATCACTGATGCTGCTATCCTTATCCTCTATCTAAATGTGGAGATCTCTATTTGAAGTCATGCATCATGAAGGTATATTCACCTTTGAACTAGAGCATAGAGCCACTTGTGAGCCACAGGAAGAAAAATAGGAAAAATGCCATGATGTCTTTGGTACTGGTTAAATGATGAAGGACATAGATTTGATAGCTATTGAAGCTAGTCATGTGCAAATCATGACTCTTATGATTTTCTAGCTAGATGCACCCGATCCTACTGAATTCCTTCATGCAATCAGAGAAAGAGAGAGTGGACACTCGATACACCTACTTTGACAATCAGGAGAGTGCCAAATTTGTTGTCCCTCCTCTATGCATGGCCCCCCTCAAGAAAAGTAGTAGCTAGCCGAACATAGAAAATATTAGTTTCTTGAACAATGAGATTTACACTGCTTATGATGCCTGCGACAACTGCATGGAAATAATAATTGTCAAAACTGTTGTTCGACAGTGAATTCAAAAGTAGCTTGACAGTTGAATGCAAATCGCAGTGTTTGAAGTTCAGTACCAGAGTAAGTTTTAACATCAATTCCAAGCCTATCTATTTCAACAAGAGTTTCTTCCTCAACTTGAATACTTTTAATCCTCATGCAAAGAGATTTGAGGACTTTTTTTGTCTTTTTTTTAGCAGAATTAATGCGAGCTATTATAGTTGAAGCTGAATGTGCAAGAATATCTGGTTCATCTTGTTGAAAATCTTGTAAACTTACAAGGGACTGCACAACACATTTTGATTTCCATAATGAGAAAGAAGTTCAATGTCAATAATTTCTAGCTTGTAAACTAAGCATTCAATCTCATAGTCCTCATCCTTTCCAGGCCCATTTTCCCAAATAGTAGCATCTGTAAGTGATTCCATGATTTCTAGTTCAGAGTCACTGTCCTCGTCAAAAATAGATTCTTCAAGTTCCTCATCATCACTTTTTTCATCAGATAAGAATTTGAGTACTTGGGCTTGCTCCTCCATTAAATCGGGTCTTATACGTCCCATAATAGAAAGACCTTGTAATGGACGATCCATGTTTTCTAAATCATTGGTGGATACTGCCTCTGCCATCTTCCTAACAAAATGTATAGGATGAATGTAACGCATGGTTTCCAGATTTTCCCAATCTCCTAATGACTCAAAAAAGTCTGACTCCTCTTCAAGAAAGGAAATCTAGTCCTCATCAAAGTCATCAAAGTTGTCTTCAATTTCAATTTCACTACCACTGATTACTTCAATATCATATTCATTGTTAATTCTATGCATTGTTGTTTCAAGTCCATTAAAATATCATAAATTATCCAGTCCAATGAAAACAATCAAGGGAATACTGCTGATATTAAGGCTTTGGAAAACATCTTCATCATCATCTACCTCAAGGTATATCTTTCCATGCTCGTCAGTCACATAGTCTACTTCTAGCCAGAATATGCTATCCTGCAGTTCATCATCTGTTGTGTTTAAAAACATAAGTGTTGCTTTATGATTAACCTCAAGAATAGTTCTAGAAATTTCAGCATCTTTCAACTTCAACTCTCCTTTCTTAGAATTTTCATAATCATTTAGTGCTTCCAAGGGATGATAGCCTAGTTCTCCTTGGAACTTAAGTGAATCAGACTTTGAATCTGAATAATCTGCAACAACTTGGACTCTTGTTCGCAAACCCCTCTTTAGTGTAGCAAATTGATGGTAGTCAGATGATCCAAAGAAGGGATTTCTATAGCTACAACTAATGTAACTAGTTTTCTTGCTACCTCCAAGTGTACACCTATTCACTACATAAGATGCTCTCTTTCTCTTTTAAAGCGTTCTATCAAATGTCTTGTAACTTGTCTCTCCGCATAGCCTATGATCTGATCCATTATACAAAAATTATTTCTAGTGAGGAACAAGACAAATATGTTACTCATGCTCGATTTGCCACTTCTACATCACCATTTTTTTATGGGATTCCCATTCCATAGCTTGGGCTTTTGAACCATAAATATCTGAGAGTTTAGGCCATGTAATTGTACCCCTAAAAATTGAACATTGAGTTGAACTTGTTTTATCCTCTTGAGCCGTCGAACCTCTGAATCTACATTTTGAAATATGGATCTAAAAGTGAAAACTGCATCTGCATTTGCACTTTTACACCAGTCCTTCACTCCAAAAGCTGAATCTTGGGTTTTCAGATATGTACATCAAACTTTGAACTATGGACATTCATCTTCACTTTTGAACTGGTGAAACTGAAACTGGAAATAGAACTTAAGACCTATGAGATGAACCATTTTGAACCACCTTGAATTATTGTTTAAAGGAGTTCAAGACCCTAAATTGAAAATTTTATTACTGGGTCTATATGGGTACCAACATGGGCTCTAACTATGGGACTATTTTTGGCACAAAAACAAAGAACTCCAGCATCTCTAGTTAAGGAATAGTGCCTAGCACCATTGGGCAGAAGAGTCAGAGAAAAAAGGAAAGGAGCTAGAGCTACTTGTAGGGAGAGGACGGAGAGGGACAAGGAAAACACCAAAACAAACTGAAAAGAAGCAGGCTAAACTAAGCACGACCAAAACTTGCAAAGCAAGAACATATTTACAAACATATACATAGGTAGGAAGCTCCTACCACAATAGCCAGAAGCAAGAAAAACTTACACAAAGCCATCCACTGGCTGGGAGAAATAAGATCCTTTTCAGAGCAGTGGATTGTGCATTAGTGGAGCAGCTCCAGACCACTGCCTAATGGCAATCTCTTCAATGCTGAGACTCAAGTTGATAGCATGCAAAAATTTGGCAACCCAATATTCTTTCTCGAACAACCAAAGCTCATCATAGCATTCCTCATCTTCGAATGGTTTTTGTGTACCATTCTTCAAATCAAGAAAGATCTTGAATTGGAGAGAATAATATTAAGAAAAAATCTCATTGGCCTCCTAACTACAGTCCATAATGGCACACTTCTTTCCATGATCATGAGAGTCATTCTTCACATTATCAAAAAGATATAATCCATCCAACATGGGCTCAAATTTATCATAAAAATTAACTTCAACTCCATCAAAATTTAGGGTATCATCAGATATGTAGAACATTTGATCTTTTGTTTCTTCTAGTGCATCTTTAGACTTCACAATATATTCACACCCAAGGGGAAGAAATAATGAATCACCAAACAACTTTTTACGGTCTATTTTTTTTAAGTTCATACCTGGGTTGTTCAAAGAGGGATCTCCTTGCCCAATAGATGATAAAAATCTGCATATGATGTCTTCTTCTTCCTTATAGAGGAGAGCATCATTCAATATCTCAACTGAGTCACCCATAGGTTGGGAACTCACTCCAACCTTTCCTCCTTCTATTAGATTTTCAACATCCTCTAATATGAAAGAAGAGAATAGATTTTCATCACCTAATGATGAATCATAAGGCTGAAATAGAGGATTTTCTTTGATAATAATATCCTCAAAAAACTCCATTGGTAAGTATAGTGGGTTGGGCTTACTTCAGATAAGCTTATCTCCCAGCTTTACAAAATTTTCTTGAATCTCACTTGTTGCTATGGTGTCTTGTTGGAACCAGATTGCTTCCACTAGATGTGCAAGATGATCCTCTTCTTGAAAATTATCCAGACTATAAGTAGTCACATTTATCTTTGTTTCAGTAGCTATGCCATTACCAAAAGCTTCAATTTTAGACTAATCAAATTCTTCTATGGATTGATTTTGACATTTTAAACATGAAGAATCACATTTATTTATCTCTTCAATAGAAACCCAAGCTTCAACCTTTGGTTGCACATCATCTTGAAATTTTTTACTAACAAGATGGCTAACATCATTCTTAGATTTAGAATTCTCAATATCAGAAAAGAGCAGAGATTTAGGTATACCCTTGTCATTACCACTTCTGGGATCCTCACTTTCAGCCAAGGTGTTTTTTTTTACCCATGCCTAATTTTCTTGTGGCTGAGCTATGACCATTTGGATTTCTTTCTCACTCTGGATTGAGTAATTGCATGAGATGAAATGTGTAGAGATAACTAGGGCTTCATCATCATCCACCTCTTACTCTTTCTTGAGGTTTTGTACCTTTCTCTTGTATGCTTCCAACTCTTTCAGCTTTTGAAATCTATAACACAAACTCCTCCACAACAGGATGGAATTATGGTCATCTTCAATGCTCAAATTTGTTCTCATGGCATGAGAGACACTTTCTTTATAATGATTCAGGAACTCTTGTAGCACCTTGTCCTCTATCTGATAGAGTTCCATGAAGGTGGGATTAGGCCTCATCTTTCTTGTAGCCTTTCCATTAGGCATGGTCATTTTATACAGTCACCAATCTTGCACACACAAGATATTTCAAAAATAACTGAGGGAATAAAACATGACACTAATCTTCAATTCCTCTTCCCTAGTAGAGTCGCCAAAAATCTATTGGTGAACAAATTTGTCTTTCGAGAAAACACCTACAAAATGACCCTAAAATGCCCAAACAAGAAGACTCAACCGGCACCAATAGTTGGGTCACTTCGCTATTGAAAAGTGTAAGTGCCCTCTGTATTATCTGGGTACAGCTCCTCGTGTAAGATTTACAATGAATTAACTTAAACTATAATCAGTAATGCTTTTAACCTGAAAGCAATAAAGGTTTACAAACATCTATCTGTAAACATGATATAGATGTGAAGGGACTAACTAACTAGAAAGAGATAAACAGTAAATGAAACAAAGTTCATTAAACCAAATGCTGCATAACAGAAAGAAACTAAGAGAGACAGATAGACTATTCTTTCCAAATACACAAAAATCTGGAGCACAAAGTCTAAAGATAATTGTGTTGATTATTAGATGTGATAGATACATATTCAAAGAAAATTGATATCATTCCAAGATGAATATCAATCAGAAAGTGAGCATCTAAAATCAAAGTTTTAATATGTTGGCATTTCCTTTCTTTAGACACAACAAAATAACAAAGACACTGTTGTTCATGTACACCAAACACTATCCGAAAACCAAAATCTCTCTTTCTCTACATTACAAAACAAAAAAAACCTAATTTCTATCCCTCCCCTAGCACAAAGTCTTTCGGGTAAGGTGGAATCTAGAACCCTTTTCCCATGTTTTTGTGGCATATTTATGTCTTCCTTTTCGATTAGTTTCTTTTCAATTTCATAACCAATTCTTTATTATCCCTTCGAGACATCTCTATTATCACTCTCATCTTTAATGTTTCAAACATATTCAACTTACACCAATAATAAAAGGATGTCAACAAATTTTGAAATGAATTCCATATGTCTCTTGGATAGGCAAGGACACGTTGGGCCCCCTCTACAGCTATGTCAAAACCAAAAGATTTGTCAATGACAGCAATATCATTGTCAATAGTTTTAGGTATCCCTACAACTACAACTTTCAAGTCACGTTTCTAAATTTCCTCATAATTAACAATTGCTCCTCTTTGAATTCCATCACCTCCAATTATATAGGCCTGATTAATGCCACAGTCTTGAATATTATAAACTATCTTTAGACTTTGTGCTCCAATTTTTTGTGTATTTGGAAAGAATAGTCTATCTTTCTCTCTTAGTTTCTTTCTGTTATGCAGCATTTAGATACATGAACTTTGTTTCATTTACTGTTTATGTCTTTTCAATTAGTTAGTCCCTTCACATCTATATCATGTTTATGCATAGATGTTTGTAAACCTTTATTGCTTTTAGGTTAAAAGCATTACCAATTATAGTTTAAGTTAATTGATTGTAAATCTTACACAGGGAGCTATACCCGAATAATTCAGTGGGCGCCTACGCTTTTCGATAGTGAAGTGACCCAACTGTTGGTGCTAGTTGAGTCTTTTTGTTTGGGCATTTTAGGGTCATTTTGTAGGTGTTTTCTTAGAAGACAAATATGTTCATCAACACAATGTAAAATGGTGACCCATGTCAATGCATCGAGGAATATAAGGCCTTCAATCATTTTTCAGTCTTGTAACAAGGCTAGACATATCTCAATTTTTTGTAGATCAAGAATGCAAGGTCAGGAAAGCCCTAAAAAGCCCAAAGAACCAGTATTGGATCCTGAAGGAGAAGTCAAGTTTGTTGAAGCCTCAGAGGATGTGAGCTTAATTTGGTTAGAAGCAAAGAAGGATAAGGTTGATGAGTATGTATTAGATGCATCCATAGTGGATGAACCCTCTACATCTGGATAAATGGCCCTCAGGGTCATAGGGGGAGTTAATTTAGCTCTAGATGCTTGTGCGGTTGGTATACTCACTTTCAGAATATGCACCTTTGGACTTAAACCTTTTGAGTCTAGCAGAACCTATGTGCAAGAGTGCACTAGCTGATTGTTTGCAGAATGAAAGTTATAAATTTTCAAGTGACAACTTGGTTTACACGACAAGCATTAATGGCATATTTTCTACTTTACATAGAAGTTTGTAAATCTCTCATTGTATTTGAATTCAGAGTGTTTGAAGAGCATAAGAGCCCTAGAATTTGATTGAGAAGGATTGTAGATTGATTCATCAAGTGACTTTCTATGCATTTGATCAATTGTGGAAACCCTAGTTCGTTGCACCGATTCAGAATCTCTTGGAAACCTTTGAGAAAATATTATAAAAGTAAGTGATGGCTACTACTATTGTATTTGATGTTGCAAAAAATAAAAGATATGTATTTAAGAGGAACTCATTCAAATCCACTTTGGCATTCTCCCACATGCCTATAGGTATTATGCATGTCGAGGACATTAGGGCATAAATATACTACAAGAAAGAACTAGTAGGATTGGATAGATTAAGAGCACACATGGAAACTATGTTGAAACTAGACAAAACCTTCATGGATGAGTATGTGTGGTGGAATAATCACCCTATAGTGGAGTATGCTATGACATATGAGTTCTACGAATCAAAATGGATCAAGATTCTACTAAGCAAAATTCATGATGACCTATTTTGGATAGGTGAAGTGCTGGTCAGAATTACTAATGACCTAATTCATGAGATGACAGGCCTCTCTAAGATAGGTACTGTTCTTCTAGTAGGAAAGGATGTAAGGAAGATTTTTGAGCAAGCATGTAAGTCAAGAAGTGATAGGTGTGGAATGACTATAGAGCCTATTGAGCAAAATGACATCAAATTGATGTCCATGATACTAGGTTACAGATTCCAACACACCAGTAGGGTAAATAGTGTGTCTGCGACCATAATTATTGTAGCTATAAGACTTGTGAATGAGAATGGAGAGTTTAATCTATGTGAAATCTTGCACGCACAGCTAATAGACAACATTAAGGCCATCAAGCATGACAAGACCAAGGTATTCAAATTTGGGTCTTTGATCATATATATGTACTTCCACATTGTTGGAAAAGTATCTAATTTGTATCTAGACAAATCCATTCCCACAATGTCTCAGATATCTCTAAAGGCATGCACTGAGAGTGCCTTGAAGGACTGCATGACACTGGAGTTGAAGACATTTAGGGCTAAGATGCAGATGAGATTCAGAATTCTAGAGAAGATAGTTGAAAAGTATAAAGATACTATTTGCTTCATGGTTGAGACAGACACAACATGTATGGAGGTAGTTGAACCAAGAAAAAAATGGATTCATCCACTAGGATATGAAGTGGAAGAGCCTATTCTAGAGGCTTATGCTCAAGTTTTGTTGTCAACACCTAAAGACCCTAATGAGCCAATATGGGGAACCTATGAGGAGAAAACAAGAGAAGTTGATGCAGTGTTAAAGAACACAACAACAAAAAGGAAGGTTGCTAAGGTTACCTTAGAGATCTTGAGAATTCATGGAGTGTCTCAAGAAAACCTAGACAAAGCAAGGGAACAAAATATTGCTTTGGAAATTGAGAGTGCAGCAACAACAAAGACTAAATCAAAAGATCCTAAGTTGAAGAAGGTGAAGATAGAAAAGTTTGATATTCAAAAGGGTAAAACTAATGTTACTCCTTTTGCACCCAAGAAAACCATTGACCTTACTGCTCCTCCTAAGTATAAGGCAATGCCTAAGAGGAAGAAAGAAATCAAAATTGGTCATCCATCCTCAAGAGTAACAAGGCAACCAAGGAAACCATTGACCTTACTGCTCCTCCTAAGTATAAGGCAATGCCTAAGAGGAAGAAAGAAATCAGAATTGGTCATCCATCCTCGAGAGTAACAAGGAACAAAAGGAATACACAAGCACCTCCTGAAGTAAGTTTCAAACCTAGTCTCAGTGTGCTAAGTACAAGAATTGTTGATGAAGGCAGAATTGATCAAGTAGCAAAGATTTATGAGAAATACAGTGATACTGAAAAATTAGAGATACATGGAATGATTGTCAAACACATGTTGAATTTTAAGAAGACAGTCTTAGAACTTAAGACTATGATCCCTAATAATGTGTGGAAGACCTTAGAGTTCCTAAAGAGACAAGCTATTGAAGAAGATCTAAGGATAAGGGAAAAGATTCTAGATGATACTCTTCCAGTATGTTCCTTAGAAGAGAAATCCTTGTTGTTAGACTTGGTGAAGCCACATCTCATAACAAAGTTAAGGACCCTACATGTAATGGACAAAAACTATGAGTTGGTTGCCAAGGAAATATAGAAGGCATTTGAAAAGGTTTTTATGAATAGGAACATGTATCCAGATACTACACCTATAGCTCAAGTACCCACAATGGTTACAAAAGATTCAGAGACTACCAATGTACCATTTACAGGTCCACAAGATTCAACACCTGTAGTTGAAACAAAATCAGAGGCAGAAAAGTCTGCACCCATGTCAAAAGCACCCAAGGATGAAACAATTCTCATTGACAATGTTGAGATAACAATGGCGGCCTCAGATACTAATTTGGAAAAGTTTGAAGAGGCATTTGTAAGCACTCAAAAGGTTGAAACTCTTTGTAGAAACACTACTCCCATTCATCAAGAAGAAGTATTGATTGAGGATATAACAGATGAAAAAGAAGGAGAAAAGATGGAAGAAAAGAAAGAAGAAGAAAGAGAAAAAGAAGCTGAAAAACAAAAGGGAGATGAAGAGGTAAAAGGAAGTGAGAAAAAAGATAAACCATTAGTTGAAATAATCAAGGTAAAACAAGAAGTGATGGATAGCACTCCTATCACTCCCTCAGCAGCATTGTTGTCAAGTTTGGCACCTGACACAACCAGTTTGGACTCTTGGGGACAAGAAGTCCTGATCAAGTTCAACATCTTAGCTATGGAGAAATCTAAGGAGAAACAGGTGATGAGAAATCCCCTCCTTGTAGAATCAGTAAACATCTTGAACAACTTGTTACCAACAGACAAGAAAGTGTCTAAGGTACACTCCGTTGATGATATGAGTATAGTCATTTCATAGTTCAAGAATAATTTCTCTAGCCTAGAAGAATCTGCATCCCTAGTTGTAGAAGAGAAATATTTGAAGAAGAGGCTTAGTGAATTGGTTAGGAACTATGCACTTGACCTGAGCTCATTAAATACTGGTCAAGCATCCTTGAAGGAGTTTGTAGCAAAGGGCAGAAAGATTATTGTTGACTGTATGAACCAGGACAAGTTGAGTGGTGATTTGTACAAAAAGATACAAGAGGCAAAAGTTATGATAGACATCATAAGGAAATCAATGGAAGATCCATCTGTTGATGTGAACATGTGTAATAATGTCTACCAAGGTTAGATAGATAAGATTGAGAAGGCAGAAAAAGAGATGTCCAAGATAAGGGCTAGGCAGACTCAGTTAAGGAATGCTCTTGCACCCTCATTAGATATACTTAATCAAAACATCAAGGAGATCGATGCCACCATGGTGACATATGATCAAGGTCCTAGCATATATTTGGAGATGATGGAGAAGCTATAGTATGCTTTATGTGCCCATCTACAGATTGTAAATTCACTGATCACATTTTGGAAGAAGGAGATCCAAAACCTACAGATAGCATATCTGGATGTTCTCTCATAGTAAGTAGTTGTATATATAGTTTTGAACCACCTTTGTCATTAATTTCAAAGGGGGAGTATGTACAAAATATGGTTATAGATATGTATAAGGAGATATAAGATAGAAGAATATGCATAAGGGAGATATAAGAGAAAAGTTTTTTGTATTAAGGAACATTTAGCAACTTGGCCATATTCCTTTGTTGCCATCAATGAAAAAGGGGGATATTGTTGGAAAGTTGGCTATAATAGTGTATATTACTTGATATAGTGTTGTCATTATGGTAACAAAGTCATATAGTAGTCTGGAGTCAGTGCACTTGATGAGGAGATAAAAAATTAGCTAAGTGTTGAAGACTAGACAATGTACAGAGTACCTAAAGCTCAGAGCATCAACGCACATGTGTACGACTAAGTTATGGTATGCAACCTAGAAGATAAGTTGGTTAGACTATATTCATGCTTAGTCTATGAGTGCATGATTAGATTATTAGAAATAGGGAATACTCAGAGGTGGGGGGGTGAATCAGTATTCTACAAACTTTTACTTTTTCCCAACTATGGATATAATAGATTAACTTGATACATGCATAACATAGTAAACTAATTAATATGCATAATAGTAAAGAAAATGAACTCATAACACATTATTTCTTCTTCAGGAAACCCTGGCTAAGGGAAAAACCTGGTGGGGATGGTACCCACAAAGATCTAGTAATCAAAATTATCTTGTTAAGGATGTTGACCCTATTAGGAGCCTATTACATGCATATAGTGTCTCAATCCTGATTAAGGGACTTTAGGACTTCTTAGAAGCCTCAACCCTACTAAGAGTTGGTAGTACAAAATATGATTACTAGATGAGCCCACTGCCCAAACAAGTAATGTACAATGATTACTAAATACAAAATATGGCAAGGTACATAAACTTATACTACTTGCTTAATTGCACAACTTTGCATCAATATCTTCTTCACTTATAGGTTTGCTATATATTGTTACAATTGCTTTTTTCTCTTTTTTCTTCGCATTTACATATGCCTTATATTTATACAAGTTATTAGGACTAATAACTCTTTCAGTGAGCTTAACAAAAGCATTATACAAAATACATATTTACCCAAGGGTTAAAATATAGGATGTCATCCCTTTATATTGTTAATACATTATTTTGATAAACAAAATAATCCCTTAACTTTTTACCAATTCTGTCTTCATATTTTGTCCTGTCGGCTTGACACTGTCTCTGGTAAAACTATCATAACTTCTTTCGTACATGTCATACTAACTTGCGCTCTTAGGTGAGTCTTCTATAGTCATCATACTATCTATGTTCAAGTTCGCAAGTACTAAAATTACTCCAATCATCATTGCTAATCAAAACTATCTTTGGGTACACTTGAAAAAACACTATCTCATACTTAGACAATTTTGCTTTGCGCTCTGTCATACTTGCTCTCTGTCAAATGTGATCTTCATGTAAATCATATGTTTCCATAATGAAAAAATTTAAGTATCTAACTCAGCCAAATTGCCAACAATCTCCCCCTTTGTCATTAGTGGAAACATATGAGAAAATTGGCTAAGTCACAACACTTCAAAAACTCAAAATTGTGGCCATAACAAAAGTATATATCTTCATTGTCCTTATGACTCCATATATCATATCTATATCCTATAATCCCCCTAAGAATATACATTCTTATCATATACAATAATTTTCTTCTAAATATCTCTCCCCCTTTGACAACAATGACAAAAAGAAAGGGTGCCAAAATTGTGTTCAAACAAAAATGTGTATACCTTGATTCAATATTGCAGAGCCGGTAGGCTTGCAACACAATCTGCAAAATTTATCTTGATGCTCTCTATCTCTTTCTCCCATGCCTTCTTAATGGAATCTACAACACTAAGTAGTGCACACAAGCCATAAGATGATATTTCATAGGCTTGAAGATTTGCAAAACTAAACTTTTGAAAAGATGTCTTTGATGAAAGACATTCTTCCAATTTTCCTCCAACAATGCCTAACTTAATGGAAATATGCTCTCTTAGAAGAGTGAACCTTTTCAGTTTCCTGTCCTTGTCATAATATAGAATCCTTATTTCATCATTAATTTTGATGATTCTCTTCTCAATGTCCAATATCTTCATGTTGGGGCTGGCTAAAAGATTTACCTCTATCTAAATCTCTGCTTCTTTGGCCTTAATCTTTTGAATTTCTTCTAATACAAGATTCTCAGATTTTGTACACTGAATGTACAAAGTTTTACCTTTGTCCAAGTTCCTTCTCAAGTCTTTTATACAAACATCCAGGCTATTAATGTCATTCCTGATATTCTGACTTATGTCTAGAAGTAATTTGGCCTCATAGGCTGCTTGTGTCTTCACTTTAGCTATGTCAGATAAGTTAGTAAACTCATCATCAAATACATTCATAACTTTCTTAGCTCTTTCAAGTGGATCTACGTAGCTCTGCTATCTATGTAGTCACAATGCCTTGCAACTTCTCTGTTAATTCCTTTAGTGATCCTTCAAGGCTTTTTACCTTCTTATTCTTCCCAATTATCTTGTTCAGAGATGTGATCAATTCCATCTGATCATCATCATTAATTTCTTTTCCCAAAATTTCAAATATAGATCCTATCTATGATTTCTTTGTAGTCTCAGGTGTAAGACTGATTTCTTCTTGACTAGGGGCTGCTATTTGTTTCTCTATTTCCTTTCCTTCTTCAATCCTTGAATCTTTCTTCTCTTCTTCTCTAGTACTGTCCTACTCTTCAAAAGCCAAATTGTCAACAATGTTTTCAAGATTCTTGAAAGGGTTATCATCACTATCTAAAGTGATCTTGGTTCCTTCCACATGCATTGACTCATCTTCAATGTTTATAGCTGGTGGAGAGGGAATTCTCTGATGTTCTGCTTCCTTATCTTGCTCTATTGGTCTTGCTGCACTAGAGTGTCTTTCAACACTAGATGTCATCACTTTGACTATTGCTTGTTCTATTTCTCTATTGATCTCTTCATAATTACCTCCCATAATCTGAATGGTTCTTTTCTTTGTTCTCAGATGGGTGTTCAGTTCTTTCATGATCTCCTTGAAATTCTCTTCATCTTTAACATCACATAATTTTCTTACAAGATTTTCTTTGATTTTATTGTCTTCTTCTATTGCTCTTTTCTTCATATTCACTAATTTCTCATACAAATCATCAGGTATCTCACCCTGAATTGTGTCAAACTTCTTAACTGATTGTATCATGTGTCTCACAACTACATTTTCAAAATTCAGTCTCTCTGAATAGTTGTAAAGGTCATAATACTTGTTCATCTTTGAAAAATCTCCATCTTGTATGATCTCATTCACTTTTTCAATCTTTGGTTTCCATGATTTCTTTTTCACTGGGGTTTCTTCATCATCTTTTATTTTTTTTATCTTCCTCTATACCAGTGGTACTAAAATTTTCTTCCTTTTGCCTGGTCCATTAGCAATTTCTTTCATTCTTTTACGAAGTGTAGAAGAGGATGATCTTGTGGATTTTATAACTTCTTGATCTTTCTCAGCTTCCTCCACTTTTACCTTAATCTGAGTGTCTATTGGCTATTCTACAACTGATGATAGGGGTGGAACAGACAAAACTTCCTTTTATCCTATGTCTATGATGGCTGTTGTTGTCTACTTAGCAAAAAAATTCTTGTTTTGTCATCCCTATGTCCTTCAAAATATTCTTTATTGTACTTTATACTCTCTTCTTAGACTATTTTTCTTCTATGATAGACTTTGTGGAGTTGAAGTTCTCCTCAAAATTCCCAAATCTATTACTGTGAATATCCAACGTGCTCTTAAGCAATATGCTCACATACTCTTTTGCTTTAGTTTCGGAAATTTCATAGCCAAGAGATTCTATGAAGTCTACTCTAGGTTCTACTGCTTCAATGAATGTAAAGACAGTATCAACCATGAAACATATCTCATTCTTATATTTCTCAACTAAGGATTGTGGAATCCTTGATTTGCTTTTCATTAAATTCTGAAATGTTTTAATTACCAATACTGCACTCTCATTGACCTTATCAATAAGATGCCTCATGTACACTTTGTTAATCCTTTCCATTGAGGTTTTACCATCATTCCAATCATCACCAATAGTGTAAGGGAATCTTCTTAACAAATGGAAAAACATATAAGTGATCAATGATGAGAATCTAAAATGAGAGTTCCTAGTCTTGTTTATCTTTTCCAAGTTCTCAAACAACTGAATTCTCAAAATTTCACACATGTCAACTTGAACTTTGTCAACACACATTAAGTTGGCTACATGTATCATTCCTACTACCATGTCATCTTCTCTTGAGTTTGCACAAAACTTAGCTGTAAGGATCTTGCATAAATACCTAACATCATCCTGTTGTATCTTGCTAATCACTATACCTCTTCCATTGTAAGATGATTTTGTGTCGTCTATTACTATTTTTCTCATGTTATTCTCATTTAATGGTACGACTCCAATTTTAGACAAACTGATTACTTCATGAATTAGTTCAACTGTAAAGAATCAGTTTGTCTAAAATTGGAGTAATCAGTTTGTCTAAAATATTATGATAGTAATCAATTTGTCTAAAATTGGAGTAATCAGTTTGTCTAAAATATTATGAACTCATACTGTAAAGAATATTTTATGATCTCATTATCTTTCAAGTGTTCAAACCCTAATTTCAATGACATATCTTGATTGTAAAGCTTTTCATATTCTTTTGTAAAGTTACTATCACTGAGAGTTTCAAGCTTGCATCCCAAATAACTTCTAACATTCTCTAAGTGTAGAACTCTGTTTGGTACGGATGATAAAGCTAACATAGGGTCTTACTCCAAGGGTTCTACTAGTTCCCTTTTGATCTTAGGTCTATTCTTATCTCTTACATTATGAATCAATGAAACATCCATGAATTCTACAAATTCTTTAATCGATTTATAGATCTGTTAAGTAAAATACCTTGATTCTGTGATTTAGGGCTTGTGTAGATTTGGCATGAAAATCCTTCACCAAATCCTTGCAAACTGCTTTCATTTACTGCTCTTTGATCTCCTTAGCACTTGTATTCTCCTTAATGATCAAATAATACTAATCATAACCTTTTAACCTTTCAATCTCACAAAGATTTGACATCGGATTCAATTCCTTTGCTGCTTCTTTCCAAAAAGTTGTTTCTGCTTACTTGCAAAACTTAAAACTTCTTGCGATCTCGCATAACACAATATTATCCTATGTGATCTTAACCATAGCATAAATACATCATATACTACCTTGCATTAATTGCGCAAGACTCAATTCATCCTATACTAACTTCTACACTATCCTAAGTTCCTATTCTACTGTATTTTTCATGAATTAAGTACTTTGAGATGGGTTAGGTAGAGATTCACTCTTACCATTAGATACTTCACCTTTCTGATTATCTTCAGTGCTGAATATGTCTCCTTGATTCATGGCTTTAACAAACTTCACTTCTTCTAAATTACTACAACATCCTCTTTGACTGTTACTTGCATTTTCATTTCTCCTTGCATGACTTCTAGGGTTAGGGTTAGGATGAGGAATCCTATTATTCATTCTGCAAAACCTTGCTATATGTCCAATCATGTTACATATCTAACAAACTATTCCATTGTTTCCATATCTTGGTCCTAACTGGTTGATTTATGATCTGCAATTTCTGGCAATGTGTCCATCTTTGCTGCATCTATAACATACTACTCCATTTCTCCTGTTCATATCTTCAATAGGTCTCTTATTTGCATGGTTAGTATTCCTTAACATTCTACTACTATTATTACTCTCAATAAATTTAGGTTTTCTACATTCAATAGCTCTATGTCCAAAACCATGACAATTATAACAATAACCATTAAGAGGTTTAAATTTCTTACCTGTACAATCTTTCTTCATATGACCAAAAGTATTACAAACAAAGCATCTACCTTTAAATTCTCTTTGCATACCTTTAGGTGAATCCTCTTGCTTAGGTGGTTCTTATTCTTTAGGTGTATCTCCAAATTTGTCAACTTCATCAGATTTCTTTTCATCTATGCTTTCAGACATTTTCAGATCTGGTTCCTTGCTTTCTTCATTTACTTTAGATGAGTTAAATCCAAGACTAGTTTTATCATAGAATGGTTTTTGATAAGACATTTGTTCATCAATCTTCTCACTAGTTGAATATAGTCTCTCAAGTTGCTGCTTAGATTGAGTCAATTCACCTTTCACAATTGTATTATATTTCTCAAGTTCAGCATACTGCAATTTGGTTTTCTCAAGTTCAGATGTCACTTTACCAACCTTAGATTTTAGATCTTCATTATCAAGCTTTAGGTTTTCATTCTCAGATTTCAGACTTGCTTCATTCTTTCTATTTCCATCTTTCAGACTTAACTTTAGATTTTCTATCTTCAATTCATGTTTAAGGATCTCATTTTCTTTTTCCAAGTTGTCATCACAATCTTCAATTTGAATTGTAGATTCCTTTTTTTATTTCAAATCTTCCAACTTGTTTTTCAGTTTCTCAATGAGGTTCTTTGCATCATCATATTTTCCTTTTAGAGTGTCTCTTTCTTTAGTAAGCATATCAATCTATTCAAGAGATTCTTCAATATTTTTCTATAGCTAATCCATATCCATAGAGATCTTACTCAAGCTGTTAGGCTTTCCTTGAATGATTCTATTATGAGTAACTAAGCTCTGATACCAATTGTTAGAAATAGGGAATACTGAGAGGGGGGGTGAATCAGTATTCTACAAACTTTTACTTTTTCCCAATTATGGATATAATAGATTAACTTGATACATGCATAAAATAGTAAACTAAAGAATATGCATAACAGTAAAGCAAATGGACTCATAACACATTATTTCTTCTCGAGGAAACCCTGGCCAAAGGAAAACCTCGGTGGAGATGGTACCCACAAAGATCCACTAATCAAAAGCATCCTGTTAAGGATGTTGACCTTGTTAGGAGCCTATTACATGCATATAGTGTCTTAGTCCTGATTAAGGGACTTTAGGCCTTGTTAGAAGCCTCAACCCTACTAAGAATTGGTAGTACAAAATATGATTACTAGATGAGCCCATTGCCAAAACAAGTAATGTACAATGATTATTGAATACAAAATATGCCAAGGTACATAACCTTATACTATTTTATTTCTTTCACAACTTCACATCAATATCTTCTTCACTTATAGGTTCGCTATATATTGTTACAATTGCTTCTTTCTCTTTTTTCTTCACATTTACATATGCCTTATATTTATACAAGTTATTAGGACTAATAACTCTTTCAGTCAACTTAACAAAAGCATTATAAAAAATACATATTTACCCAAGGGTTAAAATCTAGGATGTCATCCCTTTATATTGTTACGACATTATTTTGATAAACAAAATAATCCCTTAACTCTTTACCAATTCTGTCTTCATATTCTGTCCTGTCGACTTGACACTATCTCTGGTAAAACTATCATAACTTCTTACGTATATGTTGTAATAACTTTCACTCTCAAGTGAGTCTTCTATAGTCATCATAGTATCTATGTTCAAGTGCGCAAGCATTGAACTTATGCCAATCGTCATCGCTAATCAAAACTATCTCCGGGTACACTGGAAAAAATACTATCTCATACTTAGACAATTTTCCTTTGCGCTGTGTCATACTTTCTCTCTGTCAAATGTGATCTTCATGTAAATCATATGTTTCCATAATGACAACATCTAAGTATCTAACTCAACCAAATTTCCAACACAGATATGCAAGTATGAGAAATTTATAGACAGTTGAAGTTACACAGCTAGTGTGTGCTAGAGAAGAACAGAGTAAGCAGCCGACTGTTAGCATTTTGATTTGTGGTTATATTATACGAATATAAAGGCTATAAACCTATTTTAATTAGGTTGCAGACATGTAAATATGTTTTTTTCTAAACACACTTTAGCCAATTCAATTGGAAGCATTGTATGTAATCGATTAAAGGGCCGACTTAGTTATTTGTTTTGTATGCGCATATAAATATGAGATTCGCCTATTGTAAGTAGTATGGTAGTTGTAATAGAGTTGAGATAAGAAGAGTATAAGTGTGAAAAAATTCTATAAGATGTATTAGAGCTTTGCAAGAGGTCAAAGCATCAGTGCATCAAAGGAACTGATCAGACAAGCCATGTCACAGTAACAATTCATCCATCATATATAGTGTGTATTTGAGATTAGAAGTTTGTATCCTTTACCACTTGAGTAGTGAGCTCTAGGATAGTGCATCCACTCCCCTAATAGGGAATATTGTAAAAGAATCCTAACAGGGTCCCACCCTTGACAAGGTCTACTGTACTTAATATATTGTAAAGAAACTCCTAACAGGGTTAAGGATCACAATACTCTAGTACAAAATATTAGTGGGTGTCAATTCCCACCAAGTTTTTTACCTATTTGGGTTTCCCCGTAACCATATTGGTGTTATGTGTTGATTTCATGTTTCGGTAGAACAACTTTCAACCAGTCAAATAGAATAGACCACCTTGTTGATCCATTGAAGGATGTGAGATGATCAAAGATCCATTCAAGGAGAAGTTTGTTATCCATAAAAAACTATTTAATATTTTGATGTCTCATAGAAAAGGACAATTATGTTTCATAACTAATGATGTTGTATAATTCTAGTAGGACACTTGTATAGTTACTAGCTCTCTTCATAATTTAATAAATATCATCCCCTAGATCCAAGGAGCCATTCCTTGGTAGTTGAAGAATTTATTTGTTAGGTAGTTATAGATAGTATTTTGATGTACCTAGATGATTAACACAAATTTGGATATATTCTTACTTTCAAGTGAATATAGTATTTGTCAGTAATTGGTATACATATATGAACATATAGAGTTTTGATTTGGTCCTTTTCTCTTGTTGAACATAACTAGATTGTTCCTCGAGGGGGTTCACTTGAGATGCATATTATTATTATTATTATTGACATTGTTATAATACATAATTAGTTTTTTAATTAATAATTTAGCATCTACTAGATATTACTGTAGGACCGTGTGATGCTTCTCTAGCTTAGACAATTTATCAATAAGCTTAGTTCTAGCATGTTTTCCAAATTACATTACGAATAGGTAACCTTGTATTTTCCATCTACTATTAATTTTCATTGCTTGGTTGAGAGTAGTTTATTAATTGCTTAGCATTGTTTGTCATTTCTCGTAGCTTTGGCTCATTAAGTGTATAGTTTTGCACCATAATTTGCTTTTTATTAGAATTGGATGACAACCAAATTAAAAACATGATGCACATATAGTTTTGACTCATTTCAATCCTATGTCCCTAGGTTGATGATTAAATGTATCCTATAGTCCATAAAGGGTTTCTTAGTCAGATAACCTATCTTTGAGTTCAAGAGCTTTATAGCTAGGATCACAAGTGGATATAGGTAGCTCTACACCTATGGAGCTACATCTTGAAATGCATAATATTTTCATCGATTCAATTCAATCTATGATTACAAATATATTTATATTTATAAATTTTAAATATTTAATAAATAAAATCCTATAAACTCAAATAAACATACATTCATTTGAACACCATCCAAATAATCTAGGAAACTAATTTTAATTCCACATCATTTGTTACACCACCCTTAGAATAAGAATATACAAAGGAGGTCAAAATATTTGCACCCTCTGCATCACTATCTCTCCCAAAGCATAGATGGTAAAAATTTGAGCACATGTGAGCGATAGGGGTACAAAAGTTGGATGATTGAGTTGAACTGCCCCATTACATAAGGAAAGAGGCTAGGATAACTGTGTTCCATGTTGTATGATGGTGTTAGTCATATTGGCAACTACATTAAGATTTTATACATTAATAGTATCATTGAGGGCTATTGGAATAGTCATGTTATGAATATATTTTATTGCTAGTGGTATTTGATTTAATAATTATCTACCTACTGAGATCCTAGTCTATGTTGGGTGTAGCCTCCACCTATACCATGGAACTCCCTTATATAAAAATAATTGGGAATTTAGTTAAGGATAAACTCACAAAATATTTTTTTAGGAAATAGGGTAACACTTCACAATTATTGTAAGGAGGTTTTTCAAAGGCCATCCACCATCTATACCAAAAATTACTTCTAATAGAATCATGATTATAACAATATATTAGAAACCTCCTTAAATTCATAAGAAAAAGTTCATTGGTTCTAGGATTGACAAAACCCTATTGGTTCTAGAAGTTGATTATAACTTTCTATTTTTTTTACTACATTGAATGACAATCCGCTTGCATAATATTGATGACATGAATATCTATAAATTTTTCATTGATTTATTTGACAAGTAAATATGCAAACATCCACTATAATTGGTTACAATGTTGAGGCAAGGAGCACATGATGCTAGTTTGATGTTGAAGCCCTTAATATTGAAACTAATTAATTAATAAAAATATTATCTTTGTTTTCTTATATTCCCAAACAAATTATCTTGGCCAAGTTTTCCTAGATTTCTTCAAGGAATTGAAGGGTCAACCATCCCGGGGTTTTCATTAGGCATATCATCATTCAATTTTTGTTAAAATCTTAGTGTTTACCTAGTCTACTATCAGATTAAAAAAAATCATAAAAATAAATCCAATTTTTTGAAAATGCAAAGAAAATTTCAATCTAATAGACCAAAAAGGTGACTTATATGTTCTACAGTGTGATGTCATGATGGCGAGCTCAAAATGTTTGAAACACATTTTTGTTTTTGTGAGTTTTGGGGAAGAAAAGATCTAAAGTTGTAGGCCATGCGTTCCAAATGACTCAATCTTTTTGTTAGAACTTAAAATTAGAAAAAAATGAGTATATATATTTTTTCAATAAGAAAAACACAAATGTTATTCTTATTTAGAATAACATGCACATGTTATTTTTAAAGAACATGTACATGATTTTTTAATTTATTAAAAAATGTGTTTTTTTTGTGTGCATGTGTCCACTAAAATGTATCTCATCTTAGTGTACTTACCCAATATTCTAGACTAAGTTATTTTTTTGAAGACTAATATCTACACATAGAGAGTGCAACACCATGATTGACGGGGTCATGTAGAAGTAAACAAGAATCGTGCACCATATTATCATCTTTATAATTAACACTTTGTTTGGAAAATAGTTTGAATAATCTTTATCTTAGTATTTGCAAAACATTTCAAAGTAAGTCTTCCATTATGTTGTGTTTTTTTAGACCAATCTATTTTGTATGGTCTATTGTGATCCTCTAGCGTTCATTGAGATGTGTAGATGCACTCTAAGGAGGCAAATCCATCTCATTTTGTGCCACCTTGTAAGATGTAAGAATTTGCAAATAGCAAATATTGAACCAAGATCAAGAGGTTGAAGAAAAGCACAAGAGAGAGAAAATATGAATGCAAGGATGGATTGAATAGATCCAATGAATTAATGATATTCACCAAATGAATTGAAAATGATTACACAATAGGCCTCCTTATATAGGAAAGGTGATATGAGAGAATGATAAGGAGCTGATAAGCTATCACTTATGCTAGGTGTAATCACATGTCCACCAAATGTGGATCATCCTCCAATATGCAATAAAGTATGTGCATTGGATTAGGATGATAATGTGATAAGAGCATGAAAGGTGGATCTCACACACAACAAGGTATGTGATGAAAACTATCACACCTAAAGTGGAATTTCTCCTACACCATGTGCTTAATAGATGTGCACACTCCTAGGTGTCTCAATCACAAATTACTATGCAATGCATTATCCTAAGTAATATTAAGTAAAGTGTAATTAGGAATAATTAATTACACCAACATAAGACAAGTCTTTCATGGTACCCATTAGTTTGCCTATTTTATCCTTAGTCACGAAGGATTTGTTCACAATATTCCTATCCAATTATGAAAAAAGACTTTTTAACTTTTTTAATTTTTACTCAATGCCCTCACATTACTCTAAATATTTATGGTTTGTGGAATACACTTCTCTTAGGTTCTGAGGGTTGTATTATCTTAATAAATACCATATTTTGGAATCAAGTCCACTACAATAAAGAACAAGAGACATAGATTCATTTTGATTTATATTTTCAAATATATTTTTCATGGAAAGGATGGACATGCTATTGAATTTAATCACCATCTCACTAATACTCTTTATTATAGTGGTGAGCTTTTGGATGAAAAAATTTGGGTCAATTTTGTCCCCACATTGCATACTAAAAAAATTACAATCTCTTCTCACAAATATATACTATTATGAAGAAAAATTCTAAACTATGCTCTAACACTCTCCTCCAAGGAATGAACAAATAGGTTCATTAGCACATATTCATCTTCAATATCACACTCATCAGTGGTATTAATGATGTATCTTAAGTTCTATTATCCAATCACAATATTATTTCCTTATACTTTTGGAAAAAATTCTCCAATTTCACTAGGAATGGGATTGAGATAATTAAAACCTAAAATAAATTTAGTTCCTAATACCTTTCAATCCCTAAATGTTTCTAGATTGGTGTAAACTATAATTCTCACCAAGGAACCCTTGGAAAAAAGGTTAAATATACAATTAACAATTTATTTTCTAAAACATGGAATGATCATCATGTAACTATGTGCATCACATAAACATAACATAAACAATTTATATCAATCAAGATGATTCATCTTGATCATCACACAATTGAATACATGAGTAGAAGACCAAAAAAACACTTCCAAAGGTTCCAAGACAACTCAATCACATACTTGGAATTGAGTATTCACGTTCATGAAAAAGCACCATAAGGATTCAGGAAACATCCATGAGTTACAAGAGGCCAAGATGGTAAGGACCACGACTATACAAAGAGGAGACTAATCCATCCTCAAAACTGATCTAACTGAGGTTCATTTTAAGCCTGAAGAAAATGTTCCTACAATGGTTAAACATGCAAGTTAATTATTATGTACCGAATTTGTGCACTTCTCTAAGTCATTACTTCCAAGAGAATCCATGAATGGGAAACCTTGAGAATGCGACCTAGAGCTCCCTATGCATGGAGTTGCAAGGATATTTGGATTTCTCTCAGCTAGAGCTATGAAGCATATGACCTTGCTAGTCACCCACACAATGGGAGATTCAATGAGACAAGGGAAAGAATGCCAATATCCTCAAGAATATAAATGAAAATGCAATGCAACTATGCTACTATGATAATGCAAGTAAGCTATGAAATGAAAATGAAAGTGTTACAAGCCTTGCTAATTAACCTATGTGAGTTAATCTAGAGCATAATCGAATAAATGATAGAATTAGGATTTGATCAAGGAATTTGATTTGAAAATTGTCAAGTATTGATTCAGGAAATTGATAAATTGAAGAATGGGGCCCAAAGTCTAGGCGACCATTTTAGGGTGCATACATTTTCTCCTCTTTGACTAATGTGAGATCAATTTGGGATCACATGTAGTCAAAGAATGAAGTTGCAATGTGAGATCGATTTGGGATCACAAAACAACCCAGACATGTGTTCGACAGATGGAACATGTTAGGAAAAAGATAAGCTAATTGAAAAAGACAAGGCCAACACCCCTGTAAATAGGTAATTGTCAAGTCTCAGATAAGAGATAAGAATCTTAAGGTTTGACTGATAAAGCTAAATCAAGGTTTGAATTTTGATAGGTACTACCCCCTCAGAATCAAAATTGAAATTGAAATTGGGTAGAGGGAAACAAAAAATTGATAAATTTGATCAAATCACTAGAAATCATAATTAGAGATGAAAGATGATAGAATAACCACCAAGCAGTGAAGATATGCCCCAATTTGACTAGGTTTGACTAAGAAAGATATAGGATAAAGATGACATCAAACCTCAGAGAGACGGAGTGAATGAAGATGAATGGAAGACTAGAAGGTTGAAAGAGATGGAGATGAAGATGCCCTAGTGAAGATCAAAGGATCAGGCCTCAAAGCGGTTAGCCAACTACGCAGAAGAAGGAGAAATTTTGAAATGTGATTTTGACCATCAAGATGAACTTGGATTTTGATTTCAATCCCAAAAATGGATCTAGGACATCGAAATTAGCCAAGGGTGCAAGTTTCACAAAATTCTGAGATGTTTTGAAAATTGGGTCAAAAAGTCAAAAGGCTATATAAGGGGTAAAAAGGTCATTTTCAAATTCATTTGTCTTATTGTGACTTTGAGAACTTCAAGAGATTAGAGAGAGATAATGGCCCAGCAAGCAGCTATCCTGATTCAAGCATGGTTAGTTGCACAACTAGCCTCCTTAGTATGGTGTCATAGTAAGTTTTTAGAAAAACTAGCTTTTTTGAGTCATTAATGGCATTTAAAACATGTTTTTTATTGTTTTTAAATATTTAAAATTTTATGCCTGTAATAAATCATACAATAGTGTTTAAGTATCACATGCCTTTGATACTCTACATCGTGTGATAGTTTGCAGGTCCATAAAGTATCCCACCGATGTTCAATCCAGTATCACATGATACTAGATGAAACATCGTGCGATCTTGTGTGAACTATCGTATAGACAAAAAGTATCGCACTGCTATTAAGGAAATTATCACATGATACAATACCAAAAAAAAAGTATTGCACCAATATAAAAAATCACATATTTTTGAATTTCAACAATATAACATGGGTCTAGACAATTTTTGCATTTAATATGTATTGTACTAATTTTAGTCATCTATCATGATATGTTTTGACATCTAGTTTGGGGTTATGGCTTGCAGGAGGCATTTTCGGCACTGATTATCAGAACACTGAGAGTGACTGGGTTATGTTGTGTCAGGGATCTAGATGATCTTGGGAGAGATGACTTGATCAACATGGGATTCAGGTACTTGCTAGATATGCCCCATATTCGGGCAAATCATGGATTGTTGACTACTTTGGTTGAGAGATGGCACAGTGAGCACAACACCTTCCATCTACCAACAAGAGAGGTGATGATTACTCTAGAGGATGTCTATCAGATCCTTCGGATACTAAACCATGGTGATCCAATGATTATAATCATGTTTATAAATGTTCATAGATGTAATGTTTTCATATGATGAAAAATGACATGATTTTTCTATGGTTGGCACAGGTATACTATGATTAGGATCTGATAGAGAGGTGACAGGCCATCCAGGACATGTTCCAAGATGTCACCATCATTGACAGACACCTCAGCTGGGACAGGTTGATAGAGGATTTTGGTCATGACTATCTGATGCCATGCATTGTGTGCTCGATAGTAGCACAGGCCTTCGTGACCGACAGGAGTCAGAGGGGATTCCCACTAGGTTGGGGTAGGTCGGTTGTAGATCTGATTTCCCACCCTTGATGGATGGCATGGGGCCTAGCCATTTTGGAAAATATGTACCATGAGCTCCATGAGATAGGGTATAGGGATAGCAAGACCTGGGCATGCCGGGTTGTAAATGTGTAGTTATGGGTGTGGGAGCACATTGCTATAGTGTGACCATGAGTATAGCCTCAGGAGTGGAGACGCCCCTATATATATATAGGTAAACAAGTTTTATCAGCCAACCCCATAGCGGAGACCTAACCTACTACAGGAGGTTGTTGGATGAGCTCACAGCCTTTGAGTGGAGGCCATACAGACAGGTTGAGCAGTGGAGAGACAGAGATGATGAGCTTGGGTATACATTGTATAGCTAACCACTACTCAGTTGTCATTCAAAGATCATGGATTAGTTTGTTATCTTCGAGGTATGGAGGCATTTTGGGTGGCAGCAGAGAGTACCAGTGGAGACTACCACTTATGTCTGACATTGAGAGGATGAGGGACAGGGATGGCTACCCATGTTGGACTACTAGCAGGCATCATAGGAGATTGTAGGTCTACGTAGGGAGCCATGGGACTACCTTCCTAACATGGCAGATGCAGGAGTGGATGCAGCTTACAGGGAAGGGCGACGGAGGTACCCATTCCCTAGGTTTACAGTTCCTAATGCACAGCTGCAGGCCCAGGGTGATGAGGGAGACAATGGGTATGATACAGGAGATGGAGGAGGGAGGAGAGTAGAGAGGGGGTAGAGCTTGAGATTAGGTGGCTGAAGACAGTCATGGAGACATGGGTTAGAGAGCCCAGATGAGGATGAGGCAAGACCAGTTCACTGATAGGTGGATGCAGGAGAGCAGCCTACAGAGAGGGGAGGAGAGGATCTATATGCATGGATATATGTTTTGGAGGCTGAGATCTAGTAGCTGAGGATGACAATTTCTATACAGGATTAGCAACTAACAGATTTGTAGGCCAAGATAGATTGGCAAGAGAGGGCAGCACGAGAGGATGCTGTAGAGATTTGGAGAGAGTCAACACAAGTTGCATACTATCATGGATTATACATAGCAGTCATACCTGTAGCACAGCGAGTGCCACTCTACCGAGAGAGGGCTAGGAGATCGGATATGGTACCAGACAATGTAGTAGCACCACCTCCACCACCACCACCACATGATGGGGAGAGTCAGACTTAGGTCTAGGATTAGATGTTTACACATATCTTGAGACTTGGTCCAGATTTTGGGATCTCACATTGTACATGTATCATGGCTTATATATATGAGATTACTGAATTTGTGATGTATTTGTGTATTTCTATCACTTGTGATGGATGATTCAGTTTTATTGTCTTGTTATATTGCTCAAATGTGTATATGTTTATGAATGCTCATGTATAATCTCTCTCATAGATGTATGTTTAGTTCTCATGTGTATGATATAGACTCATGTTTCTAAAAATGACCTCTTTATGATATAGATATGATGATAAGATTCACCCCTTGTGATGATAGGAACATGATGTGATGTGAAAGAAAAGGAGCGAAAGACATGATCGAGAAGAAGTGAAAGATGAGTGCAGTTGATTGACAAGTCCGTAAAAGATGAAAGGAGAGCTCTCTCCATATGCAAGATGCAAAACTAAACTAACATGAACCTAAGAATGCAAGCTACTATGAAAAGTGGCTTACTTGCAAGGTCACAACACCATTAGACTCTAATAATCATCATCGAGCTTTATTGGTAGCGTCATAAGATCATACAATACTCACTAGTATAAATATGGGTATATGAATATGATCTTTATCAGATAGGAATGTGGGAATCTCACCTAAGCATCAAAGACATGTAGGTCAAGATGACTAGTGTAGTGAGGTTCCCTAAGTTTGTTATAGAAAGATTATGCTCACATCGAGACATAAGAAAGTCAAGATGACTAAAAGCATGCACTTGCAAAAATAGTTAAGGATAATACCGTGTAGATCCTAGTGTCAAGTAGAACAAGCATGAATGCTCATGACAGTGAGGATAAAAAAAATATACCCACAAGAAGAAATTAAACATGTCCTCATGCCCCCAGTCTTCTAGCTCAACATCATCAAAAACTATTAGGGAGAGCACTCATCAAAGAAATCATCATAGACAGCAAACAAAGAAATAAAGTCAAACAAGTCCCAGCGAGTCAAATGTTTAAGTGTGTGTGTGTAGGTCATAAAGTCAAACTTTGAGTATCACATCTACTAGTGAGAAATATCGCATCATTCTAGACTGTGGGTAAGATATCTAATAAGTGTTGAGAAAAACTTGATTCTAGGGAAGTGTTGAAAAACACAGTTGGGGTGGTGTTGAAAAACACTATTTGCAAGTTGTCCTAAAGACAAACGCATCCCAAAAGACCAAAGCTAACACCGTTATGCCCCCTAGACAAAGACAAAGACCAATTCCAAACCAAGGCAAAAAGGACAAGGAATGATGGAGAAAGGCTAAGTGTCGAGAGCGCATGCTAAGAAACAAGGGTACAAAGGCCTCAAGTAGCGCCTATTTCCAGGTTTTCACCACTTGACAGATTTTTTCAATTTTTTCAATTTTTTTGTATTTCTGCTACCAAGGCGCCTGTTTCCAGGTTTTCACCAAGACACTTTTTCTCTTTTTTCTCTTTTTTTGCTATTTTTTTGTTTTTTTATATTTTTTCAAGACTTTATATGCTTTTTAGGATTTTTTCAGCATCATATATGAATTTTTTTAGGAATTTTTTTAGGATCAATATGATATATACAAAGGATGCCCCCAGACAGAATAGGCATCATGGATAGAACTTCTTTAGGTGCAACACATTGATAGGATCAGGGAGCTGCTCTCCCTTTTCATTAGATAATAAATAAGCACCTATCCCAAAAGCTACAATAATGATGTATGGTCCAAGCCAATTAGGTTCAAACTTGCCCTTTTGCTCTTTATTTTGTTGATTCTTAGGATTTTCATGTAGGAAAAGATCTCCTACTTGGAATTCTCTAGGGTGAACCTTTTTGTTGAAGGCTTTGGACATGCGCTTTTGGTAGACCCTCATATGGTCAAATGATGCTTTATGTTTCTCATCAAGAAGTTCTAGCTCTTGCAATCTCATGGCGTGATAGTCTTCATCTATAACTGGACCTTTGAGAGAGACTCTAAGTGAAGGGATCTTGACCTCTAAAGGTAACACTACTTCAGCACCATAAGTGAGGGCAAAAGGAGCAGCCCCTATTGGAGTATTTTGAGAATGGTTTTATTTGAAGCCTCTGCTTGACCATTTCCTTGCGAGAAGTAAATGGAGGACCAATGTTGTTTTATCTTGAATTTCTTGCAAAGTTGCTTAAGGTCTTTATTTTTAAACTGACCTCCATTGTCAGTGATTATCTTAGAAGGCACTCCATATCAACAAATGATATGGTTCAAAATGAACATGGAAACTATCTTGCTGGAAGCAACGGAAAGTGGAACAGCTTCTACCCATTTGGTAAAGTAGTTAGTAGTAGTGATGATAAATTTGTGTCCACCTGATGAGTTGGGATGAATCTTCCCAACAAGGTCAAAGGCCCAACGCTGAAATGGCCAATGAGATATAGAAGGAATAAGCTCCCTACCCAAAGCATGTATCAGGTTTCCATGTTTCTGACATTTTTCACATGATTTGGCAAAAGCTACTGCATCCATCTGCATGGTAGGCCAGTAGTACCCCACCCTAAGCAACCTTTGGGCCATGGTAAGACCATTAGAATGTCCCCCATAGATGCCCTCATGAATGTCAACTAACACCTAATCAGATTCCTCCTTTTCCAAGCACCTAAGAAGTGTCCCATCTAAACCTCTCCTATACAAATCACTAGAGATGAGGGTAAGGTGAGAGGCATTATGGGTAAGGTTTCTTCTTTCAGACTAGTTAAAATTTTTGGGGATGATGCCATCATGAAGGTATGAGTAAATGGCACTGTATCAGGATGATTCATGGCCAACAAGGGTACATATAACGTGGCTTTCTTGGGAATCATAAATGGGATAATTTAGCTCTTCCACCAGGAATTCAAATCTGGACTCATGCTACTCTAGTTGGAGAAGTGAAGCAAGTGTAGCCATAGCATCAATTGCTTTGTTTTCTACTCGAGGGATTTGCTAAAATGTGACAAATGTCAAATATCATCTCAAAGAATCAACCATTTTCTTGTAGGGTACTAGTTTCTCATATTTTGTTTGATAGTCTTCGTTAACTTGGTTGATTATCAGCTATGAATCCCCATAAATATGAAGCTTTGTGATTCTCCATTCTATAGCCATTTTTAGTCCATTTGTCAAGGCTTCATATTCAGCTATGTTGTTTGTACATGGGAACAACAGCTTGTATGACTTAGGAATCATGTACCCATGAGGAGAAACAAACAACACACTAGCTCCTGAACCATTTTGCATGAAAGACCCATCAAAGAACATCTTCCATGTTCTCTCAGTTATGTACATGAGGTGCTCATCTAGAAAGTTAACTTGAATAGGCACATTTTCTTGAATAGGAAAGTCAGCCAATTGATCAGTGATAGCTTGTCCTTTGATAGCTTTGTGTTCAACATACTCTGTGTCAAATTTTGAAAGAATCATCATCCATTTAGCAAGTCTTCCTATGAGAGCAGCCTTACTGAGTAAATACTTGAGAGGATCAATTTTAGCTATGAGGTGCACTATATGTGCAAGCATGTAGTGTCTCAACTTTTGGGTAGCAAATACCATTGCAAGACAAGCCTTTTCAATACTTGTATATTTAACCTCATATGACACAAGAGTATGGATGATGTAATATATGGCTCTTTCTTTCCCATTTTCATCAATTTGAGCCAACAATGCCCCCAAGGAAGATTTAATTGCTGAGATATACAAAATAAGTAGTTTCCCTGGGATAGGAGGCATTAAGATGGGAGGATTTTCCAAGTACTCCTTGATTTGGTCCATACTCTTTTGACATTCTTCATTCCCTACACATTGGACTCCTTTATGTAGGTTCTTATTGAAGGGTTGAGCTCTATTTTCCAACTGGGAAATGAACCTCCTTATAGAATGAAGGCATCCTTGTAGACTCCTCATTTGACTAATGTTTTTGCGAGGTGGCATATCCATGATTGCTTGGACCTTTTCAGGATCTACCTCTATGCCCTTTGCTGAAATAATCTGAGTTGGAACTATTCCATTCAATCTAGAATGACTTCTAAATCATCCAAATGTGTGTGTCTCTTTTTATATTTAGGTGTCATCCACATAATCTTCCATGTTCTTATGCATCATGTCATGAAATATTGTTTTCATAGCTCTTTGGTAGGTAGCTCCTGCATTCTTTAATCCAAAAGGCATGATGTTCCAATAATAGGTACCCTAAGCGCAAGTGAATGCTATCTTTTTTTTATCTTTAGGAGCTATCTTAATTTGGTTATAGCCAGAAAAACCATCCATCAAGGAATAGATCTCATATCCCACAATCATGTCCACTATCATGTCTATGTTAGGGAGTGGAAAATCATCCTTTGGGCATGCTCTATTGAGATCTCTAAATTCTATGTAGATTCAAATGGATTTGTCATGTTTTGAGACTGGTACAATATTTGAAATCCATTCGGCATAATCAATGGCTCTGATGAATCCTCCACTGAGGAGTTTTTCTAATTTTGCTTTTACTAGAAGAGCTATGTGAGGGTGCATTTTTCTCAATTTTTGTTTGACGGGTTTTATACCTGGAGCTATGGATAAGTGATGCATAATGAGATTAGTGTCCAATCCTAGCATATCTGAATAATTCTAGGCAAATTTTATCTTCTTTCTTTGTAATAATTTGGTGTAGGCTTCCCTTTCTTGTGTTGACAATGATTGAGCCAAGTGCACTATTTGTGGAGTTTCATCTGTACCAAAATTGACTAACTGCATAGGCTCAACAAGAAATGAAGATCTGTCCTAAAAGTAGCTTGGGAGATGATCAAGTACCTCATCCTTAGGTGCCTCGGAGAGGTTTTCACCATTGGATATGTCATTTATTTTTACTTTTTTAGGTTCTGACACCACCACATAGTGGTTTTCGCCGTCAGAACTCTTATTCTTTTTTTCTTTTCTTTTTATTTTTTGATTGAGGTACTTGATGTCTAGCTCAGGCATGCTTGTAGCCAATTCTCTGGTGGAAGAGACTATAGGTTCAATGGCATTTAGGTAACAAGTTATCTCATAGTCATTTTGGAAGGTTAAGAGCTCAGGCTCTTGGTAACGTTGAGACCAATCAATGAGGTGTGGATAAGAAAGGGATAGGTCAATGACTAGTTTGAGATTGTGGATATAGATGGGATCATATCTGGTGATCGAAGAGTCAAGGTCTATCAAGTATCCTTCTAAGTTACCCAAATCAGGATTAGTCCTACCAAGTGAAGAATCATCCACTAAAGCAACTTGTGGATTCAAATCCCCTAATCCTATGCATGACTCGTTAGCTACCTCATGTTGAGAACTATAGGTATGGATGATATCAACATCCTTGTCAACTGTAGAAGAATCTAAGAGAGACTCCCATTCATATTCATGTGAATCTGTATCTGAATCCCAACTGGGATGTTTACACCATACATGTTTATGATGCCTTGAGGTAGAGGCTCTAATGTCACCAAGGGTAACATGTTCTTGGACAGGATCTTCTACATCTGATTCTTCTTGTTCTATGCTCGAAACTGTTGCATGGTCAACTGGGTTGTCTGAATATCCCCAAAGGAGATTGGTCAAAGGGACCCAATCTTCACACATATCTTGTTGGTTGTCAAATTGGGCATGTACTTGGATTTATCATCACTATCTAACTCATCAAGGATAGGAACATTATTCTTGTTATGACTCTCAAATCCTAGGCCAATTGTCTCCTTAGACTTGCATCCAAAAAGAGCATGGTCAAGAGGTTCAGCCCTAGCATCCAATCTATGATTAAGAGGTCCATGTCCTAGATAACCCATATTTTTTATGAGATTATACCCTCTTCCATAGACCTTAGGAGAGGGAGAGAAGTTTTTATTATGCATGTATTTGCCTTCTCTATAGATCCAGTCTCTGACAACTACTTCTTCCTTTTCATCTTGGATGGGTACTGAAGACTCCACAAATGTTTCAAACAAAGTCATGGCAGAAGAAGAAGGTTTCATCTCTTGTGAAGGCCTACCATAAGACCTAGGTGAAATTGGCATCTTTGCAAAGGAGTCAAGCTGATATTCTCCCATGCCAAGGTTTAATGTCTTGAACTTACCTTTGCACTCTGATAAGGTTGCATTAAAATCCTCCACTTCTTTGTTGTGGGGGACATGAGTCCCTACTAAAATGGTATTAACATATAAGGTGCTATCACCTGGTATGCAAACTTCTACTCCATTGTATGGGAATTTAACACACTGGTGATAGGTAGACAGTACTGCTTGCATGTCATGAATCCATGGTCTACCAAGTAAAATGTTATATACTAGGGGTCTAGCATCAACAATTTGAAACAAAATGTCTTTCTCAATGGGGCCAATCCTAACAGGAAGGACGGCCAACCCCTAAGAGAATATTTCTACCTCATCATAGGCCTTTATGGTAATCTTCTTTCTGGTATCAATCACTTGCTCAAAATAACCCAAAGTTTTTAAAAGACTCAAAGAATAGATATTGAGCCCAACACCCCCATCTATCAACACACACCTAACACGGGTCTTGTGAATCATGAATTTGATGTGAAGGGTGAGATTATGTGGGTGGCTCAAAGCTTTGTCATTGTCTTTTGAAAAAGTGAGGTAGTGTGGGCTAACAATATGATTGACCATGTTTTGGAATTGGTCGACATCTATGTTGGTAGGAACATTTGTTGTGTGCAAAGCATCCTCAAGGACCTATTTCTATCTTGGGGATAATTCTAAAAGCTCAAAGATTGAAATCTGAGCTAGGGTTCTCTGTAATTGATCAACAAGATTATAGTTCAAATTTGGGTTAACCGCTGATTTGGAGGTGGTGGTTCTGGAAGCCACTGGTTTTGGTTTATTGGCCTGACTTGAGTTGGGTCCTTTGATGACAACAGGACCTTGACTTTAGGTGATGGCATTAAGAGCTTGGGAAGACATCCTAGAGTTGGGACCCCTTAGCACCACAATGGGTCCTTCATCAAAGATAAGAGGAGAATCATAACCATAGGGATCTTTTCCTCTCATCATCCTAACACTTTCCTCCACAACTTCTAGCATGTTAACCACATTCTCCACAACTTTGTATGTGTAGTTGATCACAGCCTTGCCATCCTTAGGTTTAGAGGTTTCCCCCTTCTCATATTTAGGCAAAGGCTCTTTGAATGCTTTGTGATTAGTGTTGGTGTTCAACCCATCTATCTGAAGCTTTCCACTATCAATTAGATCCTGGATAATATGCTTAAGCTTCCAACAATGTTCGATATCATGCCCAATACCTTTGTGAAATTTGCAGAAAGCTTTTTCATCCCACCAATGTGGTTTTACCTTAGGAATATGGTGCTTTGTAGGATCTTGAGGATGTGCAAGATTGTTGGCAATAAGCATTTTGAAAACATCCTCATAGGAATCACCAAGCTTTGAAAATTGGAACCTCTCTTTCTTAGGCTTTTCTTGGTATCTTGGTTTATGCTCTTGTTGGTTGGATGTATTGAGCTTCATTGCTTGGATAGCATTAGATAAGTGAAGAACACCTTGATCCTTTGGTTGAGAAGAGTCTACAACTCCATCATTAACCACTTGCTTGTTCTTATTCCAGTGCAAGTTTTTCCCTTTATCCTTATTAGCATTGTGATTGTTTTGACCATTGTTGTTGTTTTTGTTGTTGGTCAAAATTCCTTGCTCTTTCAAAACATCCTCAATTCTACATGCGGTTTTGACCATGGTGTCAAAAGACTCAAAGACCATTTTCCAAACTTCATACCACATCTTAGGAACCAAGTTGCTAATAAGAATGTCAATCTTCTCCTTTTCAAGAATGGTCCTGGAGTAGCAGGCACACTGATGTCTCCACCTTTGCAAGAAAGCAACAAAGGACTCCCCTTGGTTTTGTTTTAAATTACATAGGTCCAACATGGTGACAAATCTCAAAATATGGTAGGCAAAGTGTTGGAAAAATCTATGTACCAATTCTTTGAAAGTTTTGATGGGGGGAGTTATGTTGGTAAACCACTCCATTTCTTGACCTTTGAGACTCTGTTAAAACAACCAAATTAGATAGGAGTCATCTTGATGAAATTCAAAGCTCATAATGTAGAATTGGCACACATGGTCATGGGGATCTCCATTACCATCATATTTGTCATATTAGGGGATTTCCACTTTCCTAGGAAAATCCTTCATGCTTACACTCTTATCAAAAGGGTTGGGACATATTGAGTCAATATTGAATGAGCTCTTAGGTGCCAAAAGCTTTTCCATCATACTTTTCATTTGACTAATCTCTTCTTCTTGAGATGGATTTTGTTTCTTGATCTTTCTATCCACATCAAAGTTGTAAGGAACTCTGGCACCTTTGTTGATCAAGCTCTCTAGGAACTTGTCTTTGTTTTTCTCTAGATACCTCTCCACATATTGTTGGAAGAGTGGTTCCTATTGCATCCTCATGAAGTCTTGAGCATCAAAACTTGAGTTACTACCTCCATGTTGGGAGCCATGATGAACTCATTGTGAGGGTTGTCTCAAGTTCCTAGGAGGTGTTTGTCTCCTATAGTGAGCATGTTGTGAAGTCCTTCTTCCTCTAGGACTAGGAGATCTTGAAGGGGTTCTTGAACACCTTTTGCTTCATGGGGTCCTCGAAGGTGTAGGTGGTGGGGAGTTATTTCCCCTATTGATACCCCTATTGTTGAATTAGGCATTTAGCTATTGGGCCAAAAGTCTATCTTGTTCCTCTTGAGAGGCTTTCCTTTCCAATTCTAACAAGGCTTGTCTCTTTGCCTCTAGGAGCCTAAATCTTTCCTCTTTTGTAGCTTGTTCATCCAAAAAGGCTTTCTTTTCACATTCAATTCTTTTTAGCCTTTCACTTGTATACCATGAGGTGGTTTGAAGTGGAGAACTTGGTCTCCAATGTTTGAACAAATCATTGGCATATGCTACATTCACATGAGCATCACAAGGTTCATTTTTCTAGTCTTTGTGTTGTGACCATTCATCTTGGTGAGCTCATCTTGCATACCTTTCAGCCCTTTGATGACCATCCAAATATCTGGTATTGATAGGGGTGATTCTAGTTGATTGTCATGAGAGGAATCACCAAATAGAATGTTGTCTCTATGTCTCTAAAATATGTCATCAAGATTTTGATCCATGGCTTCCCTCTCCCTTTGAGTCATGGTATAACTCATGTCCATATCTGAGTGAGAAGGTGCTAAAGAGGTACTCAACTCACTAGGATTTCTCTTAGATTTAAACCAAACTTTAGACTCGCTCCTTGGTGATTGGTCAAACACAGGCCTGCTTCCTTTACACCTTTGGTGAGTTTGAATAGGGGGTAATTGGTTAAAGACTATCTGAGGTCATTTCCCTTAACTCACTTGATACCTTGTTGTAACCATAATGAAAGAAAAAATAACTCAATGATAAGATGACCCCAAGAAACATTGGTATCAAACCAAGATAGTAAAAGTGTTCAATTGTCCAAGAGAGATGGTGAGATAGAAAATTGTAAAAAGGTGTAAATCAACACTGCCACAGAGGTGCCCAATCAATAGATAAGTATCCTAACACATATGGATTAGGAGGATGATTTTAACAAAGTTATATTTGATTGAAATTGATTTTGGGTGGAAGTGAATTGGAAAAAAGACTACTAAGACTCTCCAAGTGTGCTATTAAATAATCTAAAGGTTGGTCTTTTTCAACAAGAGTGATTTCTTAATGCACCGATCCTAAGCAAGATCACTTGTAAAATAAAAGGTCACTAATCAAAGGGTCAAAACACAAGAATCCCAAGTGCAAACATGCTTCCAATGATAGGATAAACAACCTGATCTGACCAAGGTCAATCAAAAGAGACTGGAAATAGGACACAAATCAACTTCAGATTGTAGACAACTGTGAGACAACAAAATAACTTTGTGCGATAGTTTCCAGGGTAATAGGGTGATACAATTTTTTAGTGTGATATTTCACCATAAGTAGTGCAATATTTCACTAGAAGCAGTGCAATATTTTCTAGGTAATGCATGCGATATTCTCCAGGCAAGCAGTGCGATGGTTGTGTAGTATCGCATGATATTTGACCAGTTAGTGTGTAAATTTTAGTTTTGAAGGTAATTGGTCAAAGTTGCAATTTATTAAGTGGAAATTCTTGATATCAAACACAGTGACAATAGGACTCAAACAAGTTTGCAAATAGTAGGTGATCAAACATGTCATAAAACACTTGCACAAGGGCAAAATCAACCTTGCCAAGACAAGCACTTGGGATATCAAAACTAAAAAATCCTATGAGCACTACCGTGATGTTTAATGTTCAAGAATATTTACATGAGTAGATCATAGCGAGAACACTTCAATTACTTACTAGCCTAAAAAGACAAAGGCTCAATACTTAACAACTTGGCCCACACTTGATGTCCCATTGCCTCACACAAAGTGGTTGCCCACAATAGATGTTGGCTTTGTCCTGGAAGTGCCAATGATATAACCAAAGGAACACAGATGGTGAGTAATCTTGGGGTGATCTGGGTTAGTCTACTTGGATCAATCCTTGCACCAAGATGTTAAGCGGAAAAATAGGTTAGCTTCTATCTATGGTTCTTAGTAAGGGCTTCTATTTGTAATACCCCTCTTACTCCCCAAAGGGACTTCTTACCTTGTGGCAAGTAATGGACCTCAGGGCCACAAGAGTACCTTAAGCATTCTTGCCTAGCATTTTCCTCATGGTCACAATCCAACAAGTACTCACACCAAGTGAAGATAAGTACTACATCTACCAAGGTTTTGTGTCCTTGATAGATTTGATTTTATAGTGGGTCGGAATAGCTTTGTATTAGCTTGTCCCCACTTGGGTCATTCCTCTTGATTGCTCAAGAGCAGGCCTGCTAAAGGATCTTAAACTACAAAAAAAGTGGATCAACCTTTGAGGGTCAAGATTTCTAGTTCACCTCAAGGGTGAAGAGCATACTCTCCTACCTCAAAAATCTTTCCCAAACACACCAAGCAAAGTTCATTTAGCCTCTTGCTTTCAAAATCTAAAGATGGGTCAAGATTTCTGGTTCACCACAAGAGTGAAGAGCATACTCTCCTACCACCAAAAGACTCCTACAACAAGATATTAAGTGCCTAATGAAAGAAACAACTAGTATATGCCACTCTTGAAATGAAATAAATGAACAAGCACTTTACTTGTTTTTATGCTTTGGGCAGCCCTGCAAAAATGATTAGTAGCCCTTGTGCATTTGGAGGTTTAACATGCATTCTTTTGAGTAAATATTTCAAGCAATGAGAGCACACCTACAAGCACAACTTGTTAGCCCCAAAGGAATAGTGCATCAAAATCAAATACAATCTACAAATAGAACCCTGTCCTAACACAGAAAATCAAAACCAGCAAGCCAAAAATCCTAATCTTGCAAGCTAAAAGATCTAAAAATAGTCACTTCCAGATCTGGGTGATAGTTCTGTCAGAAAATGAATCACATGATACTTCGTAGTATACTGGTATGATACTTGCTTTCTATGTGATAGATCACACTATGTCTAGATGATGAAGTCCTGTATGTCTCTGCGATAGAAACTTGTATGGCCGCATGATACTTTTACTAGAAAAGTATCCCACGGGTATATAATAAAATATTTCATGATACTGGAAGACTGTCATATGATAATCTGTCAAAAAAATAGAGCCAAAATAGAAAGCAAAATTGATGCAGGAGCATCCTAGGTGTAAGAGAAATCTTGCATCACCCAAAAATATTTCTATTTTTGTATTCAATAAGGGCTATCTTGTGTAGAGCTGCTATTTATGGAAACTTGCTATTATTATTAAGTTGGTCATACAATCTTGGAATGTTCTAATATCACATGTGGAGGTTCATTTCAATCATATCAGCTTGCCAATAAAGTTTCATGGCTAGATCAAGTCTAGTTTTGAAGATATTGAAGATTTTCGGTATTGGTAGCAGGGTACAAAAACTTTGAACTCAGTTTTGAAGGCTTTAGAGGCCCCGAATGACGTCAAAAATTTGGGTGATGGGTGCTTGCACAAGTCAGGCCTATAGAATGCTTTGTGGCATTTTCAGAATGGGGTCATAATAGTCAATCAGGTCAACTGGCAATGACTTATGGTCTTCAGAAGTTGGGTCACCTGAAATGGTAGAAAATGATTTTCCTTCAAAATTTATGTTTGGGTTTCAAAAGTCATTTTGAGCTGACTTTGATGTAATAAATTGTAAAATAAAATAATTCTAAGTTTGGTCAGCCCTAAGGGCTAAATTTTTGGAACCTTCCCAGGCGGTGGAAATTGCCTATATAAAGAAGGCCCATAGTATTCTCTAGGGAAGTTTTGGGTAGATCTAGGTAATGATTCAAGGCTTTGTCCTATAGAATATAGTAAGGGGGATGCCCACGTGGCTTTGCATATTGTAATTCTAAAATTTGGAATTCCAAACTTGTGGAGATAATAAGAAGCCCATTTTCTATTCTTGCAAATTGTTGTTGTTTCTCTTTTTCTATTATGTGTTTGTGGTATTAAGGGGAGCACTCTTCATCAAGTGGTATCAGAGTGGGAGTTCCTGAGTGTGTCAATAGATCACCAATTGTGAGGCAGTTTGCACCAAGACCATGGGTTAGGGTTTCTATGTAAACAGATCGCTGATTGTGAGGCAGTTTGCACCAGGACCGTGGTTAGGGTTTTAGTGCGCATTACAAAAATGCTTCCATGAAGGGAACATGGCGAAAGAGCTAGTGTTGTAATAGCTAAGGTTAGGGCACTATAGAGACAAGTGTGAGCATTGCAAGAGGAGATTCATAGAGGAATGAATCTTAATGTTAGAAATGAAAGCGAGGATGAAGCCGAAGAAGAAGGAAATTATGATCAAGAAGAAGGCAAAATTCTAAATCAGGAGGAAGAAAGACTTTTTCGGGCCATTTCCAAGATTGGGAAAAGACCTAAGATTGAGGTTCCTACATTTTTAGGGAATCTTAACCCAAAAGAATTGATCGACTAGATCAATGAATGTGAGGAATATTTTGAGTATGAAGATGTTGAGGATCCTGATAGGGTCAAATTTGCAAAGGCCAGACTGAAAGGTCATGCAAAGATCTGGTGGCAAGAGATTCAGTTGGAGCAAAATAGAAGAGGAAAGGATAAAATTACAAGATGGGATTAGATGGTGGATAAATTGAAGTGATGGTTCATTCCTATTGATTATGAGCTTGACCTACTGAAGAAAATGCAAAGTTTGAAGCAAGCAGTAATATTTATTTAGAAGTATACAGAGGAGTTCTATTGAATCTTCATCAGAATAGGCCATGCAGAAGCTGATAAGGAGAAATTTTCCCATTATCTTAATGGGTTGAGGTCAAGCATTCAAGAGGAGTTAAATCTAGTTTGAATGAATAGTATTAAGGAGGCATACCAGTTTTCCCTAAAAGTAGAGGAAAAGATGAACAAGAAGTTTGAAAGCAGAAAAAATGGAAGAGGTCATGGTGGAAGATCTGGTGGAAGATCTAGTGGATGATCATATGGAGGAAGAAATGAAGATCTGAAAAAGATGGATGAGGCCAGTAGTAGTTAGAATCAGTGAGGAAACAATTCCAATCATTTCCAAGATCAGAATAATAAAGATTAGTGAGGAAGAGGAAGAGGACAAGGATCTGGAAGAGGAGGATTTCATGGAACATGTTTTCACTGTGGAGAAGAAGGTCACAGGGCATTTGAATGTCCTCAGTGCCAAGGAAGAATAGATAGGAGAAATGAAGGCCAGGCCAGAGTTGCACATGTAGATGAAGATGCCAGATTGTCACATTCTGAAGATGCTAAAAGAGGAGAAACGTTGATTAACAAAAAAGTCCTGTTGAGTGGTGAGAATAAACCTGAACAAAGGAGGAGCCTATTTTGCACCAAGTGCAAGTGTGAGGGTAAGTGTTGTGATGTGATTATTGATAGTGGAAGCACTGACAATTTGGTGTCAAAAGAGATGGTAACAAAGTTGAAGCTCAAGAGATAGAAACACCCACATCCATATTAGATTGCCTGGGTACAGGATGACCACAAGGTCATGGTCAATGAACAATGCCTAGTGAAGTTCAAGATTGATGGGTACCAAGATGAGGTACTCTGTGATATCATATCTGTGGATGTATGTCATATGTTGTTGGGTAGACCATGGAAGTTTGACAGATATGTTGTACATGATGGTCATGTGAATACCTATTCCCTGACAAAGGATGGAGTGTGACATAAGCTAAATCCATTAAATGACATAGAAGAAAAGGTATGTGGTAGTGCAAGAATAACTTTTTTTTATGGAAGAAAGTTCCTAGATGGTATGAGGCATGAGCATGTGTGTTTTTCTTTAATTCCAAAAGCTGGTAAGGAGGAAGTAGAAAATGTTCTTGTAGAAGTTGCAGATTTGTTGAATGAGTTTCAGGATATTGTATCCGATAATGTTCCTAATGGATTAACACCAGTCAGGAAGATCAGTCATCAGATGGACTTGATCCTAGGAGTGAGTTTTCTAAATAAGGCAACACACAGAATGACACCTGCAAAAAGTGAGGAGTTGAACAAACAAGTACATGAGTTGTTGTAGAAAGGATTGATCCATGAGAGTCTGAGTCCCTGTGCTGTACTAGTGGTATTAGCACCAAAAAAGAATGGAGAGTGGAGAATGTGTACAAATTCTAGAGCAATAAACAAGATCACAGTCAAGTACAGGTTTTAATTGCCATGAATGGATGATATTATGGACTTTTTGAGTGGAGTTATGTATTTCTCAAAGATAGATCTGAAGAGTGGATATCATCAGATTCAAATTAGAGAAGGAGATGAATGGAAGACTGCCTTCAAGATAAAGGAAGGACTATATGAGTGGTTAGTCATGCCTTTTGGGCTAACCAATGCACCAAGCACTTTCATGCGGCTCATGAATGAGGTTCTAAAAGAATTTTTGGGTAAGTTTGTCATTGTTTACCTAGATGATATTTTTATCTTTAGTAAGACATTGGAGGAGCATATGATGCATATTCGTATGGTATTTGAGAAGCTGAGAGAAGAGAAATTGTTGATTAATTTGAAGAAGTACAATTTTGTGAAGAAAGAGTTAGTGTATTTGGGACTTGTAGTTTCAGTAGAAGGTCTAAAAATGGACCCAGAGAAGGTACAAGCTATCCTTGAATGGCCTACTCCAAGGAGTGCTATTGAGGTAAGATATTTTCATGGTATAGCTAGCTTTTACAGAAAGTTTATCAGAAATTTTAACAGTATTTGTGGACCCTTGACTAAAACAATGAGAGGGGATAGAAAAGAGTTTAAGTGGACTAATGGGGCAGAAAAGAGTTTTCAATTGTTGAAACAAAAAGTTATAGAACAACCTATTTTAGTAGTTCTAGATTTTAATAAGGTGTTTCAAGTAGATTGTGATGCTAGTGGTACTGTAATAGGAGCTGTTATGAGCCAAGAAGGTAAACCTATTGCTTATTTTAGTGAGAAGTTAAATGATGCCAAGAGAAAGTATTCTATTTATGATCAGGAATTTTATGCTATAGTTCAGGCATTGAAGAAGTGGAGACACTATTTTCTTCCTAAGGAGTTTGTTTTGTATATTGATCATCAAGCTTTGCAATATTTGAATAGTCAAGGAAAGTTGAATCAGAGGCATTTGAAATGGGTTGATTTTTTGTAGAGTTATACATTTGTTTTGAAACATAGGAGTGGAAAGTCTAATAAGGTTGCAGATGCTCTTAGCAAAAGGCAACTATTGCTGATAGAAATGCAGATTGAAGTGGTTGGGTTCAAGGAACTCAAGAATTTGTATCTAGAGGATCCTGATTTTGGTGAAGCTTGGAAAGCTTGTACATAACCTGTTACTTTAGACAGGATGAAATGGTTGGATTTCATCATCTAGGATGATATGCTATTTAGAGGGAGTCAGTTGTGTATTCCATGAAGTTCTATGAGGGAGACTCTCATCAAGGAGAAGCATAGCAGAGGATTGGTTGGACATTTTGGTCATGACAAAACCCTTGCTTTGGTTAGTGAGAATTATTATTGGCCACAGTTGCAACAAGATGTGAAGAATTTTGTATAGAATTGCAAAGTATGTCAAATGGCAAAAGGAGTAAAGCAAAATACAGGGTTGTATCAGCCATTACCTATACCAAAGAAGCCTTGGGAGGATATCAGTATGGACTTTGTTCTTCATTTACCGAGTTCTCGGCGGGGACATGATTCAATCTTTGTGGTGGTTGATAGATTTTCAAAGATGGCACATTTCATTCCCTACAAGAAGACTAATGATGCTATTCATATAGAAAAATTGTTTTTTAGAGAAGTTGTGAGACTACATGGTTTGCCAAAGACCATAGTTTCAGATCGAGACACTAAGTTTGTTGGATATTTCTGGTGTGCATTGTGGAAGAAGTTGAAGACATATTTGAAGTTTAGTTCATCACATCATCCATAGACTAATGGATAGACAGAGGTGGTGAATAGGAGTTTGGAAAATTTGCTGAGATGTTTGGTTGGAGATAAGCTAGCAAGATGGGATTTGATTTTACCACAGGTAGAATTTGCATACAATAATTCTATCAACAGGAACACTAGTAAATCACCATTCCAGATTGTATATGGAAGTAGTCCAAGAAATGCATCTGAATTGAGAAAGATAGATAAAGGAGAAACAAGTAGTGCTGAAGCTGAGGATTTTGTAGAACACTTGAAGAACATCCATGAGGAAGTGAGGAAGCACATTACCAAAATGAATGCACAGTATAAGGCTAAGGCAGATGAGAAAAGGATGTATAAGGAATTTTAGGTTGGGGCTAAAGTCATGGTTCATTTGCAGAAGGAATGGTTTCCAGTTGGTACATATAACAAGCTAAAAATGAAGAAGTTTGGACCATGTAAGATATTGAAGAAGCATGATTCAGGGAATGCATATGAGGTAGAATTGCCTAGTGAGCTGAATATTTCACCAGTGTTTAACATTTTAGAATTGATAGAGTATCATGAGGGAGGTGTTAAAGATGACATCACAAAAGCACAGTGGAGTATTCTAGCAAGTAGTTCAGATACCAAGGAGATTGAAGACATACTAGAGAGTCATGTTGGTAAAAGCACAAGGAACAGGACATATGAAGAATATTTGGTCAAGTGGAAAGGATGACCTATTGAAGATTCATCATGGTTGACAAAGGAGGAGGTTGACCATCTTGGTTTTCCTCTGCACACCCAAGTCATGACATGGTCACTTCTCAAATTACCCTAGGTGTCTGATGCAGGAGCATCCTGGGTGTAAGAGCAATCTTGCATCACCCAAAAATATTTCTATTTTTATATTCAATAAGGGCTATCTTGTGTAGAGCTGCTATTTATGGAAACTTGCTATTTTTAGTAAGTTGGTCATACAATCTTGGAATGTTCTGATTTCACATGTGGAGGTTCATTTCAATCATATCAGCCTACCAGTAAAGTTTCATGGCTGGATCAAGTCTAGTTTTGAAGATATTGAAGATTTTCGGTATTGGCAGTAGGGTACAAAAACTTTGAACTTAGTTTTGAAGGCTTTAGAGGCCCTGGATGAGGTTGAAAATTTGGGTGACAAGTGCTTGCACAAGTTAGGCCTGTAGAACACTTCGTGGCATTTCCAAAATGGAGTCATAATAGTCAATCAGGTCAACTGGCGATGACTTATGGTCTTCGAAAGTTGGGTCACCTGAAATGGCAAAAAATGATTTTCCTTCAAAATTTTTGTTTGGGTTTCAAAAGTCATTTTGAGCTGACTTTGATGTAATAAATTATAAAATAAAATAATTCTAAGTTTGGTCGGCCCTAAGGGCTAAATTTCTGGAACCTTCTTAGGCGGTGCAAATTGCCTATATAAAGAAGGCCCATAGTGTTGTCTAGGGCAGTTCTGGGTAGATTTGGGTAATGATTCAAGGCTTTGTCCTATAGAATATTGTAAGGGGGATGCCCATGTGGCTTTGCATATTATAATTCTAAAATTTGGAATTCCACACTTGTGGAGATAATAAGAAGCCCATTTTTTGTTCTTGCAAATTGTTGTTGTTTCTTTGTTTCTATTATGTGTTTGTGGTATTAAGGGGAGCACCCTTCATAAAAAATTATGATGAAAAAAAAAATGAAAATGCATAAAAAGGAGGACAAAATAAGAGTGTTTTGCCCCATGATGGGTGCCAAAAATGTGTACCTAATTTGTACACTTCTCTAAGTCATTACTTCCAAGAGAATCCATGAATGGGAAACCTTGGGAATGTGACCTAGAGCTCCCTATGCATGAAGTTGCAAGGATATTTGGATTGCTCTTAGCTAGAGCTATGAAGCATATGACCTTGCTAGTCAACCACACAATGGGAGATCCAATGAGACAAGGGCAAGAATTCCAATATCTTCAAGAATCTAAATAAATATGCAATGCAACTATGCTACTATGATAATGCAAGTAAGCTATGAAAGGAAAATGAAAGTGTTACAAGCCTTGCTAATTAAGCTATGTAAGTTAATCTAGAGCATAAAAGAAACTAAGCTAAAATGCCATGGAAGCTAAACTAGAATGCAAGAATGAAAGATAAGATGCAAGAAGATCTCCAAAGCTCCAAAAATCTCCAAGAAAACCTGTAGCATAAGATTAGCATTCAAAAGTGGGATCCTAAAATGAGAAGAGAGCTCTTCTTTTATAGAAGATGAGAAATAATGGACAATGGAGATTAAGAGGCAAAAGAGTTGATCAAGGGTGGAGCTTGAAGAGGGATCAATCCTTGTGCACAAATCTCCTCCAATGAGAAATAAGAGTTTACTTTTGTGCCCCATGTGAGACAAAAAGGCCTTTTTCTTCTTTTTATAAAATAGGAATAATGCTTTATTTGTGCAACTTAGGATAAGAGGAAAGGTGGGGACTTTTTATTTAATAAAAAGGGAGGGAATTCCTTTTAATTAAATAAAGACTTAGGATAGAATGGTTAATCCATAAAATATAATCAAATAAATGATAGAATTAGGATTTGATCAAGGAATTTGATTTGAAAATTGTCAAGTATTGATTCAGGGAATTGATAAATTGAAGAATGGGGCCCAAAGTCTAGGCAACCATTTTAGGGTGCATACAATTACCAATTAACCATAAGAATGAACAACAAGACAAGCAACGATCGTCAAATGATCGTGCAATAGTGGAAAATTCAAAATTACAATAAAATCACCACGAGAGACTCATGCTAAAGAAAACATGTCAATTCTTGAAAATTGACTAAGTTTGAAATTTCATAAAAATCTCAAAATATAGAATCTTTATCTTAACTCCTATGAAGATGAAACCACTCTCAAACATCCCGAAAGTATTACATAAAATGTAACTAAAATTATACAAAATGAAGAATATGTAACTAATTCTTAAATGTTACATTTTATGTATCACCTTTGTCTAGAAATCAGATTGAGAAGATATGGAAGACATCCTGGGGAAAAAGGGTATCCAATTATGTAATTACATTTTTTACCAACTCTCAAGAAGTACTCACTTTCTTGGATGCAAAAAATCAAATGTGACCAAACAAGAGGCAAATGCGATGCAAAACCTATCAAGTGCAATGAAGAAACTCTCAAATGTGATGCAAAAACTCTCAAATGCGATGCAAAATATCTCAAATGTAATGCAGAATCTCTCAAATGTACTAAACTGCTTTACAAGAGGCTAAGTCAAGTTTGAGGCTAAAATAAGAGGTCAATCTAGGTTCTAACAATGGGTATGCTTGCCAACACTAACATACAACTAAAATATAGGCCTTTTCCACACTGAGGTGTATTGGATCAATACATGTCAATGCAAAATTCACTTGAACTCTCAAACAAAAGAAACATAGAGAAACTAATCTACCAACACAAATTTCAAAACAAGAATATAAATGATCCACCATGAACATAAGGTGAAAATACCATGGAGCACTCAATGCTCAATTTCTCTACATCTAGAGGAAGCTCATCACTTGTACACCTATCCCTAATAGTGGTAAAGTGCAATACAACCCTACCATGTGGAACTGATAGGGAGGCCTCTCCACTTGTCCTAATTCACCTAGGACTTGTTCTAGGTCCTTCTCCTAACCTAGTTAGGGCTATCTTAGACCCTACCTCAATGATGGATTACTATCAATCACCTCCCACTCCTCTATACCTCTCTAACAAGTGACTGATTTCATTCCTTCTCCATATACCCTTGCACGAACTCATTCCTTAAAGTTCATCACTTTACTGTCAAATTGATCATTCAATGTAATTTGGATAGAAGACTCCTTATGGGAAAATATTGATTGTATTTGAGGTGTTTAAGCCTTCAAACTCTATCATTCAATAGTTGATCTCCTTAAAATAGGCCTAGAAGGCTATAAGCCCTATTAGGCCTAACTATGTCTTCAAACCCTCCTTCTGGCCTATAACTTTCCAATCTTCCACACAAGTGCCAAATTAAACTTGACATCTAGATACCCTTTTTAGAGTTCTCAAAGATTTTCTAGGTCTTGGATCTTCTAAGAGTCCGTACAATACCTCCTATTACCATGCCTACTTTCTAGGCCTAATTGGCTTTCTCTGATTTACAGAGAAGAACTAGATTTTCCTCCTATCATCAGATTGTTCAAGACCTCTCCTTCTTAGGATTGGTTCTTTGGATCATATTCTTCACTTCCCCACTCTTGGTTTAATCCTTTCAAACACTGAAGTCTTCTATCCTTCTCTGATTCAATCAAGCTTCCTAACTAGGAAATCTATGGCTCGCCTAGGTCTTGATCACAAAAATATATCCTCTGCACTCTTGGCCATAAAAACCTATATTGACAACATATATACAATGATCTAGCATATTCCAAAGGTTCATATATTTCCCTCCATGGATTTTCATGCTAGAGCCATTTTAGCATCCTTAACTCGGGTTGAACCAATGAACTAGTCTTAGAGGAGAAATTTTATGAGAAAAAAAAGAAGACAACCTAACTACTAATCAATGTACACAAAATAAACTATGGACAATGTAGTATTAACACATGCAAAGATAGGATAAGGTTTAATCCATAACTCAGGGATAACCGAGCTCTTAGCACTATCACCGAGTTGCAGAGCACACTAGTAATTAATTTTCTTCAACAAAAAGCTTAAAAAAATGCCAACCTTGATCCTTGGTCAGAAAAACACTTAATTAGTGTAGGGAGATAGAACAAAATTGATCAAAAGGATCCCTAAATACTTCTAGCCTTCAAGAGGCATTTTGGCCAAATGTTGTCATAAAAACTTTTACAACTTTGTTGTGCAACTTGTTTAGACCACTCCAATGAGTCTTAAATGACTTAAATGGTGTCTCAAACCTTCTAAGACTTTTTTCCTTCCCTATTCCATTATTTTAGAAGGTCAACTTGGAATTTGACCAGCTAGCATGGCATTTTAGCAATAAAACAAAGAAAACTTAAGACTCAACCAAGCCTGGTAAAGGCCTTTCATGAATCCAACCAACCTTCCTAGGACTTGTTAAAACTCCACACTCACACTAGGGAATCTTCATAGTCCTTATTAGTCCAGTGACTTGGCTAAGGTCACTACAAGACAAAATGGTTAGACTAGGGTAGCCTAAAGACCCTAGGTCTGCACCATTCTCCTCCACAATAAGGAGTTAAGTACCACTAGGGGATAAATTTTTTAAATTTATTCCCATATTTTTGAAGCTATTATCTTCTATCTAAGTAGCTTCTGATTTAGGTTTATGTTTCCATTTTATGAGGTGTTCCATGTAGACACCATGCCGAGTATATTTCTTCACTCTTGTGTCTAGGACTTTCTTAGCTTGAGGTTTTATATGTACTGGTAGCTTGAGATCTTTTACATAAGTACTAATATAAGGACTATGTTCCTCTTATTTTACATTAGGTCATCTATACTTAATCAAATCTTGAACATTGAACAAAGGTGATATGGCCAACTCATTTGGTAAGCCAATCTTGTATGTATTTGGACCTTACTTAGATAAGACTTTACATAGTCCCACCCTTCTCATTTGTAGTTTTATGGGTATGCCTTTTTGGAGTCTATCCTTGTTAAGGTGTTCCATCACCCAATCCCCTATTTTAAATTGTAAGTCCTTTCTTCTTTCATCCACTTTAGTCTTCAACTTGTGATTGGCTTCCACCAATGTTCTTCTCACCTACTCATGAACTTCTTGCATATATGAGAAAATTCATCTGCATGACCACTAACTCCTCCTTGATTTCCTAACTCCCAAGTTCACACACACCTCTTGGGTGCATTCCATACACCACCTCAAATGGGATTTCACCAATGGACCTATTTGTGTTGTCATTGTAAGCAAACTCAGCTTGTGATAACACTTGGTCCCACATTTGTCCATATTCTTTTGTGAGACATCTCAAGAGGTTTCCTAACACTCTATTTATCACCTTTTTTTGACCATTTGTTTGAGGATGATAAGCTGAACCAAAAGCAATATTTTTACCTAATCACTTCCATAGGGTCTTCCAAAATTGACCCATAAACTTTACATCCCTATCTGACATAATACTGATTGGTAGGCCATGAATCCTTACCACTTCCTTGAAGAAAAGATGGGAAATATAGTTGGCATCATGTGTGGTTTTGCACAGTATGAAGTGGCTCATCTTACTAAATCTATCAAGACACCACAAAGATAATATCAAAACCAATAGTTTTCCTTGGTAAGCCCACTATAAAATCCATACTAAGACACTCCCATGGCCTATTTGGGATTCACAATGGCTGATATAACCCTACATTAGAAGATGTACCTTTAGCTTTTTGGCATACTATACATTGCTCAACATATCTCCTAACATCTCTTGGCATCTTAGGCCAATAATAAAACCTTTGCACTAGGTCCAATAGTTTATTCAAACCAAAGTTTCCACTAAGGCTCCCATTGTGTTTCTCTTGTATAAGATTTTCATTCATTGATCTCTTAGGTACAAATAACTAGTTACCCTTAAATAATAAGCCATTTTGTAAAGTGTAGTTAGAAAATTCACTATGAAAGTGATTCTCAAATTCATCACATACCTTAGAGGCCTTTGATAAGTCTTCATCCTCATTGTAGAGTTCTTTAAATCCCTCTAGACCAATGCTTTGAAGCTGGATTTCTTGGATAGTCAGCAACCTTTGGCTAAGTGCATCTGTTACCTTATTATTTATACCCTTTTTGTTCTTAATAGTAAAGGTATAGGCTTAGAGAAACTCCATCCACTTGATGTTCCTATGACTTAGCTTTTCTTGTGTATCGATGTAACTTAGTACTTGGTTATCTGTATAGACCACAAACTCCTTGGGAAATAGGTAGTGTCTCCATTTCTTGAGTGCTCGAATCAATACATAGAGTTCTAAATCATATGAAGAGTACCTTGACTTTGCCTCGTTCAATCTCTCACTAGAAAAATGCAACCGGTTTTCCTTCTTGATTAAGGACTACTCCCACTACTATGTCACTTGCATCAAATTCCACTATGAATAGCTTGTCAAATATTTGTAGGAATAGTATGGGCTATGTTGCCACTCTTTTTTTAAATTTCTCAAATTTTTCTTGAGCTGCCTTGGTCCATGTGAACTTGGTTTTGACTCCTCCCTTGATTGTATCAAGTAAGGGTGCACATATCTCACTAAAGCCCCTTATGAAATTCCTATAGAAATGATCTAACTCATGGAATCTCCTCACTTCTATCCCTATTTTAGGAGTGGGCCAACTTAGAATGGCTTCAAATTTTCTTGGGTCCATCTTGAGGTCACCTTGGGATAAAACAAAACCTAGGTAGACTAATTTTTTTTTATGAACTCACTCTTTTCTAGATTAATAGCTAGTTTCTCCTCATGTAACCTTTTCAAGTCAACTTATAAGTGCTTGATATGTTCCTCTTTGGTATTACTAAAGATGAGGATATCATCTAAGTATACCACCACAAACCTACCTATGTAATATTTTAGGACTTCATTCATTAATCTCATGAATGTACTAGGTGCATTTGTGAGCCCAAAGGGAAAACTAACCATTCATAAAGAGCCTCTATAGTTTTAAATTCCAAATTCCATTCATCCCCCTCTTTCATCATAATTTGGTGATATCCACTCTTGAGATCAATTTTGGTGAAGTATCTAGACCCCCCAAGACAATCCATAAGGTTTTCTATTGTAGGGATAGGAAACCTATATATAATAGTTATCCTATTGATTGCCCTAGAATCAGTACATAATCTCCATTTACCTCCCTTCTTTGGTGCCAAGACTACTAGAAAAACACATGAGCTAATGCTCCATCTAATTAAACCTTGACCAAGTAACTCTTGGATCTATCTTGCAATTTCCTTATTCTAGTCTAGGGTCATCTTGTATATTGCTTTGTTGGGCAAAGATTCTCCTGGTATAAAATCTATTTGGTGGCTGATTTCTCTTTGAGGAGGAAGAGTATCTGGTGTTCCATCACTGATAATGTCTTTAAACTGATCCAATAGGTGTCATACTTCTTTTGGTTTAGTGGTGTGTTGAGACTTGATCTCCTCCTTGGGTTTGATGACTATATCTAGTCCAACTCCTTTCTCATCCTTGAGTTCATGCAAGAACTCCTCACCACTCATCAAAAGTAAATTTGAGTCACCTGAAGTTGTAACTCCTTCCTCCATAAGTGATTGGACCTTTTAAGTAACCCCATATTTCTTAAAGGTGAACATGTTCTTCTTTCCATGGTAGAATGCATCTGGGTCATATTGCCATGGTCTACCCAACAACAAGTGGAAAGCATCCATTGGTAGGATATCACATTGCATTTTGTCTTGATGTCCTCCAATTACAAACTCCACCCATACTTGTTCATTCACTAGGACATTTTGCCCCTTTTTTAGCCAAGTAACCTTCTAAGGATGAGTATGAGGTATTCTAACAAGCTTCAACTTTTGGACTGCCTCCTCTAAAATGATATTATCAATTGAACCCGAATCAATCATAACCTTGCACAATTTTCCAAGGATCTTACATTTAATCCTAAAAAGATCCCTCCTTTTCCTAGGTTCTTCTTTAACTAGTTCCTTGAGTAGGACCCTCCTAAACATGAGGTTCTCACTATGCTCTAAATATAAACTAACCTTTGGTGATTTAACACTACTCACCTCTTCTTGTGCATAGGCTATCTTTTTCTCCCCTTGTGAACTTGAAGATTTTTCAGGGCATCTATAGGCAGGGTGGCCTAGTTGACCATAATTGTAACATTTCATAGTCGAAAAACATGAACCTTTATCGAAATTACTTGATATGCCTCTTCCACCTCCTTGGAATCCTCTTCCTTTTCCATAATTACCTCTTCCACTTGGCTCATTGTTTCATTCAACAAACTTGGAATCTCCTTGGTTCCTTGGCTCACTATTCCTTCCACCATATCTACCCCTATGTCCTCTAGAGTCTCTTCCTCTTCCTCTACCCCTAGGATTAGAGTCTTATTTCTTTTTTTTTTTCTCTTCCACATTAAGTGATAATTAAAAACACTTGTGACCTTAGACCTTAAGAAATTTTTCTCAAATTCCTTAGCATAAGAGGCCACATCCATTTATTTTTGTCTAAGACTTTGTCTTTTCTTATGCATTTGGATCTCATGATCCTTTGGTAAGTAATCCTCCTTGATTTTGGTTACCATAGCCCTCAAATTATCTATTGGTATTTTCCCCTCTCTTTCTCTCTCTTCTTGAAGGAATTTCCACCAAGTTAGGAATGGTCCTCTAAGTCTTGCCTTGGCAACCTTCACCCTTTGTGCTTCTGAGACTCCTTCACATTCGAAGTGATTATCCATGCCTTCAATCCATTCCATAACTAATTCTGAATCCATCTTGTTGGTGAATAGGGGTATCCCCTCAAGTGCTTTACCACCCAATGCCTTGATGGATTTAATGAAGGGTTCCTCCTACATTGGAGGATTAGGTTTTGGTATATAATCATACTCATTCACTTCTTTTCCTTTGTCTTCATCAGTCTCTAACTTCTCTTTCATTTTAATAGCTACCTCAACAACTTCCTCAAGTTTTTCCTTCAAATCTTCTAAGGTTTCTTCAAGGAGTCTATTCTTCTCCTTTTTCTCTGTCACCTCTCTTTCCAAATCAACATTTGTCACCATGGTGGATTCTCCCACTAATGTACTTCCACCTTCTGACATACACTATGTCTTATCCTAAATCTTTTGGTAGCTCTGATACCAATTTGATAGGGAGGCCTCTCCACTTGTCCTAATTCACCTAGGACTTGTTCTAGGTCCTTCTCCTGACCTAGTTAGGGCTATATTAGACCCTACCTCAATGAAATATTACTAGAAATCACCTCCCACTCCTCTAGACCTCTCTACCAAGTTAATGATTCCATTCCTTCTCCATATACCCTTGCATAAACTCATTCGTTAAAGTTTATCACTTTATTGTCAAACTAATCATTCAATGTAATTTGGATAGAAGACTCCTTATGGGAAAGTATTGATTTTATTTGAGGTGTTTAAGACTTCAAACACTCTCATTCAATAGTTGATCTCCTCAAAATAGGCCTATAAGGCTATAAGCCATATTAGGCCTAACTAGGTCTTCAAACCCTCCTTCTGGCCTGTAACTTTCCAATCTTCTACACAAGTGCCAAATTAAAATTGACATCTAGATACCCTTTGTAGGGTTCTAGAATATTTTCTAGGTCTTGGATCTTCTAAGATTCCATACAATACCTCCTATTACCATGCCTACTTTCTAGGCCTAATTGGCTTTCTCTGATTCATAGAGAAGAACTAGATTTTCCTCCTTTCGTTAGATTGTTCAAGACCTCTCCTTATTAGGATTGGTTCTTTGGATCATATTCTTTACTTCCCCACTCTTGTTTTAATCATTTCAAACTTGAAGTCTTATATCCTTCTCTGATTCAATCAAGCTTCCTAACCGAGCAATCTCTCGCTTGCCTAGGGCTTGATAAAAAAAAATAGCTCCTCTACACTTGTGGCCATAAAAACCTATATTTAAAACATATATACAATGCTCTAGAATATTCCAAAGGGCTATATAGTTCCCTCCATGGATTTTCATGCTAGAGCCATTTTAGTGTCCTCAACTTTGGTTGAACCAGTGAACTGGTCTCAAAGGAGAACTTTTGAAAGAAACAAAAGAAGACAAAAAAAATACTAAGAAATGTACACAAAAGAAACTATAAATAATGTATTATTAACACATTCAAAGCTAGGCTAAGGTTCAATCCATAGCTTAGGGATAACTGAGCTCTTAGCACTGTCACCAAGTTGCAGAGTACACTAGTAATTAATTTTCTTAAACAAAAAGCTTACAAAAATGCCAACCTTGATCCTTGGTCAGAAAAAAACTTAAGTAGTGTAGGGAGACATATCAAAAGGGTCCTTAACTACTTCTAGCCTTTGAGAGGCATTTTGGCCAAATGTTTCATGACAAATTTGCAAATTTGCAAAGTTGTCATTGATAAATTTTACAACTTTGTTGTCCAACTTGTTTAGACCACTCCAATGAGTCTTATATGACCTAAATGGTGGCTCAAACCTTCTAAGACCTTTTTCCTTCCCTATTCCATTATTTTATAAGGTCAACCTAGACTTTGACTAGCTAGCATGGCATTTTGGCAATAAAACAAAGAAAACTTAAGACTCAACCAAGCCTGGTAAAGGCCTTTCATGACTCCAACCAACCTTCCTAGGACTTGTTAAAACTCCACACTCACACTAAGGATTCTTCATAGTCCTTATTAGACCAATGACTTGGATAAGGTTAGTACAAGCCAAAACTATTAGACTAGGGAAGCCTAAAGACTCTAGGTGCTCATGCACCAGGAACCCTTAGGCCCACCCCACCGTGGTCATAGAGATAGAAAATAGTCCACAAATATAGTAAAAACACACAAGAAATGAGTGTCCAACACACATGCCAAGAAAATGCATAGTCTCATAAAAGATGTAATGGTCCAATGCAATATAAAGGATGCAAAATACCAAGACTGGTGCAGGAGTACCCCATGGTTCCAAGAGACCTATTGAATATTTGACTTTATTATGTTTTCTATATTTGTAATAAATTCCTATGGACCATTTTTGACATGTCTTGAGTCATTTTGTAAGGCATAATTGCCTATTTGTTTAGGTGTAGCCAATCAAGGCCAAGTTGGTCAAATGCCAATTAGGGCCAAGTTGGTCAAATATGGTAAAATCCTCTCAATGTGTTGGAATGAGATGGAGTCAATCATTTTCATGTTTATAATCCATTAGGACCAATTACAATAGCCTTGTTAAGGGCATACCCAATTAAGAGTATCTCTAGCTTGGTTAAGAGCTATAAAGACCTATTACTATTGGCAAGTGGTCAACACATGCACACATATGCACATGTATGCACATGAACATGTATGGAATATTGTCATTTATGCCAACACTTATCATTTCTATGGTCACACATATTGGATTTAATCATTATGTTTGAATGTAGTTGCTGAATAAAAAATGCCTAAGCCCACAATCTGTTTTAGTAACCCAGTCTAATAGAAAAGCTTAGAGAGCTTCATAGAAGTTGTATTGACACATGGAATCCTGATGAAACTCTTATAGGACACCAATTAATACATGTGTGAGGTCACACATGTTAGTATTGATAGATTAGAGAGATATGTTCAGTTGATTGGACGTGAAGATAGTAAACAAAGAATAATGTGTTAGCTACCATTGAGGCTAACTTCATGAGCATTTGGAAACTTATTTTTGGATGCTATCTTGTATTTGAGGTCAACTAAGGATTTTAATGAAACATGAAATTGTGGTTGAATTAATATGATGATTTAGATAGAATGATGTTGACTAGCTTTGTAATTACACTCCTGACAGGGTATAAATATGTAGACACTTTTGTAAATGTGTGTAATGATGTAATATGATGATGTAAGGATGCAATGATGTTGGATGAAAAATATAAAGACATCTAAAGTGTAGAGAAGAGAGAAAGAGGAAGGAGAACAAGAGGATTTCTTCTAAAGATACTTGGTTAACTCTTTGTATTTTGGACAATAGATTTGTTGTAAGTGTTGTTGCACCTGTTGTGCACTCCTAACCGGGTTTATTTTCCTTTAACAGGGATAGAACCTTTAATAGGCTTGATTCCTTAATAGGGATCTTATCATATACATCCCCTAATAGGGATCAGCCTATACTATATTAATCATCTCCTAATAGGGCTAGAACTCCCAACATGGTTTCAAGATTCATAGTGTAGAATACTATGGGTACCATCCCCACCGGGGTTTTCCCTTGGCCAGGATTTCCTTGAAAACAAATATGGTGTTATGAGTTCTTCTATGTTTGTCTTTGTTATATGGTTGTTCATTTTCTATTACATATTTATTTGTTTCTTAAGGAAAGTAAATAATTTTAAGAATTCAGTAAAGTATTGTAACACTAATTCACCTCCCCCCCCCTCTCAATTTTACCAAATCCTAACAATTGGTATGAGAGCATCAGGCCCTTGAAGGAAAAGCTTAACAACTTTGGGGAGATCAAGATAGATTTGGAAAGCTTGAAGAAGAATTATGAAATGGATTTGGAAGATGTGGATATTGATAATGTATATAGAGTGGATCTAAAGTGCAAGCTAAGGAAGGTAGATGACTTTATCAAGAAGTTGAAGCAACAACTTGAAAATAAGAGAAAATTGAGAGATGATCTTATGGAAGCACAAACTGAAGAGTTATCAGATCAAGATCAAATTGAGTAGATGAAGCATGAAAATGATTCCTTGAAGGATGAATTTGAGATCACAAAATTGAACCTGATGAAGGAACTTGATGCTAAAAAAGAGGTAAATGAAAAGTTGCAAAATGAAATGTCAAGTACAAGGGATAGGATGCAAACTTTGGAGAGTGAGCTGAGTGAATTAAAGAAAAAGTATGACAAGGTAGAGAGATATTGTATTTCCATTATTGGTGATCTTGATCAGACTAAAGGTCACATAGAGAAACTTCATGAGAGAAGACATAAATTGGATGAGAAAATTGACATGCAGAAGCTTGTTGGAGATAAGACATGAGTTGGATTTATTGAAAATCCCGTTAAGAGGAAAGATAAAGTTGTGGTGAATCTTGACTCACCTAAGAAGTTAGAATCTGATGTTGTGATAGAAAAACTTAAGAAACCTCCTTGTAAGGACAATGACAAGGATTGCAACCATGAGGATCAATCAAAGAAGCAAACTGAAAAAGGTACTTAAGCCCAAGTTCACTGGATTTTGTTTTAATTTTTACTTGTACAGACACATGATAAAATAATGTAGTAAAATAGATATGAGATCTATCATACCTACATATGATTAGTTGGATGATTTCCTTAAGAAGGAAAAGAGAAAATCTTGAATGAGGTAAAGATGGAAAAAGGTGAATGTAGTAAAGATACTGAACTTAGACAACTTTAGGTTAAGGAAATAAGTAAAGAAAATGATATTGTGCAAGATAATATTTATAATTCTAGTAAGGATGATGATAAAAAGATAGTTGAAGAAGTTAAGAAACCTATTTCCAGATCTAGAAATATTGTTTGTTAAAAATGCAATAACTTTGGTCATATTGCTAAGTATGGTAAGCCACAAATTGATTATAGCTAATTGAAACCTAAGAAGAAGGTAACATGAATCAAGTGTAACAATGATGGACATGTAGAAAATATACTACATATACAAGGCCAATCAAGAAGTCCTTTAGGCCACTCACAAAGAAAAAGGAGTTGAGTGAAGAAGATCAAGAGCTAGCAGAGCTAAAAGTAGAATTTAAGGAGAAATGGGTCAAACAAAATGAATCTATGGAATCTAAGGTGAAGAAAGATGAAAAATAAAATGTGAGAATCCACAAGAATCATAAGATTCTTGTTGAATCATTTCTAGGGTGCATTTCTTCACCATCTTAATGATGAGAAATGTATACCTTAGGGGGAGCATGATAGATTATCACAGTCAAATACAAAGCCCCTATATGGATGCATTAAGATGTGCGAGCCTAAAAGTAGCTTAGATATGGTGAAATGTGATCTTGGATAATGTTGCATCAATTTTGGAGATGTCTATGATGATTTATACCAATTTGATCCACCACTAGTTTCTTGCAGCTTTATGAATAGTTTTTGTGAGTTGTGCCAAATTTCCTATAAGGTTAATGTCGTAGTCAAATTATCTACCATTTGTACAGAGATTAGATAGAATTTAAGAGTCTGGAGTAGTAGTTGGATCTTGAAGTGTTTGCATTTGTGTTCTCAAAACCCTTACACAACTGCGTGAGCTAGGTATTTGTATTTATCTCAAGAAATCTTTGTCAATTACAGTAGTAGAGTAGTCGAAATGGATACTCCTAAAGTTTTCAATATGCTTGAGAGGAATAGGTATAAGTTTAAGAGTCATCCCTTCAAATCTACTAAAGAGGATCAAGAGGGTGCATTTTCATACACTCCACTTGGTGTTCTTCATGTTGAAGACATCAAGGCATATATTCATAACAAGATTGAATTCCTAGGAACCTTTGAGATCTATGTTGCAATTCTAGGGTTGTATAATGCAAACAACAACCTGAGAGAAAAATGTAGGAAAGTGCACGAGTTTCTAGTACTGAAATTCATGGAAAGATATGAATTTGATGAATTAGAATGGATTAAGATTGTATTGAGAAGAATGCATGTGATTTCATATAGATTGGTGGAACCCCCATTGAGATCACCAAGGAAATTATACATGAGATCACCAAATTACCTATAACAGGTAAAGTACCTACAACTAAAAAGAATATAAGGTTTGAGGTGGAGAAATTGACACAAAGCAAGTGGAATAAAAGAGCTATGATAGTAGATGACATTGTGAAAGAGTATGTTAGGTTAGTGATGATGATATTGGGATATAAATTCCAATATAGTAGAAGACTTAACAATGTGTCAACTAGTTTCACTCACATGACATACAAAATGATAGTTGAAGATGAAGAGTATGACGTATGCGAGATCCCAAGACAACAACCAATGGAAAACCTTGCAGTAATAAAGAAGAATAGGAATACACATTTCAGATTTTGATCATTGATTATGTATATATTCTTTCATGTGATGAGGATATTTCCTAACATGTACTTATGGAGATTTGATAGATGTACTATGCAAATGATTAGTGATTTCTATAGGAGAAGTGATGAACAAAATAGATATGCTAAAGTTTCAGGCATGATGAAGCTTTTTCAGAAGAAAATACATGAAAGGGAAAGAATCCATTGTAGATTAGTTGAAAATTATAATGATAACATATGTTTCATGGTGGAAAATTATAATACATGCTTTGAAGTAGTTAAACCTAGAACTTCATGGGCTACACCTATGGGCTATGAAGTTGATTACACTATTCTAGAGCTACATAATCAACATATTTTCCAGTCCCCTAAAGATCCCAATACTCTTAGATGGGGCACACATGAAGAAAAAGTATGCAAAAATAAACGAAGAGATGGTAAAGGGAATAAGGGAAAGAAAATTTAAGTCTCTTTTTTCCAAAATAGCAGGGCAACATGGAATCACCAAAGATCAAATAAATATTGTTAGAAAAAAATTTATAGCAATTGGGGAGAAACATAATATCCCCCCTCCTCAGCCTAATATTGAAACACCTCAAGTGGTGGAGGTTGAAGAAGAAGGAGAGAAGAACAAGGATAAAAATCCTACACCAACTAGGATAACATCGCAGAGACAAGCTACAAAAGCAACTGCATAAGGCATAACACCTCCTAAAGCTAGACAAAAGGCCATGGCTAGTGGACCAGATAGAAAGAGGAGAACATTTGATACTCCTCCATAATCACAAAGGAAGGGTAATAAACAAAAGGTTTCTAGAGAAAAGGCACACGAAGAAGAAGTTCATGCAATGAAAATAGAGGATATAGAGAAGAATGAGGAATAAATTAAAAATGAAGAAGAAGATGAGAAAGATAGAGCTTCAAGAGGCTAACTTGAGAGCACTTGAAGAAGACAAGAAGAGAGAAGCAGAGGTAGAGGAAAATAAAATTCAAGAAGAAAAAAGGTATGTGTTTAAAAATTTATTGAAATCATTGGAGAAAAGAGAAGTAAATGAAGGTAAACAAGATTCTATTGAAAATTATTATGACATATATGATGAGGATGAGAAAAGTAAGATAGAAGACATAGTTGTGGAACATATGCTTACTTTCAAGAAGAATTTAATTGAAATAGAAAGTCAAATCAGAAAAGAAATACTTGAAAGATTGGAAGAAAGGAAGAAGAGAGCCTTGGATGAAGATGAAAAAATGAGACAAGATATCCTTCTACAAAAAATTCCTACCATGACATGGAATTAGATGGTGAATTGGCTTGAGAAGTTAAGGACAAAATTAAGGACTAAAACTAGAATCAACAATTTTATGGCCCAAAAGTATGATGAGGTTGAGAAAGAAACACATGAAAAATTTGGACAGCTACTCCTTGAGGAGAGAGCTGATCTTGGTAGGTCTACAAGGACTCCAACCCCAATAATCATCTCTACTAAACCCAAAATTGCCAAACTTGCAAAGGAAGCTACAGTTTCTAAAGATTTAGAGGTAGTAGATACTACCATACTAGATTTTTATGTTAATAATGTTGGGATTTCATTGAACACAAATAAAGATAAATACGATCCATTTTAGATGAATGAGACATTGGATAAAATTGATGCAAAAGTGGAGAATATTGAGCCTCCTAAGATCTCTCAAGAAGAATTAACTAAAAAGGAGCAAGAAAAGGAGAAAATTCCTGAAAAGGAGTAGGTTGCAGAAGAGAAAGTTGAAGAAAAAGAGAAGGAAGAAGAAAAGGAACATGAGAAAGAAAAGGAAGAGGAGTGGGAACTTAGCACTCCTAGTGAAAAAGGATTACTACCTATCACTCCTTTTTCCACACCTAGTTTTTTGGCAAGTGGTTCTCAATCATTTCCAATTAATCTAGAGGACATGGATATTTCTGATTTGATGCAATGGTCAGTACTTTCTTTTGCCAAGGAAAAGGATAAATTTGAAAAGAAGGATGAGAAGACTACAAAGGTAATTCAACGAGCCACACAAGTTTTGAGTAATTTTTTGGTTACACCTCTTGAAGATACTGAAGATAATGTAGATAATCTAGACAATGTTCTAAGTATAATAGAACAAAGTTTTGATAAATTAGAGGATGCAACAAGAATCAAAGTTGTTGATGATTTTAAGAAGTTAAGGATGAAAGATACTCTTGATGGGATCAAGAGTGATCTTAATACATTGATTGAAACTGAAATGAAAATTAAATTGTCTTAAGGATAGACATGATCTCTATACACTTTGCATGACTTTGCATGAGTATGCAAAGAATATATCAGACATCATAGAACATGATGAAGAGAATTTGACAAACCTCTCTAAATATTTTCGAGATAAGAAAATTTAGGACATGAATAAGGAATTTAATAGGATCATGGATAAAATCCATACCTTATAGATGGAGAAATATAGAGTTCAAAGGATATTTGTAGAATTAAAGAACTTTTTGACTCCAAAGATCAGTATTTTGGAGAGCACCTATGAGGAATTACAACTTGGCTTGAAAATTTTTAGGAACTAATGCCTACTGATGTAGAGACAACAAAAAAGGCCACATTTGGTCTTATTCTAATGATTCAGGTGGAAGAGGCAATAAAAGTAGCATGGGACGCTGATATACATATTTTGAGGACCAACTACAAAGATGTGTTGCAGACAGTTAAGCTATGATTTTACATGTTCTAACCCTTTTTTTGTTTTGTTCACTAATTTTGACATTTTGGTACCATTTTCTATTGATGTCAAAGGGGGAGAGATAGAGTAAAAAATTCCAAATGTAATGTGAGGAAGAGAGCACAATGTAAGGGGGAGTGAATAATTGTAATGGAAAGAGAAGAGAGACACAAGTGAAGTGAGAAAGAGAGAAAATATGTGTCTATAATATGAAGTACAATAAACATAAATAAAGTGAACTTTTTGAAGTTTATGTGTTGAAATTTTGTGTGTTGAATTTTTGTCATTATATTTCCTTTTAAATTTTTTCTTTGATGATGCACTTAGTCATTTTTCACTAAGTGTTTCCATCAATGCCAAAGGGGGAGATTGTTGGCAACTAGTCAAAATATGCACACATATGCACATGTATGCACATCCACATGTATGGAATATTATTATTTATGGTGACACTTTTTATTTTATGGTCTCACATATTGGATATGATGATTATGTTTGAATGCAGTTGTTGAATAAAAAATTCCTAAGTCCATAGACTGTTTCAGTAACCTAGTTTGACAGAAAAGCTTAGCTATTGGACTACAACTGATTTGAAATATGATTGAAGAACCTGTGATTAAAGATCACTGAGAAGTTGTTGATTAGATATGCAATATGATTAAATTAGTATTGTATTGTCATTGATGTCAACTAGTTTGACAGTACTTATCTTGTAAGTTACTATACCGATACACCTGAAGAAAGGTGAAAGAGATGAAGAAAAGAGAAATCTACATGAGGAAGATGTACATGTTAGATGAGGATAAGGAATACTCTGAGTAACTTTTTGATGAGCCTATGATCATATGATATTGACTTCATTATGTTGCATTCATCTATAATGAAGAATAGAGCTGAAAGACACAAAGCAGTGTTGTTGGTAAATGAAGCACTTTGCAGTATACACCGACGGAGTGTAGTGTATACCAAGCATAGTATTAACTAATCAGTATTCACTAACACATTTTTTTGTTAATCGAGAAAAATAGAATGAATTTAATGATCAGTTTATCCAATAAGATTGATGAGTTGGAAAGTGTATAATTTCAAGGTAACAAATAAAGTTTTTTATGAAGATCGACAGCTAACAAAATTAAAAGAAGATCTGATGGAGCAGACTGAAATGAGTTATTAACACATCAACCAAGGAAGTTTGAAGCGAAAAAATCAATGAAGATGATTAAGTGGAAAAATTTGATGGAAAAAAAGAAAATGATTTACTCATCTATATAAGAGACTAGGGTTTCATTATGAAAAGAATGCCGGAAGAAGTAGATGCTACAGGAATTTCACGTGAACAAGATTTCATGCATTTTGATCATACTGGTTAGTAAGAACCGAGCTGCAAAATAGTTACCGAGCTACAAAGAAATATTACCGATGGATAGTAAGTTGATACAATGTTGAATATAAAGTGAAATATTGATCAGAAAGATTTGTATGAGTTAAATATTGGTTTGTAATCTGCAATTAAAGTTGTATTAGGGAAGATCATTTACTGTTACATATTTAACCTTTGTAAATAGTCAAAATCTCTTAACTGAGTAGACTCTGAAAGTCTTATTGAATGGTGCTCATAGAGTACACATTTGTTATCCTATCAACCCCATAGTGAATGTTGGTTGGATGATAACTTCTAGTCTAAAATCCTCTTACAAGGTCACACCTGACAGTGTGTTTGTAACCTTTAACAGGGTTGGGTCTTCACCGACCTCACTTCAGAAGAGTGAACATTTTTGGGTTGTTTGTCCCACGTGGTTTTTCCCTTTACAGGGTTTCCACGTTAAATCTCTTGTGTTATGTGTTGACTATGATATTTTGTTATCATACTTTGCATATTGCATGTTAGATTTGATCGGTAACAGTTATAAGTGTTAGACTAAATATTGGTAAAAACATAGACAGAGAAAGTATTTTATGTTTACCAAGTAGCAAAAAATAAAGATTTTGATTTGAATTATACATTTTGTTGTGGGACACTGGATAACTGATTCACCCCCCTCTCAGTTATTCTAACATTATCAAGCTTCACAAAAGTTGTATTGAAGCATGCAATCCTGATGACATGCTTTCAAAACACCAATGAACACATGTGTGAGATCACACATGTTAGTATTGATAGATCAGAGAGATATGTTCAGTTAATTAGATGTAAAGATAGTAAATAAAGCATAACATATTAGCAATCATTGAGGCCAACTTTGTGAGAATTTGGAAACTTATTTTTGGATGTTATCATGGATTTGATGCCAAATGAGGATGTTAATGAAGCGTGTAATTGCTCTTGAATTAATATGATGTTTTAGCTAGAATGATGATGACTAGCTTTATAATTATACTCCTGACATGGTATAAATATGTAGACACTTTTGTAAAAGTGTTTAATGATGTAATATGATGATTTATGGATGTAATCCTATTAGATGTGAATTGTGAAGACATATAAAGTGAAGAGAAAAGATCAAGAGGAAGGAGAACAAGAGGAGTTCTTCTAGAGATACTTGGTTAACTCTTTGTATTATGGACAAAAGATTTGTTGTAAGTGTTGTTGCACCTATTGTACACCCCTAACATGGTTTATTTTCCTTTAAAAGGGTTAGGACCTTTAACAGGGTCAATTCCTTAACATGGATCTTATTGTATACATCCCCTAACATGGATCTTTCTTAGAATTAATCTTTCCTTGGTGTTTTATTATAAACCAAGGTTTTTTATTTTCTTATGTAAGTAGGAGATTCCTATAGAATCCCTACAAGTTATTTTGTCCTCTTCTTCCATGTGTGAGGACATATTTCTTTTTTGTATTTTCTTTTTCTTAGATTCCTCCTTAAGAGGAAATAGCACAAGTGGCACACACATTATGAATGTGGTTCACATGCACATGGGAGTTACATTCTACTCCTTTCCTCTCATCTCTTCTTAAGAGATGCTTCTCTTCTCTTTTCTCAAGGCATTCTCTAGCAACACATAGTTTTCTCATTCTCTCTTGAAGCATTGTATGAGCATTATGCTCTCACTCTATTTCTCTCTCTCTCTCTCTCTCTTAGGCCTTTTTGGCCCATTCATAATAATATCACAGGGGTTTTTTTATGCTTTTCCCCCTTCAAAATATTGTCTCATTGTTGGTGAATGCTTCTAGTTTTGGTTATCTCATGGTATGATTTTCCTCACACTTTGCTCATTAGATTAAACTAGATCTCTTGCTCTTTCCTACAATTTCTTACATGGTATCAGAGCAGGTGTTTAATCTTTGTTTGAGTATACAGATGGAGGAACTACCATTTTTTTGAAGCACTCCATTTGGAGACGTTAAGAGAGTATTATTTGGTTTCTAACATCTTTGTGTTGCAGGTTGTCCTTCAAGATTTTGGAAAAATTTTCCCCTCTCCTTTCACTCTATTCTTTTTAGTAGATTTATTTGAAAAAAATCCTCCTTTTTCCTTATATTTGTTTGTAATTTTTGTTGAAAAAGAAAAAATTCCTTTTTTATTCTTATTTCATTTTGTTTTGTAAAATTTAAAACTTCTATATTAAAAAAAATCTTTTTTAAATTATTGTAATATATATTTTTAATTTAAATTCATCCCTTTTTATATTCTTGTTCATGTTATTTTTTAAAAAAAAATTCATATAAATTTCAATTTAAAATTTCTTAGTTTTTTAATATATATATAATATTATACCTTTAAATAGAATAATTAAAATTTTATTCTTTTCAAATTTCTTTACCTAACCTAAACCCCCGCCATCGGCATCTTTTCTTATCTTTATTTTAAACCTAACCTAACCTAACCCTAACCCGAACCCCTACCCTAACCTAGCGCACCTTACTACCCGACCACCCCAAACCCTAACCTAACCTTGCGCTCCCCTTCTCTTCAAAACCCTTCGCGCTTTTGCTTTCGGTATTTTTTTTTCACTTTATTTAGCACTTTCTTTACTGTTACCTGCTTGTTTTTTATTTCATGTTGCACGACGTCTTCTATTAGTACCTTCGTCCGCACGTCGGCAGTTCATATTCCCTGCACCACTCCCCGTGCTCGTACCCAGAGACCCGTACTCGTACACTGATCCCTCCGCAGGTACCACATCCATTCGAGGGTTTTTCTCTGCTCGGTGTCCTCTCGCATCTTGTTTTTCTCTTTCTCTGCGGTGGTTTCCTTTTTGGTGGTGTCCTCATACAGCGGTTTCCCTTTGAGCGTTTCCTAGCATCGAAACCTCGCCCTTTGTCGCTTCTCGTTCATGAAATTTTCCTTAGCTTTTTTTGATCCTCTTGGCTCTCTACTCGTTTTATCTGCTTTGTTCTTCCTTTGCATGGGCAGTAGTACTTCTTTGTGCATCCTACAATCAGCCTGTCTATGTTCTCTTTTCTTTGAGACGTCATATCTCTTTGTGTCATCTTCGCCCTTGCCTTTCACCGCCCCCACTTTGGGCATCTTTTTTTGAAATCTCAGGATTTTCATTTGCGCATCTAGTATTTCCGTTCTCTGTTTGCATTTTCGTTTGTCTCGTTGCATGTCTTTGGTGTCTAAGCTCTTGTCTTCGTGTTATGCTTGTCTTTCTTTTTGACGGCTATCTACATGTAGACATTAGTAAATAAAACCATTTTTTTACTCCATCAGAGCCTCTGCATTTTCACCGGGAGTTTGTTTGCTTTCATTTCTTTCCTTCTTTCCATTTTAGCAATCTCTTAGTTTCGATTGCATGCTTTTTATTTCTTCTGGTTTCATTTCTTTTTCCTTTCTTGATTTCATTTGTGTCACCATCTTTTGTTTGCGTGCTTTTCCTATCCTATTGCCGTGACTTCGATCCCGCCTCTCTCATGCTGCGTATTGGTAACTTTTGCTGAATGAAAGCAATCGGGAAGAGAAAAGTTTTTTTGAAAAGATTTGTTCATGCAAATGCTCATTTTGTAAAGTCCTTGTCGGCTTTTGTATAATTTTTTTTAAGGGTTTTGTTTTAATAGCTGTTTAATTAAATTAGCTTAATTAGCTTAATTAGTTTAATTAGTTTAATTAAATTAGCTTAATTAGCTTAATTAGTTTTAGTTTAATTAGCTTTAGTTTTCTAGAAAAAGTTTTTTTTGTTTATTAATTTTATTTATCTAGTTCTCTTCATTCCTATTAGTGTTTTTTCTTATATTTTAATCTAGTTTTTTTTCAATTAATATTATTATTTTTGCCAGCATGTTGGTTTCCTAACCTTTTTTTACAGGATCTTCTTTTCTTCTGACTTTTTTTTGCAGATTTGTTCTTCTAACCTGTTGTTTTTTTTGCATATTCAGATTTTTACATATATGTTCCTAACCTTTTTCTTTGCAAGAGTTTTTTATCTTACATCTTTTTTTTGTAGGCTATCATTCTTTTTCATCTATTCCTTGCAGGACTGTCGTCATCTAACCCTTTTGCTTGTTTTGTTTTTAGATTCGGATTCACTAAGTTTTTTTCTAACTATTTTTGCATGCAGTTTTTTTTCTAACATATTTTGCTTGCAGGAGTTTTCTTTTCACTCTAACTTTTTTGCATGCAGGGATTTTTTTACTCACAATTTTTTGCAGGAGTCCAACTATTCTGTTTCATCTCACTCCTTGGTTGCAATTTTTTTTCTTCTAATTAATCTAATCAATTCATCTTAATATTCTGGTTATTCAATTTAATTCTTGGTCAATTGATCATATTCCATCTTTCTCTAAGTTTTATTCAATTTGTTTGTTTAATCATACTTCTCATCTTTTTATTTCATTAATCTACTTTGCATGTTAAGTTCATTTGTTTAATTTTGTAATCTGGTTTATTCACTCTAATCTGATTTAAATCAGTCTATTTTCTGCTTTCGTTCTATGATTATTCAATCTTTTCAGTTTAATTAACTTATTCTTTCACTAAGATTATTTGGATTAATTAATCAAATCAATCAATTAACCCTTGGATTAACTTTCTTGTTAAGTAAATCTATTTAATCTATCTGTAATTTACTTTATCTAATTTTTGTTCAATCTTTTCAAGCAATCTATATTATTTTTCGACACCCATCTCAGATTTTGCATGCAAGTACTTTGCATGTCAGAATTTGCCATTTAGGGTGCTCAGTTTATTTAAGCTTGTGTGTACGTTGTTCTATAATCATGTCGACTTTAATGCCAAAAATTAAATTAACAAGTTCTAATTATCATGCTTGGGCTGTTCATATGGCTTTTATTTTTCATTTTAGACACCTTTATGATACTGTTACTAATGTCACCCCCAAACCAGCCTCTACTGCCTCTCAAGCTGACCAGGATAACTGGAAAGCCAAAAATGAGGAAGCATTAAGGTTGATTGGTATATCTCTAAATCTTGAATTATATGTTTTAATTTCTAGTTGTGATGAAGCCCATGAGGCTTGGAATATTCTTAAGAATACTTATGATAGTGCAGATGAAGCTAGAAAAATTCAACTTCAAGATCAGTTAGAAGATCTTAGATATTCTGATTTTAATTCTGTTGATGATTTTCTGTTAAAATTTGATTCTATTCGTTCCTTGCTTTCTGGTCTTAATGTTACTTTAACTGATGTTCGTATTATTCACATTATCATTAGAAAATGTTTACCATGTCAGTTCCAACAATTCATTACAAATATTTACTCTCAGTTAGCAATTCCATCTTTAGCTAATCAACTTACTTATTCTATTTTTCAAACCATGTTAAGGCAAGAAGAAGCAAAATTAATTCAATTTGGTATACTTAGAGTTAACGATTTGGCTTATGTTTCTAAAACTCAAAATAGACCTAATAATACTAATCACAACAATCAAACTAATCACCAATCTAACAACAATAATTATAGACAGCAATCTAATAATTTTTACAACTCTTGGACTTCAAACCCTGTTCATAATAATCAATCTACTAACTTCACCAAAAGATCACATTGCACTTACTATGGTAAGGATGGACATATAACTCAAAACTATTTAAAAAAAAAGAGGGATCAATCCTCTGCTCAGAATAATTCTATTGAAAAATCTAATGGACCTCAAACTCGTCATGCTTTTACTGTTTCCTTTAATGCTATTAAACCTCTAGAATGGATTATTGATAGTGGTGCATCTCAACATGTTACTTCTAATAAAGCTGTGTTTGATTTTATTGAACCTGATACATCTAACATTCCAATTCAATTAGCTAATCATGATAGTTGCAAAGTTGAAGGTATTGGAGATGTGTCTGTTCCAAATGGTAAATTGCATAATGTTCTTTATGTGCCTGAATTGAAAACTAATTTGATTTCTATTCCTCAACTCTGTCAAGAATATAAGATTGAATTTCATAAAACTGATTGTCATAATATTGACCCTAAGAATGATCATATTGTTGCAAATGCAAAGTTAGATCAAGATAATCTCTTTAAGTTTTATTCCTTTGCTTCATCTAGACATTCTTTGCATGCTAATATTGATTTTAACATATGGCATGAACGCTTAGGTCATTTAAATTCTGATTACATTACTTTAATGCAAAAGGAAAACATGGTTCTTGGCTTGCCTAAATTTTCTCCTACTAAGTTTATTTGCAATGGTTGTATGGGTAGAAAAATGCATAGAGAACCTTTTCCTCATGCTTCATCTTGGCGTGCTAATAATAAACTTGTTCTTATTCATAGTGATTTGCTTGGACCTATGGAACATACTTCAATTCAAGGCTCTAAGTATGCTTTAACTTTTGTTGATGATTTCTCACGTAGAACTTGGATTTATTTTTTGCATAGTAAAGATCAAGTGCTTGACACCTTTGCTGAATTTCATGTTTATGTGGAAAGACAAAGTGGTTGCAAAATTCAAATCCTTAGAACAGATAATGGTACTGAATATATTAATCATTCTTTTCATTCTTACTTAAAGTCATTTGGTATAAAACATGAACTTACTGTTTCTTATACACCAGAATAGAATGGTGTGGCAGAACGTAAGCATAGGACTATAGTTGAAATGGCTAGATGTCTTTTGCATGCTAAAAATATGGATTATAAATTTTGGGCTGAAGCTATGGCTTGTGCAACTTATCTTCTTAATAGAACTCCTACCAAAGCTTTAAAAAATAAAACACCTAAAGAAGCTTGGTCAGGTAGAAAACCAAACTTAGCTCATTTAAGGATTTTTGGTTCAATTGCTTATGTTCATATTCCAAAATAGAAAAGGAAAAAATTGGACCCTAAATCCACACCTCATATCTTTGTTGGTTATGATGAAAATATTAAAGGTTATAGAGTTTACAATCCTCAATCTAACAAAGTTCATGTTGCTAGAGATGTATGTATTGCTGAAAATGGTGTTCATGACTGTTCTCAAGTTCAAGATTCTGATTTTGATAAAGGTCAAATTGTTCTTGTGGATGACCAACCTCCTTCTCTAAACCCTACTCAAAATGAATCTATTTCTGTTTCTTTAAATATTAAAAATGCAGAAAATGACATTAATGAAACTGTTCTTTCAACTCCTCATGGTTCTAATGTTACTCCTGATTGTCCTAGTAGTGAATCTGTTAATTCAAAACATCATCCTAAATGGTTCAAAAATTTGGTTAATGATACTGATGATTACATTACTAGAATGGGAGGACTTAAACCTAGAAGAATAAACTACTGCAATTATGCTTTGATGTCTAAAGTTATGAACTCTCAAGATCCTCAAACTTTTAATGAAGCTAAAACTCAACCACATTGGCAAACTGCTATGCAAGAAGAATATGACACTTTGATTGCTAATAACACTTGGGATCTTGTTCCCTTACCTCAAGGTAAAAATTTAGTTTCATGTAAATGGTTGTATAAAACTAAGGTTAATTCTGATAATGAAATAACTAAATATAAAGCTAGATTAGTTGCTAGAGGATTTTCTCAAGTTGAAGGTTTAGATTATACTGAAACTTTTGCTCCAGTAGCTAAGATGCCTACTATTAAAGTAATTCTTGCTTTAGCTGCTAAAATGCATTGGCCTATTCACCAAATGGATGTTAAAAGTGCTTTTCTTAATGGAGATTTTCATGAAGAAATTTACATGGCACAACCACCAGGCTTTATTCAAACAGGTAATAAAAATCTTGTGTGCAAACTTAAGAAATCAATTTATGGCTTAAAACAATCTCCTAGGGAATGGTATGCTAAGATTAATGCTTTCTTTCTTTCTCAAGGTTATCAAAGAAGTCAAAATGATCCTAACCTTTACATTAAGCATTATGATGGTGAAATTATCATTATTATCTTATATGTAGATGATCTTATTCTTACTTCTAGTTCCACACCCTTGATTTCAGACATTAAGTTTCAACTTAATCACACATTTCAAATGACTGATTTAGGAATTTTACATTATTTTTTAGGAATGCAATTTTGGCAAACAGAAAATGGTATTTATGTTTCTCAAACTAAATATGCTCAAGATTTATTACATAGATTTGATTTGATTAATGCTAATGCGATTTCCATACCTTGTGATTTAGGCACTAAATTAGAAGTTGATACTATGACTCCTTATGTTGATGCTACTTATTATAGATAGCTAGTAGGAAGTTTAATTTATTTAACTCTTACTAGACCTGATATTTCTTTTAGTGTTGGATTAGTCTCTAGATTTATGTCCAAACCTCAACAAACTCATTTGAAAGCTGCAAAAAGAATCTTAAGGTACATAAAAGGTACTTCACAGTATGCTTTATATTTTGATAATACTGCTGATTTTAGACTTAAAGGTTATACTAATTCAGATCTAGGAGGAGATCCCAATGATGGGAAATCCACTAGTGGTTATTGTTTTCTTCTTGGTTCAGGTGCAATTTCATGGAAAAATAGAAAGCAACAATCTGTTTCTCTATGTTCTACTGAAGCAGAATATAAAGGTTGTACTACAGCAGCAAAAGAAGCTCTTTGGCCTAGAAGATTACTTGCAGATTTGGGTCTACCTCAAGAGGAACCTACACCTTTGTTTTGTGATAACCAAAGTGCAATAGCCCTAGCAAAGAATCCAGTTTACCATGCAAGATCCAAGCACATTGCTCTTCATCATCACTTCATTAGAGAACACATTCACAACCAGCAAGTCTCTCTTCTTTTCTGCCCAGGCCAACATCAAGTTGCTGACATCCTCACAAAGCCTCTTCCAAGAGAAAAGTTTGAAATTCATTGTAAAAATATGGGTTTGATACCCTTTGATTGTAAACCCCCAAGTAAAGATTAAAGGGGGGTGTTAGAATTAATCTTTCCTTGGTGTTTTATTATAAACCAAGGTATTTTATTTTCTTATGTAAGTAGGAGATTCCTATAGAATCCCTACAAGTTATTTTGTCCTCTTCTTCCATGTGTGAGGACATATTTCTTTTTTGTATTTTCTTTTTCTTAGATTCCTCCTTAAGAGGAAATAGCACAAGTGGCACACACATTATGAATGTGGTTCACATGCACATGGGAGTTACATTCTACTCCTTTCCTCTCATCTCTTCTTAAGAGATGCTTCTCTTCTCTTTTCTCAAGGCATTCTCTAGCAACACATAGTTTTCTCATTCTCTCTTGAAGCATTGTATGAGCATTTTGCTCTCACTCTATTTTTCTCTCTCTCTCTCTCTTAGGCCTTTTTGGCCCATTCATAATAATATCACGGGGGTTTTTTTACGCTTTTCCACCTTCAAAATATTGTCTCATTGTTGGTGAATGCTTCTAGTTTTGGTTATCTCATGGTATGATTTTCCTCACACTTTGCTCATTAGATTAAACTAGATCTCTTGCTCTTTCCTACAATTTCTTACAATCTTCCTATATTGTATTAATCATCTCCTAACAGGGTTCCAAGATTTATAGTGCAAAATAATGTGGTTACCATCCCTATTGGGATTTTACCTTGGATAGGGTTTCCTCAAAAACAAATATGGTGTTATGAGCTCTTCTATGTTTTTCTTTGTTGCATGGTTGTTCATTTTTTGTTATATCTTTATTTTTTTTCTTAAGAAAAGTAAAGAAGTTTAAGAATTCAGTAAACTATTGTAACAATGATTCACCCCCTTCTCAGTGTTATCAAATCCTAACAGTTACAGTCTACTCTATTAGGATATTTCAAAATATAATTCAAGAGCCATCTCATTAGAGGATTTATACTTCAGATCCTATACAAGATCCTTCTAACCCTGTTAGGAGTAACACTATTAAAGGATTTAGCTTTCCAATCTATTAGAATCAACAAATAAAGAATGACTTGATATTTACACTCAATGCATGAAAAATCCAATGTATTCTTGATCAATTGCACTTCTTAAATAACTCTATTTCCTCTGTACTATCTTTAAAAATCTTTGTCTATCACCATATACCATCACAATATCATCCAATTTTTTTTTAGTGATTTCATAACCATTTATATACTTGTTCTAGGTTGGTGCTAGAATCCTACAACATTTTGCAAGTCATCCTCAACTCCAACTTAAACATATGAGAGAGGGCACCAAAATAAAAATTCAACATCCTTGATGTCGGCTCAAAACATTAAATCTCAAAAACATGTCGGTCAACCACTTACATTTGACCACAACACCAATCTAGTCAACTGTATCCACTGGTTCACTATTCATGATTCCATTTCCACTTCAATCCTTAATAGCTCACTCAAATATTCAAACTAACTAATGTAATCATAGATATAGCTTAATATACCTCTATAGATCATGTATGTACAATCATATACCTTAACTCAATCTCTAACTCCATATCTGATTGACTTTGTCTTTCTTAATGTCTTCTTACCAATTAATTGAACACTTAGTTGCTTCTCCATTTGATCCTTCAACACCATCAATAAATATAATCTCTTGACATCAACAGATCATGTTTCTAACAATGACAATATCACAACACACTTGTGTGGCCAAAACACACATTGCCTTTATCAAAATGCTAATAGTGACCTTGTTGCCTATGTTAGCATGGATCCAAGTGAGGAATGAATCCATCAATTAGCCATAATTATTGATAGAATGGTCTAAAAGAGAGTTGTACCATTCCATAATGATCCCTTTGAGGGATCAATAGAAGAGCTTAAGTTTCACTGAGTTAAGAAAAAATGAATGCGGATATGTTGATCACCATCAGTTCTATACCTTTCAAACTTCAACAATTCAACACCCTATGGTAGTGGAGTGGTCAACACTTGCATGGTCAAGGGGTTGTGATGATAATAGGGTGTTAGAGAAATTTCACTAGTTTTAATTGATAGGCTTGTCATTTTTTGCTATAATTGCCCCATATTTTTCAATATGGTATTGAGAACAAGGTTATGGGGTGAACCAAGTGGAGGTGGATTACCACTCCCCCCAGGGTGAGTAGAGGATCCACCATGTGCTTTTCCTACACCATGAACCCCTTGAACAGATCTTGGATTTTTACTAGTATTTTGTAAATTGTATCCCAAGGGTTCTCTACTCACATTAACACTAGGAATAACACTACTATTTAAAGGGTTGGTATTTGGTGTAAATTGCACCATGTGTACTAACATCATAGTTATGGAAAAATTGACATTTTACCTAGTAAGATTCAATTGGTTTCCATGATAATATAAAGGAATAAGTGATAGATAATGATCCACTATTTGTGCCAATGCTAGGAGTACCTCAAGGCATTGTTTGTCTAAGATTAATGACTCTCTTAGATTGACAAAAATGTTCCTAGCCTTAGTGAAAACATCCTATCTCTAAATAAATTTCTCAAAATCCCTTAGGTTATCCTATAGGGATTGAATCTTACCAAACTTGAAAGTAATAGATGATTCATGATCGACTGTAGGAGGGAATTCAAGAGGAGAAATTTTTGGTGTAGAATGCTTGGGCCCAACCTTTAGAGAGGTGTTAAGTCCTAGTATCAGTTTTGTAAAGAATTGGGATCCACTCAAGTCATTAGGATCCATATTCCCAATGAATATGGGACTTGGTCTAGTTGGACTATTATAGATTGGAGCGATTCTAGGTCTTTGAGGATATCCATATGATAGTTCTTGAAGTGGTCTAAGTTGTGAAGCTCATAGGGTTTCACAACATCTAGACAAACAAAATAACTTTACAAAATGTAAGTTCATATTGGGCTCACAAAAATATAGGAAGGAAAAATGCACCAACCTTGAGATTGATTAAAGTCTCAAGGGATGAACTATCCCTTGTGCCACCTTACTTATACTAGTTCTCAAGTGAGCTAGGGGATCAAGACACTAATATGATAAAAAAAAATCTGATGAACTAGAAAACTAAATGAAAATGGATAAAAATGATTATGATAATTAAGATGTTATGTGCAAATAAACATAAATAACTAAAAGAAAATAAAAAAAATTATAATATTTTGATTACAAAAAATGAAAGAGTAGATTACAAAAATTGAACACCAAAACTCACAAGCTCACTACCTCAGACACCCACATAGGTCAAGGAAAAAAAATGCATATGTACGACAAATGCTCTATGCATTCATTTTTTATGTATGAACATACTATAAATTTTCGGGCACAAATATTAAGAAACATAAAATAAAAATGCTAAATAATATACAAACAATAGAGAAAAAAATGAAAAATAGACAAATAGTCTAACTATGATAAAAAAAATGTTACTCCTAATTGCATTAAGAGTTGTCATTAGTGTCACGCATATATTTGGTACTAGAGAAAATAGTTCAGTCAGTCATAACTACAAGTATAGTTACCAAGCACATAGATTACCGAATACAATGTTTATCAAGCACATAGATTACTGAGTACAATGTTTACCAAGAACACTGATGCAGGAGCATCCTGGGTGTAAGAGCAATCTTGCATCACCCAAAAATATTTCTATTTTTATATTCAATAAGGGCTATTTTAGTGGAGAGCTGCTATTTATGGAAAGTTACTATTTTTGGTAATTTTTGCATGTGCTCAGAATGATCTAATTTCTTTCTTGGAGGTTCATTTTGGTCATGTAAGTCTGCCAGTAAAGTTTCATTGCCAGATCAAGTGTATATTGGAAGATATTGAAGATTTTCGGTATTGGCAGCAGGTTACAGAAACTTTGAACTCAATTTTGAAGGCTTTAGAGGCCCCGGATGAGGTCAAAAATTTGGGTGACGGGCGCTTGCGCGGATCAAGCCTGTAGAGCGCTTCATGGCATTTCTGAAATGGGGTTATAATAGCCGATCGGGTCAACTGGTGATGACTTATGGTCTTCGAAAGTTGGGCCACCTGAAGTGACGAAAAATAATTTTCTTCAAAATTTCTGTTCAGGTTTCAAAGGTTATCTTGAGCCAACTATGATGTAATAAAATGTAAAATAAAATAATTCTAAGTTTGGTCGGCCTTATTGGCTAAAATTCTGGAACCTTCCTAGGTGGTGGATAATTGCCTATATAAGGAAGGCTGTATTATTGTCTTAGGCAGTTCAGAATAGTTCTGGGTAATAGTTCGAGGCTTTGTCCTACAGAATATTATAAGGGAATGCCCATGTGGCTTTGCATATTGTAATTCTGAAAGTTTGTAATTCCACATTTGTGGAGATAATAAGAACCAAATGTGGAGAAGAGAAAAAAATGATAATGGAGGAACAAGCACAACAGTCAATGACACCTCATCCTTTGGGTTAAGTGATTTCACCACCTCCACCTAAGAAAATCAAGTATGGGAACCAAATTTTAATCATTTATATATTACAATAGTTCCTTATATCTATTACATGAATACCAAATTAGCATGAATTAAGATGCACTAGGGTGTTATATGTTATTAACTTGAAATGAGCATAGTCGGTTAAGTTGGATCGAGTAAGAAATTTCTAGTCAATGAAAGTGTTAGAGACAATCGAGTTACACAGTCAACCAAGAATTGATAGTGTTCATCAAGCTAAACTATCTCTTGATTTAACCAAGTGATTTTATTGTTAACTAAGTAGTAGCTGGAAACACATTTAATTCATTGTACATAAGTTGAAAAAGGTTTTTGGGTATAAATACATGATAAATGAACTCATTTTATCACATTGCATTTGAGAGCAAACCAAAGAGAAATAGAGTGAAGATTGGGCACTTTGTTTCAAATATTTAAAGAAGATTTGAGTGTTTCACACAGCATCTGGAAGCTATTTAGGAAGTCTAAGGCATAATCGAGAAGCTTGTGTGAAGATTTTCAAAGCCCTAAATTTCCATTCATGATGGCATCGACTTCACGATATGCTCAATCCAAGGCAGAGAAAGGGAAGAAGGTGTGATATTGATCAAGACCACATCATATGAAGAGCCTAACTATAAACTCCATTTAGAAGTTACTGCACAAACCGATGACAAGGGCACATATTCTTCAATACCACCTAGGGTTCTATTGGTAAAAGATATTAGGTCTTATATACATTGCAAAATTAATGAGATTGGTGACTTTGAGCTCCAGGTGGCCACCTACCAAGAACTTTGTACCGATGGAAAACTTAAGGACAATCACAAATATTTAGAGGTCAAAGGGTTAACCAACACACTATATTTCCTAGAAGAGTTCAAAATAGAATGGATAAGGATTGTACTTAGATGAGTACACGAAGGGAAGATGTGGCTAGATGAATTGGTAAGGATCACAAAAGATGTCATATACATGGTCACTAGATATCCTATTTGTGATAAAGCCAAAGGTCTTCGACACCAACTGGAGAACAAGCTTGAAAAACTAACCAGAGCAAAATGGGATGACATAGGCATGCAGATTAATAATATAAGAGACCCTGAGATAAGATTCAGAGTTTATGTCATTGCCTATAAGATATTTCAATCAAGTAAACCAAACAACATTGCATGAAGAGCTGCTAACATTGCATAAAAAATTATAAAGAAGGGTTTACAACTCAACTTAGCCAAGTTGATGTTGAGAAAACTAGAAGTAAACATGCGGACTATCTGAGTCACAAGATCAAACACATGCAAGTTTGGATCACTTTTGATATGTACATTTTTTTACTTGAAAAACTATTTTTCTTCAGTTGGTAATGTTGAATGAGATGTAAACTGACTGGTCATAATGCAAATCAGTGAATTTATTAATAACTTAGACAAGAATTTTGAGCCAGTCATTGATGATTACTTTAGTAAATTCAAGGAAATAATGTAGAAGATAACTAGGATTCCTGCACAATTAGTCGAGAAATATAAGGATGATTATTTTTTTCTAGTGGATATCGACACCACCTTAATAAAGGTAGTTGAGCTAAGGATTGCATGGCTACCCCCTATGGAGTATGAGACTGATATTGACCAAGCCACCAAATCAATAAAAGGTCTACTTTCTAAGCCAAAAGACAAAGATGCTACAAGGTTCATAACCTATGAAGAGGACACATATAGAATCAAAATGGGACTAGTAGTAGAGAAGATGGGAAGGAAAAAGGATAAAATGGTCAAAACTTTGAAGAAACAATTTATTTTTATAGATGAAGAAGCTGAGCAATCAGTTAAAGAGGTAGCCAAGGAATTGGTTTCAGTCAGTGAAGATGATGATGAAGAGGCAACTGAGGAATTGGTATCAGTTAGTGAAGATGATGATGAAGAGGCAATTGAGGAAATGGTATCAATCGATGAAGATGATGATGAAGAGGCAACCAAGGAACTGGTATCAGTTGATGAAGATGATGATGAAGAGGCAACCAAGTCTGATGAGCCAGAATAGGAAGAGCCACCAAAGGATACAAAGGTGAAAGATAAGCAGGTTGATACTTCAACCCACGTAAGGACAAGATTAGAAACAAGAAACACACCACCTTAGAAGAGAGGAGTAGCAAAAAAAGAAAGGCCAACATCAACCCACACTTATCATAAAAATATAGGAACAAAATCTTCCACTGAGTTCCCTAAACTGAAAATGAGAAGAAAATTGATAAGAGGAGAAGATGATATGAATTTAGAAGATGAAGACAATAGTCAATTCTGAGTTGTGGTAAACAAGGAACCACAAACAATTGATGAGATAGCTAAAGGAATAAAGAAGAATGGATGATTAAACATTCCTAAGCTTAATATGTATTCTAACCTAAGCACAGAAGATCAAGATAAGATAGAGAAAGAAATCATAGCTATGATGATAAATTTTAAACGAGTTTTAGTAGAGTTTGCAAATAGTATACCAAAGGAACTATATGATAAAGTGTCTGCAAGATGGACATGTGCACTATAGACTGAGAAGAGAATGAGAGAAAGGTCACTAATTCTGGCCAATCTAGATTTTACTATTCCAGATATTGATGCTTCTTTGCAACAACATTCAAGAAAATTTTTGATGAAGGAAAGGGCATTCAATAATCTTCAAGGAAAAATAAAAGAGGTAGACAATAAAAGTACAGAGATATAGAGTAGAACTCTAAGTCCACCAGAGAAAACTGAGCCAGCTACACCCACATTGAGAATGAACAACCTGTACTGAGTACACAAGAAGATGTACCGAGAGATGTAGATGTTGCACTACACTTGAGCCAATTCACATCTCTAATATCAAGTAGCTTGAGGAGCAAAAAAATGATGAATATTTCATCATTGTTGATGAGACTATAATGGAAGTTATTCCAGAAATGCTGAAATAACTAGGGGGAGGAGAAATATTGATTGAAGACATAAGAGGAGACACCGATGATGAAGCCAAGGAAGATGAAGTTATAACTAATGCTACTGAGATCCTCAAATAAGAAGAAGTGACCAAGGTAGAAAGAGAAATAATACCAGGTAATTTACCTATTCTAGTACAAGCTATAGATATAGCTACTAAGCATCAAACAAAGGAAGTTCCACTTGAGCAAGAAAAAGACACAATTGAAGACAAGGGTGAAGATATAGGTAAAGCGACTGCACATTATGGTGAAGGTCCATAAGGTGAAGAGCACACCAAGACCACTAATGCAAAAGAACCTAATTAAGGAACACATGAGGAGAACACATTAGAAAATTCTACTACAAGCACAGGACCACAAGCCCTCAAACCATAGATTCTAGAAACTCCAAAAGGGAAAGACAAAGAAGAAGAGAAGTCCACCGAGTTACCAAAGATAAATCTAGAGAACAAGACTCAAATTTTAATTGAGAAATCTCCCACATCAAGCAAGAAAGACAAGAAGAAAAAGAGGAAACATGGAAGTAAGGGTCTGATCACACTTGATGAAGTAATTGAAATCCCTGTATGGGACTTGAGGACACTTGACCCTAAAGCTCTTAGAAAATATGAAGATCTATGCACCCGAAAAGAAGCTCAGGAGAAGCTGAAGCAAGAACATAGAAATACTAAAGTGCTAGAGGATGTGAAAGAGATCCTAATACATGTTGCATCAAATGTCAATATAGATGAGACTACACCCATCATTGATCAACTTGGACTACTCACTGAGACAATAAATGCACCTACTAAAGATGTCAACCAAAAGATAGATGAAAGAGAAGAAAATAAGATTCAATACAAGTTAACAGAGAAAACCAGTCAAGTAGTGACAGTAAACAAGGTAAAACTTTTTGAAATAGTAACTGAGTTAGAAAGCATCATTCAAAAGGTTGTTACTATTTTGCAAAAGTTATGGACTTTAGACTATTTCATTACCAAGATTAGTGAAAAGTTAAAGAAACTTGATGATGATCTCAAGAAAAGTGAAAATAGTCTTACCATCAAGCCTCATGCATTTCATGTGCATTATTCAAAATTCAAACACATTTAGCGATTGAGACTAGATTTAAGGAAAAAAGATGACATAATCAGAGAACAAGTAACTGAGCTACAAGCCAAGTTACTACCACACCTAGAGGTGATAAAAAAACATGTGAAGAAGGAAAGGGAATTAGTTTCCACTGTTAGGAGTGGGAACACTGAGAGGAGGGGGTGAATCCATGTCCAATACATTATTACTTTTTCTGATATCTTGAAACTTAACTTAATTGCTTAAGTACTGATATGAATATCAATGCAAGTAAGATAAACAACCATAACACATAACACCAAATATAATTACGGGGAAACCCAAATAGGTAAAAACCCTAGTGGGAATTGAAACCCACTAAGAATTGCACTAGTGTATTATGATCCCTGTTAGAAGATCTTACAGCTCTGTTAGGAGTTGATCTTTACAATGCATTAAGTATAGTGACTTGGTCAAGGGTCAGACCCTGTTAGGAGTATTTTACAATAACCCTGTTAGGGGTGGTGGCTCAGTGCCAGAACTCAGTGCTCAATGAGAAGGCTACAACATTCTGGATATTAGATACACACTATATCTTCCAATGGTGAACTGTTGTTTTGACACTGCTTGTCTGATCAGTTCCTTTTGTGTATTGATGCTTTAACCTATTGTAAATCTCTACAACATATGAATTGCTCTTTGCATACTTCTTCTCTACTACTATTAACTCTATATCTCATCTCCTCACTAATTACAAAGGTGCATGTCTTATTTATATGTGATAACAAAAATATTCACTAGGTCGGCCTTCAACCTATTACATACAACGCTTCCAAATGAATTTTCTCAAGCATGTTTACAAACAATGATATTAACATGTCTATAATCTAAATACAATAGGTGCATATCCTTTACAAAATAATATTATAAGTGCTAATCAAATTACCAACAGTGAGCTCCATGCTCTGTTATGTTATGCCGCTCATTGTCTGTGTCACTTCATTTGGTTGTAACTTGTAATACCCCAAAAATGGGCTATGGGTTCATTAACCTCTTACATCAACAATTTGATCGAAATTGACACAAAAGTCCTAACCTAAGGCACCTCTGCACATCAAGTTATCCAAATCCTAATTGATTATCCTAAATCCGCATCGGGGAATATTCCTTGAAATATTCCTACTTTATCTTAATAATCTTTGATTTAATAATTATTTGGCAATAAATCATATTTATCCTAAAGTTGATTAATTGAATATTATGAATATTTAATTAATTAAATTTGATTCTACCACTTAATTATTAATTAAATTTAATTATATTTATTCCTAAATTGTATTATTTAATTTTGATAATAATTCAAAGATCTTATGACTAATTGATTAAATTCTTATTTAATTAATTAATGTCAATTGTCAATATTTAATGATATAATTTTCAAATATCAGTTTGATTTAATAATTGATTAACCCATAAATTAGTTATTCTTAAATTTAAAATCAATTAAGTTGAAGATAAATCACTTTATTTATTTAATTAATTCATAATTATTGTGCACATTCAAGGAGCAGCTAAACTTCAAATCAGGAAATCAATTCAAGTTGTTATCTTTTCAAAACTCAACGTCTATTTTGAGTTCAAAGTTGATCTAAACTTCTGATTTAAGTCAAAAAGTTGTTCTTGCATGATTTTGTGAGTTGATCTAATTCTGATTTCTTGTTAACTCGAAAATCAATCTGAGTTTATCAAGAGTGATTTATGGCTTTTCTCAATGTATCCTCAAGCCCTAGATTTCTATAAAATCAAGGCTTAGCTCTTCACAATTAACCACCCTCAAATTTGCATAATTACTTTGACGAATTTGCATTTGAAGGATCGAGCACTTGCGACAGGCGATTTGTGAGATTTTTCATTGTTGGTCATAAGCATTCATAGTTTTCATAGCATATCATTGATAGATTAAATTTTGCATTCAATCCATCTTTCATTCATTCTAGATTAGATTCATATAGTTTTTCATCCTAATTGCATAGAAAATATAAAAAAAGATAGATTAATCTGCATTCATTCTACATTCATCTTTTGCATTCAAATCCTTCATTTAGGTGTTGCATTGTCATTGATCTCGGTCTAATTTGAGAATACCATACTCACACCTACTAGAAGGTTGTAAATTGCCTGGTTAGCTTAGTTTTATTTATTTACAAATTTCTTTGATTTGCTAACCTCTAATGTTTTACTGAAGTGTTGTGTCCACAATTAGGTACAATTTTCACACACACATTTTTGGCACCCATTGTGGGGCTTTGAAATGGGTTTCCATTTCTTTTCTATTAATTTCTATCTATTTCCTATCATTTTCTGATTAATTCTATGATTTTATTCTCTGTCCATACAATTTTCATATGAGTTTTGTCAAAAAGTCATGCCAGGACCCTCTGAGTTTCGTCTGACATTCAACATTTTTGAGGCTCGTATCAGAAACTATAAATTTTTGTTTGGAGACTACTTTGTCGTGTAGGTAGTTATCCATTGTCGTACGAGCTTCCAAAAAGTCATGCCAGAGGTGACCCACTGTCATATGAGTGGTAACCCATTTTCATACGAGTTTTGATACCAAGATTCAATTGTCATTTAAGATTTTTAGGCAGTTTGTTAGATTTGATTTTTAGATTTGGACTAACAGCTAACCCTAACAATTGAACTCTGTTGTTTCTGATTGGTATTTGTTGATTCTGATTGGGATAGTGCGACAAAAATTGCTAAAATAGGTAAAATCTACTAAGCGCGTCACAAGGAATTCAGGTATTCTTCTACAACTGATAACACTTCATTTTGGGGACATAAAAAAAACTCTCTTGTGTCAAGCTTGTGTGACTCTTTCTGCTTTCATATCACAAACTTCAATTTTTGGGCTATAAAATGAACATAGATTTGCTTTTTGCATATCTGTTACACATAGTAAGTAGGCCCTATGAACACTATTTATGGATGATCTTGAGAGAGTGGGCTTCTTTCACTTATTCATGCATGTGAAGATCTTCTTGACAAAGGATCCCCTTGTAGGTAGGGAGGATACTGAGATTATCTTGCATTCTACTAGGTTTGCGTCCTTGACTTTTGATCAATACATTCTCTTTATGAAGAGATTGATAGACCATAGTTGTTGACATCATAGATCTTGGTGAGATAATTTCAATCTTAGCATGTCGGATTAATCTGTCTGCTTTGTTTTGGTGAAGTGAAGAGGCTAGGGGATTATGCTCTACTTCCTTTTTGGATAGTACTAGAAATCCAGATCCTTGAATCTGATCTAGTCCCCCTATGGTATTTTTTGTGAGTCACCTTTAGAGAGGGTTAACCGTAGTGGACATTCCCTTAATTGGGTCAACCATGTGGATGGAACCTCAAGCGGTAATAGCTATTTTCATTGTGGTAGCAACAATCGCTATATAAATGTTCTTGTGGAGGAAATCTTCACAGGTGTGGTCTCTTGTTGGGCTATCAAATCTCCCTAGTAGCTCATAATTGATTAAATTCTCAGACTGTGTCAAAACCTTGGTGCACTTGGATTGGAGTTCACCCTCTTGAGATCACAAAATTTGTAGAGTCATACCATTACTACAAACCCTAGTGAGGCCAATTTTTCATTTTTTAGGACTATGTGCGTTATTGAAAAACTTTTTGAAACATACACAACTAGCATTCCTAGGGATTAGCACATTGAGTCACATGATTGTTCATGCATAGGGTTGCTTTGTCCCCTATTCATTGTTTTCAGATGTGCTTGAAATCACTTGCCTGCTGTTCTACATGCTTGATTATCTACTTGTTCATCGAAAATGAACAATCCCGAACCAAACTTCAAATTTGGACATAAAACTTAGAAAACACACTGATTCTAAAAATTGAAAAAATTGCAAAATTTGACACAAAATTCCTTTCTGGAGTCAAAATTCATCCTCACTGTTAGAAATTCATATGAGTTTTTATCGATTGTCATATCAGAACCCCTGTATTGTCATACGGGAGTCAGTACTCTATCATACAAGTGTTGTCAGAAATCACAAGCAAAAAGTCAAAACCTACTATCAACTGTCGTATGAGCTTTGCAATTATTGTATAAGTTTTGTTAATTGTCGTACTACAGCTTACCCAAAGTCATACAAGCCTACAGAAAGGTGTATGAGAATTTTTTAAAATTTGCCAGAAACTTGTCCAAATTGCCAGAAATCCAATATTATAGCCTATTTCCAGACTTTGTCAAACAAATCATTGTGTCAAGAACAGAGCAGAAACTAGAAAGAATTCAATCATTTTCCTAAAGTGTTCTCTTAAGTCTAATTTAGCCTTTTGATCTATCAATTTAGTCTTTTTCATCTTGTGTTAGAACCTTGTCAAAATCTTCATCTTCAATTCAATCTTCATCAAAATGGCTAAGTGTTGCAAGCTCGTGTCTACCATCTTTTGGGTGTATACCCATACTACTAGGGCATAGTATCCTTCATTTACATCCAATCTAATCTTCAATCAATCCAATCTTGACAAGGTTGCGTCATTTGATCTTCTTGAATCAAGTCATTCTTCAAGTGTCTTCATCTTGCTCTCTTACTTCACTTAAGGTTAATGGTGGAAACTAGAGCTTCCTCACATCGCAAACAAGGGGAACAACACAAAATATTTTTGACAGCATCTTCGTTGATTGCTTAGACAATTCATCAATCTTACGACACAACCAAATTTGGGGAAGACACTTGGCAATCTTTTCTTAAAAGGTGGTTACGTCACCCCTCCTACATCAATCCAACCCTGGTAACTCTCATAACAACACAATGTCTCAAGGGGGAGGATCCCAAGGATATCAATCCCAACATGGTGCAGATCAAGAACTCACACCTTCTGAAATTTCTTGATATCAAAATGATGATGAATTCAAGAGAATGATGAGGCATTTATTGAAGGAAGATAGAGAGACATACTTCCTAGATTTCGCTCGTCAAGGAGCTAAACTTCCTCCAAATTTTAATGTCGAAGATATCATTACACATGAAGAAGAGACTCCTATCACAACCATGATGAAATAAATGCATGCCATGCAAGTCAAACTCAACAAAATCTAAAAGGAGAAGGAACCTAAGGAATTCTCCATGGAGGCTCTATGTCCTTTTCCATTTGATAAAGACTTGTACATGCCACAATTCCCTAAAAGAGTTGAGATGCCTAAATATGATAAGTATGATGGAAACTCTAATCCTCAAGATCATGTTAGAGAATTTTGTACTCAATCTATGGAGTTCATGCATGTTCCAACCTACCTAATGCATCTTTTCCCTCGATCTCTGTGAGGGTCAGCTATTCATTGGTTCTCAAAAATGCCTCCAACTATCAAAAATTTTGAGTTAATAAAACTATTCTATCAACAATACTCCTACAACATCCAGCATTCGGTCACCATGATCGACATCTACAATTTGAAATAGAACTTAGGAGAACCATTCCTGACTTTTCTCAAAAGACGGAGAAAGAAGTTTTCTCTATATGCTAGACCTATTCTAGAAATTGAGAAGCTAGAAATATTCATCAACAATCTTGTTCCAAAAATCAACTACCATTTGCAAATGCAAAATCATACATCCTTTGATAAAATGGTAGAAAATGCAATCAAAATTGAGAAAGTACTTGTGCAAAAAGGAGACATATCACTTCAAAAGGACAAGTATGAATCTGGATCTAATTATAAGACAAAGGTAAAAAACTAGAACAAGAATAAAGGCATTGTCATAGATGGTGTTGTTGATACTATCTGTGCCCCATCTAAGGAACACACTTTCAATCTTAGTATTGGTACCCAAACCATCAAAGCTTTAGAGGAAAAATAAACATAATTGAATAAGAAGCCATCTGACTACAAACCTTGGGCTACAAATCCTAAATGCAAGTTTACTCCTCTTGGAGAGTCCTTGGAATCCACCATGAAAACTCTATTGGCTAATAATATCATCACTTTGCCTAAGATAAAAGTATTTGATCCTAAACCTAAACCAAGATGGTGGAGACTGAATGATTTCTGTGATTTCCATCGCAATAAGGGTCATAAAACTAATAATTGCATACGCTTGAAACACATCATACAAGACAAAATTGATAGTGGAGAAATCATAATTGAAAATCACAAAAGCAATAATGATCATACAGCATTCACGGAACCATTTCTAAAACATGGTCAAGGAGATTCATCTTCTCAACCTAATGTGGGTGCTAAAGTCAATTATGCTTACTCTGGAAACAATGCTATCATAAATATGGTGGAACCATGCCTATCTGAAAGTTGCAATGTCATCACAATTGTAAGGAAGGATAGATATAATTACTCAATGAATGTAGTTACTCAATCACAATCTCAGCCACATCTACTATTGGAATTAGGAGAGATAGCTACTGAGAAGGGAGGGGTGAATCAGTGGCTACTAAAACTTTCACTTGTAAACCTTTCAGATCTATGTTCATAAACTGTGATAACCGACCAAAATAACTTGAATAAAATTGCATGTATCAATCATCTAGTTAACTTACTAAAAGTAAACAATATGAAATCAACATGTAAAACACATAACACAAGTATTTTGGTAATGCAGAAACCCTTGTAAGAAGGTAAAACTATGGTGGGGATGACACCCACAAATTTTTCACTACTGCAGATAGAAAAGGTTTTGCCTATTAAGGCTACAAGTTTTGATCACTTTTGGTGATCTTACCCTGTTAGGAGTAACATATCAAATCAGCTAGATCTACCTAGTTATAGGATTTTAACAACACTGATGTAGTGTGCACTCGGTTAAGAGATTTACAAAAGACTGTTAAGTCTACTCAGTTAAGAGATTTTATCAAAAAATCTATTACAATTGTCAGAAAGTAATAGGAAATTATCTGCTATATGACAACTCAATTATCTGATACAGATCTATAAGTGCTCATAAATATCACCTTGACTATGATGAATCTCTACTCTATTCTGCTCAGTTGCCCTCTCTAATTCTGCTTAATCTAATAACCTCAGTGCTTAGTTCTACTCTGCTTAACTGATAGTCTTGAAGTTAGGCAATTGCTTCAAGTGCTCCGTGAATATATATCAGTTCAAAAACAACAAAAATGATGTGAACATATAGAATATATAGTGTTCTATTTTGCTGCTTTAACAAAAATTAGGTTACAAAGATAATCATAACCCTAAGATCTACGGTGCAAAATTAACCTAGATCAACTATTACCAATAAGATAATCATTGCATTAAATGAATATCTTTTACAATAGATGCTCCTCGATCTTGGTAAACTATTTTATGATCTATTGTTATCATTTGCATAGAAGAATGTGCCATTTCAGATTACTATGCCATTTTTTGTGATCCTCGGTAAACACTGTATAAACTGCTCGGTGTATACTGTGATGCTCGGTGTTTACTTTCCATCAGTGTCGGTGTCTACTAGTACTCGGTAAACTATATAATGCTCAGTGTACAGGCTTTACCGACTACTTTGTCTTGCTCCTGGTTACCAACCAACTCAATATAAGTCACCGATCGATCTGTTTGATAACCTTTGATACTAATGACAACCTTAAATGCTCAATAAAGATCAACAATCTCCCCCTTTGGCATTAGTATCAAAAGTTATCAAATAGATCAGTTGGTAACTTATATTGATTTGGTCAGTAACCAGGAGCAAGATAGAGTAGTCGGTAAAGCCTCTACACTAAGCATTACACAGTTTACCAAGTACAAAAGACACCAACACTGATGGAAAGTAAATGCCGAGCATCATAGTATACACTGAGTAGTTTATATAGTGTTTACCGAGGATCACAAAAAATGGCATAGTAATCTGAAATAGCACATTCTTCTATGCAAATGATAACAATAGATCGTAAAATGGTTTACCAAGATCGAGGAGCACTTATTGTAAAAGATATTCATTTAATGCAATGATTATCTTATTGGTAATAGTTGATCTAGGTTAATTTTGCACTATAGATCTTAGGGTTATGATTATCTTTGTAACCTAATTTTTGTTAAAGCAGCAAAATAGAACACTATATATTCTGTATGTTCACATCATTTTTGTTGTTTTTGAACTGATATATATTCACGGAGCACTTGAAGCAATTGCCTAACTTCAATACTATCAATTAAGCAGAGTAGAACTGAGCACCGAGGTTATCAGATTAAGCAGAATCAGAGAGGGAAACTGAGCAGAACAAAGTAGAGATTCATCACAGTCAAGGTGATATTTATGAGCACTTATAGATCTATATCAAATAATTGAGTTGTCATATAGCAGATAATTGCCTATTACTTTTTGACAATTGTAATAGATTTTTTGATAAAATCTCTTAACTAAGTAGACTTAACAGTCTTTTGTAAATCTCTTAACTGAGTGCACACTACATCAATGTTGTTAAAATCCTATAGCTAGGTAGATCTAGCTGATCCGATATGTTACTCCTAACAAGGTAAGATCACTAGAAGTGATCAAAACTTGTAGCCTTAACAGGCAAAACCTTTTCTATCTGCAATAGTGAAGAATTTGTGGGTGTCATCCCCACTGCAGTTTTTACCTTCTTACAAGGGTTTCTGCGTTACCAAAATACTTATGTTATGTGTTTTACATGTTGATTTCATGTTGTTTACTTTCAGTAAGTTAACTAGATGATTGATACATGCAATTTTATTCAAGTTATTTTGGTTAGTTATCATAGTTTATGAACATAGATCTAAAAGGTTTACAAGTGAAAGTTTTAGTAGCCACTGATTCACCCCTCCCCTCTCAATAGCTATCTCTCCTAATTCCAACAATTGGTATTAGAGCTAAGTTCTCTTGTTGAATGATTTAACCACTGAAGGGTAAAAGATCTAAGTCATGGAAAGATACAAGCTTGACAAAACTATTGAGAATCAGAAGATACAGATGCAGATGTTTGTGGAATAGTATAAGCAAGCCAAGGAAGAACTGAAGAAATTATTGGTTTTGATGTCTATAATTGACTGTGCAAGAACATTGATGATACAAAAGAATGTTGCTCAGACATATTGGAGGGGAGGGGTGAATCAGTTATCCAGTGTCACACTACAAAATGTATAATTCAAAACAAAATCTTCAATTTTTGTTCCTCGGTAAACAAGTAATACTGTTACTATCTGTACTTTTATCGATTACCAGTCTAATACTTATAACCGTTACTGATCAAATCTGATATGTAATATGAAAAGTATGATAACAAAAAAATATCACAATCAACACACTACACAACAGATTTAATGTGGAAACCCTATAAAGGGAAAAAGCACTCGGGACCGGCAACCCAAAATGTTCACTCTTCTGAAGTGAGGTTGGTAAAGACCCAACCCTATTAACGGTCACAAACACACTGTTAGGTGTAACCTTGTTAGAGGATTTTAGACTAGAAGTTATCATCCAACCAGCATTCACTATGGGGTTGACAGGATAACAAATGTGTACTCTATGAGCAACATTCAGTAAGACTTTCAGAGTCTACTCGGTTAAGAGATTTCAACTATATACAATGGTTAAATATGTAACAGTAAATGATTTGCCTTAATACAACTTCAATTGCAGATTATAGACCAATATTTAGCTCATACAGATCCTTCTGATCAATATTTCACTTCAGATTCAATACTATATCAACTTACTATCCATCGATAATAACTCTCTGTAGCTCGGTAACTATTTTGCAGCTTGGTTCTTACTAACCAGTATGATCAGAATTGCATGAAAACTTCTTCATGTGAAATTCATGTAGTATCTACTTCTTCCGGCATTAGTTTCACAATGAAACCCTAGTCTCTTATATAGACAAGTAAATCATTTTCTTTCTGTCCATCAGATTTTGTTGCTTCAAACTTCCTCGACTGATGTGTCAATAACTCATTTCAATCTACTTCATCAGATCTTCCTTTATTTATGTTAGCCATCGATCTTCATAACAAACTTTATCTGTTATCTTGATTTCATACACTTTCCAACTCATCAATCTTATCGACTAAACTGATCATTTAATGCATTCTATTTTGCTCAGTTAACAAAGAAATACATTGATGAACACACACTTGGTTAATACTGTGCTTGGTATACACTACACTCTATAGGTGTATACTGCAAAATGCTTCTTTTACTGACAACACTGCTTTGTGTTTTTTAGCTCAATTCTTCATTATAGATAAGTACAACATAATAAAGTCAATATCATCAAGTCATAGACTCATCAACAAGTTACTCAATGTATTCCTTATCCTCATCTGACATGTACATCTTTCTTCATGTAGATTTCTCTATTCTTCATCTCTTCCACCTTTCTTCAGATGTATCGGTATAGTAACTTACAAGATAAGTACTGTCAAGCTAGTTGACATCAATGAAATTATAATACTGATTTAATCATATCACATATCTAATCAATATCTTCTCAGTGATCTTCAATCACAAATTCTTCAATCAGATTCCAACAATCTCTCCATCTAAATCAGTTGTAGTCCAACAATCTCTCCCTTTGGCATTGATGGAAACTAGCTTGACAGTACTTATCTTGTAAGTTACTATACCAATACATCTGAAGAAAGGTGGAAGAGATGAAGAATAGAGAAATCTACATGAAGAAAGATGTACATGTTAGATGAGGATAAGGAATACATTGAGTAACTTGTTGATGAGTCTATGACTTGATGATATTGACTTTATTATGTTGTACTTAGCTATAATGAAGAATTGAGCTGAAAGACACAAAGCAGTGTTGTTGGTAAAAGAAGCATTTTATAGTATACACCAATGGAGCATAGTGTATACCAAGCATAGTATTAACCGAGCGTGTGTTCACCAATGCATTTCTTTGTTAACTGAGAAAAATAAAATGCATTAAATGATCAGTTTAGCTGATAAGATTGATGAGCTAGAAAGTGTATGAAATCAAGATAATGAATAAAGTTTGTTATGAAGATTGACAACTAACATAAATAAAGGAAGATCTAATGAAGCAGATTGAAATGAGTTATTGACACATCAGCCGAGGAAGTTTGAAGTGGAAAAATCAATGGAGATGATTAAGCGACAAAATTTGATGGACAGAAAGAAAATGATTTACTTGTCTATATAAGAGACTAGGGTTTCATTGTGAAACTAATGCCAAAAGGAAAAAATTTAGATTCATCAAATGTCCCTAAGATGCCTTTTAATCTCTCTTCCACTTCTAAATAGAAGGAAGCCACTAAATCTTCAAGTCCTAATGACACAAGACCAACATCATACAGTATAGTCCAACAACTCTAGCATACCAATGCTAAAATCTCCATGTTTGAGTTGCTTCGAATATCTCCAGCTCATAGAGCCATTCTAGACAAAGCTCTTCTTGGATCTAATGTTCCTGACAACCTTGATTTAGATAGATTCTAGACTATGGTTGGTCATTTGATGTCTCCCTAGTATATCTCCTTTTCAGAAGAAGATGATAACTCCTTGAGTCATCCACATAACCAACCCTTTCATATTGAAGTCTTGATCCAAAACCATCATGTCAAACGTGTGTTGATAGATGGAGGCGTTGGTCTCAACATTTGTTCTTACAACTTGATCACACAATTGGGATTATCAGAAGCTTCCATTGATCCTAAGAAGAATATAACTATCAAGGCATATGATGAATAAGAAAGATCTTCCAAAGGAATCATTGTCTTGCCTATCAAAACAGGTCCGATTATCAGAGATATCACATGTCAAGTTCTTGATCTACCTTTGGCTTACAATATTCTTCTAGGGAGACCCTAGATACATGAAATGAGAGCTATTCCTTCCACATACCATCAATGTGTGAAATTACCTTATGAAGGAGTAGAGGTGATGATCCCAGCAGACTTATCTACAACTTGCAATGCATTGAAGGAAAGTGCAGACAAACTTGTTCCTAATAACAAAGAATCTTCCTCTAAATAGATAGACATGGCATCTACATCTAAGATAGAAGACATTGCACAAAAGGTCAAAATCAAAGATAATGGTATGGGAGAACACACAAAGGAACTAGTTTTATCTCTCACATCTCTCCCATTGTCCCCAAAATCCTATGGACAACCTTCAGACAAAGTGAAACCCAATGCTAAAGAATCCAAGGCTATATTCAATGGAAGCTTTGTCCCAGAACAAGTATCTAAACAAGAGTTTGAGGAAGAAGAAGTCATGCTTACATGGTTATATAAGGATGAGTCTCAATCCCAATCAGTTCAAAAATGCGACTCTATAACACCAAAAGTTCCTTCAAAGTCATATGGACCAAGGGATAAACTAATTGCTAAAATGGGATACACTAGAAAAGGACCTCTAGGAATACAAGGTAAAGGTCTCATATCACCTCTTGACCACCATGGTCGAACTGAAAAGAATATAATAGGTCTAGGTTATCAAAAGAAGCCTTTTTATCTCAAAGGAAGTTCTTCCCATGTGATAGAACAAGTAGAACCAAAGGTAGACAACAATGAAGAAGAAAACGTCAATCCCAGTGATAGTGATGATTCAAACACCACTAAGGATCTCATTCCTTATGGGTGTTTTCATAAAGACATTAAAGACCTCCTTGAAGCTAAGGATGATCCAATCAAAAGAATCAATGTGGTAGCAATATAAGAACCTACTATTGAAATCAAACAAGAAGAATCAGTTGAATCTATCCAAACATTTGAACAATTGGAACATTGTAGTGATTATGAGATAGACTCTCATGAGTATGAATTCAAGTCAGAATCGAAAGGAAACCCTTCTTGGGGGATCCATCCTAATTTCACACATATTCTTAGGTTCCCTAGAGGCATAGATGAGGAATTAAATGATTATGAGTGGGGAGTTATTCCAGAGGAAGATGAACTTATCACAGAAAAACATATTGATGTTATTCACCAATATGCACCTAAACCCAATGTAAGTCTAGAGAAAAATGATGAACTTAACAAGTCTGATCCACCTATGGTGGAAGTGGACTCCCACAATGACATTGAGCCTATTCACAAATTGAATTTTTTGAGTTGTAAGATCACCTTCGAACTCAATAGTCAGGTTAGGACCAATGATGATAGATCCATATCTGTAAACACCATTTCCTAATCCTTTCCCACTTTTACTATCCAACATCCTGAACTTCTTAACCAAACTTCCATAGATTTGAGCCAAGATATCTATACTTTTTCCAATGACTATGCCCTACCTTGCTATCTAAATGTAGTTGAGCCTATGATGACTTCCATCAGAGAACCAAGCATTAGCATGACAGAGTTATACATCAAGTATCTTAGTCAAAAGAATAATAATAAAAAGAAAAAGAAAAGGAGTTCTGAGGGTGAAACCCACTTTGTGGCAGTCTTAAAACCTACAAAAGTTTTAAAAAAATGACATATCTAAAGGTGAAAACCTCTTTGAGGTGCCTAAGGATGAGATATTTGATGTCCTTCCAAGTCATTTATAGGACAAATCTCTAGTTCTAATTGAGCCCACTCAATCTATCAACATGGGAACAACACAAGAACCACAATTGATCCATGTAGCACAATCCTTATTAGAATAAGAAAAGCACAAATTTACTACATTCCTAACAGAGAAAAAGATCAACTTTGCATGGAAATATTCAGATATGCCTAGGTTAGATCTTGATCTTATAATGCATCATCTATCTATTTCTCTAGGAGTCAAACCTGTTAAACAGAAGTTGAGAAAGATGCATCCACATGTTGCACTCTTGGTAAAAGCTGAATTGGAGAAACTACTGAAAGCTGGATTTATCCAAGTTATTGACTATGTTGAATGGATCTCTAATATTGTTCCTATTTCAAAACTAGACAAATATATCAGAGTGTGCACAGACTTTAGAGATGTAAACAAGGCATGCCCTAAGGATGATTTTTCACTACCTAACATTGACATGATAGTGGACATGACTGTGGGCTTTGAGATGTATTCTCTAATGGATGGTTTCTCAGGCTACAATCAAATAAAAATTACTCTAGAGGATCAGTATAAAACTGCTTTAACGTGTGCGTGGGGTACCTTCTATTGGAACGTCATGCCATTTGGTTTGAAGAATGCAAGTACTACATATCAGAGAGCTATGATGTCTATTTTTCATGACATGATGCATTTCACTATGGAGGATTATGTTGATGATACCTTAGCAAAATCTATGATAAGATCTAAACATCTAAATGATTTGAGCAAAATATTAGATTGAATGGAGAAGTTTAGTCTTAGGCTAAACCCTAAGAAGTTTGTTTTTGGCATCACTTCTGGAAAGCTTCTAGGGTACATTGTCTCAAAGAAAGGAATTGAGGTAGATTTGGAAAAGGTTAAGGCTATCATGGAGATGCAACCTCCCAAGAATATTAGTCAAATGAGAACATTACAAGGGAGAGTACAATCTATTAGATGCTTCATATCTAAGTTGGTAGACATATCATAGCCTTTTACAAAAACATAACATAAAGGTGTGACTTTTGCATGGAATGAGGAATGTGAAAAGAATTTTAATCATATCAAGAAATATTTATCAAATCCTCCTATTTTGATGCCTCCTATTCAAGCGAATCCATTGATCTTATATGTCTCTGCAACAGATACATCCCTGGGGGCACTACTAGCACAACATGATGAGAACAAGAAGGAAAGAGCCATATATTACATAAGCATAACATTGGTAGCATATGAAAAGAACTATTCAATGATTGAGAAAGCTTGTCTAGCTATGATCTTTGCATCATAAAAAATGAGACATTAGCTCATACCACACATTTGGTAGCTAAGATTGATCCGCTAAAGTATCTACTAAGCAAAGCTGCCCTCACGGGCAGATTAGCTAAATGGGTCATGCTCTTGAGTGAATTTGACATTGAATATGTTGAAAGAAAATCTATCAAAGGAAAAGTAATTGCTGATCAATTGGATGAAGCACCATTATTTGATGATACACCAATGCAAATGGAATTCCTAGATTCCTCTATCATGAATCTTTCTTCTAGATCATGGAAGTTATTCTTTGACAGCTCCTATACACAGAATGGATCTAGAGCAGGCATATTGTTTATTACACCTCAAGAATACTCAATCCCTAAAGCATTTAGAATCAAGTTCCCTTGTACAAAAAATATTTATGAATATGAATCCCTTCTTAATGTCATGAAAATAGCAATTGAGTGGAGAGTAACAGAGCTACACATTCATGGAGACTCTCAACTTGTAATACACCAAGTCAATGATGTGTATCAAATGAAAGATGGAAAGATAATTCCATACAAGAGAATGGTAGATGATCTAAAGAAATATTTCATATCTATCACCTTTGAACAAATTCCTAGAATAGAGAACAAGACTGCTATTGCTATGGCAACATTATCTACTTTATTACAGCAACCCAAACATGAGCTATGCTATGAGTTCCTGGTGGAAGTACTATCATATCCTGCATATGATTCCCCAAAAACCCACATGATCTGCACTATTGTAGGTCATGATTCATCCCAATACAAAAACCTTTTCTCCTATCTCCAAGACCAAATCATTCCTAAATCCTTTAACCACCATGAGAAATGATACCTTATCCAGAATGTGTCCCGATATGTCATCATTGGTAACGATCTGTACAAATGAGGTCTAGATGGTACACTCCTTAGATGTTTACAATAGGAAGACTCTCAACGTGCATTGGAGGAAGTCCATGAAGGTATATGTGGATCACACTCTAATGGTTTAACACTAGCTTGAAAGCTTATTAGGGCTGGATACTAGTGGCCTGAAATGGAAAAAGATGCAATCAAGTTTGCTAAGAACTGTCAAAAGTGTCGAGTACATGGTAACTTAATTCATGCACCAGGAAGAGATTTGATTCCCTTTACTACACAATGGCCTTTTCACCAATGGGCATTTGATCTTATAGGATCCATGCATCCTTATTCTTCTAATGGACATACCCATATCATAACAGCTACAAACTATTTTACAAAATGGGTAGAAGTAGTCCCTTTGACTCAAGCAACCAGCAAGCAAATTTCTATGTTCATTTTGAACTACATCATATGTTGGTATGGTATTGCACACTCTATAGTCATAGATAATGGTGGAAAATTCAAGAACAGAGACTTAGATGATCTATGTGCCAAATTCAAGATTACACAAAATTGGTCATCTATCTACTATCCTCAAGGGAATGGACAAGCAGAGGCTTCAAACAAGAATCTATTGAAAATCTTGCACCATACAGTTAATAAAATAGGAAGAGACTAGCATCTCATGATCAATCCAACTCTTGGGCCTACAGAACAAGTATCAAAGTTCCCATTGGGGCTACACCATTTGCTTTAGTTTATGGGTCTAAAGTAGTACTGCCTATTAAGGTTGAAATCCCATCACTAAGAATCAGAATGCATGGTCTAGTAACTGATGATGACTACAGAGTGTCTAGGCTGCAAGAACTTGAACTACTAGATGAATGCAGATAAGTAGCATGTGATCATCTTAGAGTATATTAGAAAAGAATTTCTAGAGGCTACAACAAGAAAGTCAGACACAAAGAATTTCAGGTTGGCGATCTAGTCTTGAGAGAGAATCCTAAAAATCAATCACATAGAGAATGCAAGGGGAAGTTTGAACCCAACTGGCTGGGTCCCTTTGTAATCACTACTACTTTTGGCTCTCGTGCCTATCAACTCTCAATGAATGAAGGGGAACAACTTTGAGAACCAATCAACATTTTGCATCTGAAGAAATTCTACACCAAAGGCATTCAGTATTCAAAAATGTCCTAAAAAAAACTTTAAAATATGAAAAAGTCCTGAAAAAATGAACATCTTGGTTAAAGCCTAGCAATAGGTGCCTTGATGATTCACAAAAAAAACTGAAAAAAAAAATACAAAAAAAATCAAAAAATGAAAAATACAAAAAAAGAAGAAAAAGAAAAAGCGCCTTGGTGAAAACCTGGAAATAGGGGCCTTGGTAGAAAAAATAGAATCTCTACCAAGATGGTGAAAACCCAGCAAATGGGCACCACTTGTTCAAAACACTCCATATATCTATGCAATCTTGGTCTTTCCCATCTTTCAGTCTTGCTTTAGGTTGTACATATCTCTTGGTTTGTTCTTGCATTCGTATTTTCAATAAGTTGGTTTGTAAACCAATCTACAAAAGCATTGGTATCCTATCAATGTTCAAACTTGGGGGCAATCAATGTCATATCCTATGGTCTTGATTATACCTCAGACAAGTCATATCTAGTCAGAGTCCTTTAAAGCTTCATCTGAGTCAGTCAATCTGTCTCCTACCAGAAAGGATTTTGCAATCAAACACAAACAAACATCAACAACAAAATGAAAATAATCTATGCTTCATGCTTTTATCTCCTTGTATGCTTATTGATTCGCATTGATATTTTTTCATATTTTGTCTCTTTGAGCTCTTCGATGATGTCCTTTATCAGATTTAGAGAGTGATGACTGGGGGCAAAATCATTTCTTTGTTTTCTGCTTGTATGTGAAAATCTAACAACTTTGGAAATTCTGGATTGAAATGGTGTTCATCTATAAGAGCCTTCATCTTGTATTGGATGGCCAGGAGTACCTTGACCATTGATACCCAATAAATTCAAGGAAGTTTGATCTAATTATTATCTTTTTGAGTGAATTCTTACTCCTACTATGAAACACGATCTTACCTAAGCAGGTGAACGATAAAGGGTCACTACGGGTAATTCACACTAGATTTAGAACGATCTCTTGACTGTTTGTTGTGTTTGTTATGAAAGGCATATTCAAGTCATCACAACATGTATGTTTTGATGCTTATACAAATTGCAATATCAAAATGGACATGATATTCAGGTCATCCTGGATTTTTTTCCTTGGTGCTTATATCTAATCCAACATTCTAAAAACAAAATCAATATTTATATGTCCATGGTTGTCTAGCCAATGGGCGTTGTATTGACTTTTGAGCATAAAAATTGATATTCATATGTCTATGGTTTCATAACTAGTGGACATTGTATTGATTTATCCAGTTACCTAAAAATTCAATAATCAAAACAACCGACACATGATCAGTGACTAGGTCCTAGGTCTTAGGTTGCATTTTCATTCTGCATGTCATTTTTGCACTTTGCATGATTGCATGATCTCACAAATTGATGAATACACTTAAAATGCTTAAACAATTCTTCAAAACTGACATTAAACTTGACATGAAGAGCTAAATCTCACATGAAGGTTTATTCATAGATCCACAAGCAATCACCATCCTGGGTTAAACATCCTTTTTGACATAAGACCAAGTACTTGTCTTCATCAATACCTACAAAACATATCATGTGTATCATTGCATTTACATGGCATTTCATAATCATTCCATCTATTGCATTACATTACATACATGTGCATAATCAAAATCATACATTTCCATACATTTTCCATAATCAATTACATTTGCATATCATCCATACATTTTGAAAGAAATCATTGCATTGCATAAATCCATACATACATTCTACACTATTCATAGCATTTACATCACATGATATCATCATAAATCAAAACATGACAAATACAAATGAAGTCATAACCAAAATCTCGATCTCATATATATCATATAACTCAAAATAGTCAAGGGTGCACTACTGACAAGGTATACAAAAGAATGAGCAGCTCAGAGCTACCAGATCATAACAATGTATCTATCGACCAAAAGAGTAAAAATATATCAAAAACATATAAAGATAGATTATATGTCTGCCTGATCCTTTACATCTGGCAGGGTGGTGGTGGTGCATCAGGCACTGCCTCAGCTCATGGTGCCCTAGCTCCCTCTGAAGCTATCATGTACTAGGAGTATGTCGATACTCTCTGACCAACATGAACAATAACATAATAGGTAGAAACATGATATGCAGCTTAAGAGGTCTGATGTGTCACCTCTGCTTGCAATCTCATGTTCTCCTCTCAAAGCTCTGATCGTTGTTTATCAACCTCTGTGAATCACTCCTCAAGACAGGCTCTCTATACTCTCAAGTCCCTAACCTGTAATCTCAAACATCTAATCATCTCCTGAGGAGTCTGTGCTACACCAGGATCTACATCTATCATCGGCATATCTGTGTCTCTAGCTAGCTGATTAGTAGACTCTCCTCTCTGCACCTTACAGTGTCTCACCTCAGCACCAAGATCAAAATTTGTGTCACCTTGTGTAGGATTAGGAATAGCACCTACATACTACTTCACACCAAGTACCTCATCTACACTACCCACACTGCCTAAAGTGCCACCATCACCTCTGTTGAATCTCCTAGATGTACCTACAGACCTGCTTGTTGTGGAACTAGTGGGGCGTGGTGGTCTCATATGACCAACTAGTCTTTGTGGTGTCAAAACTGCTCTCAACCTCGGAGGTGTAGGCTAGGGCATCAGAATCTATGCATCACGTTTCCTCTGACCTCAACCCATCAGTGCCCCTATCACATCCATGGCCTCCTCCATGCTAGGTATCAGCTCTATGGGATCTGAGAATCTATGAATAGGATGCTCTGTGAGCCATGTAGTGAAGCCATTAATAACTCCAACATCTACAACATCTGGTCTGTAATCCCAGTCTCCACCTACATAACCACTGTACTCCTGTGTACTGAGAGCATAAGACAAGCGTGCTGTCCATCCAAGCCCTATCTCTCAAACTAATTTGGCATATGTAGCATAATCCTATGGGGCATCCTGAATGATACCATATTGCTGCCACACTCTAGTGATGATAAATCTCTCTAACACTATGGTCGACCACCCTATCAGCACCCAACTATGAAAGAAATGACTAAAGTGCTCTTGAGCAGCATGTAAAGCCTCAATCTATAGAGACGGATGCCAGTGCTCAAATGTCATATCATCGAGGACATTCCTCCAATACTTAGTGTGACCCATCCACACCTATGTGACATAACCTAAATATATATAGATAACTAGATCCTGTGGCTGGCGCTGAGACTGACACACTGGATGACATATTGGGATGTCCTCCCATGCCCAAATCTAAAGAACTAAAGCCTTGGAAGAAAATGACTTTCTCTGCTGATAGATGATCTCGTGCATCTCAGAGAACATATGAGCCAGCATACACTGACCCCAACCTAACTCAGAAAGTGTTGCCATCAAATGAGCAACCATGTGGGCCCAGCCCATTAGGAGACCATTCTATTGATGGTCAAACATGATGATACCTCCTATCATCCTAGCTAGTATGCACTCTAATCTATGGGTCTACCCATAGCACTGAACTAAAGACTCCCATGATATGGACTAGGTAAGCTGGGTGTCATCTCTGAATAAACGTCTGAATGCCTGTAATCCTAAGTTCCCCAAACTCACATAATCAGGATGCAGACCATGGAAGGGGATACTTAAAATCCTATAAATGTCCTCCAGTGTGACAATGATCTCTCCTATAGGTAGGTGGAAGGTCTGTGTCTTAGAGTGGAAGCACTCAATCAACACTGTTAGTAACCCATGGTTTATGCAAATCTCAGGTAAACAGATCAAATACTCGAAACCACATGATGCCAAATGTGCCCTCATCAGATCAAGAAATGACACGTAGAGTCTTTGAGTGGCAGGGTGTGATATATGAACATGGATGTCAAGATAGATGACCTACACAACACAAAAATAGGATATCCTATCAGTTACTTTATTGAAAAATAGGCTTAAAGTACAGATATTGAAAAGTTGGACACTTCAAAAGGTACATTAAATGTTCAGGAATCAGCCTAAGAAACCAGAAAATCCAAAATTTTGACCTAAAAAGGTAAAAAAAGCTCACAATTTTCCATACGATGATACAGTCTGGTATCAAAACTTGTACAAGTTTTAGTAAGGTCCCGTATGACAAACTATGGTTATATGACAATACATATGTTCTCGTACGACAACTGAGAGACCCGATGAAATGTCGTACGACACTTGGGTCCCTCTCATACGAGTTTCGGGGGGTTCTGGGATGACACTCTACAAAAAAAATCAAATGTCATACGAGTCCCAGTGGACTGTCATACAGGTTTCTATGCATGCAAAAATTAAAAATTCCTAACATACGAAAAATGATCTAAAAAGCCTAAAAACATGCAAAATAAGGAATTTACAAAGAGGAAAAGAGATCCACTCACTAGATGTTCGTACTGTGGAGGTCGCTGATGTCTCTGGCTGTGCTCAAATTGATGTGATGACATAGGTACCTTCATCTTGGCCATTTTCTCACTCAGAGGACTCCATGGAAGTTTCAAAAGTCAAATGTGAATAATGATTTGAAAATGACCCTTTTGGCCATTATATAGGTTTTGACCTAATTTTTCAAAGTGCTTTGTTTTCCATGAAAATTGCACCCCTACCTAATTTTGACATTCTGAACCCATTTTTAGGATCAAAATAAAAATTTGGGATTGTTTACTTTGTCAAAATCATGATTTAAAATTTTTGGACCGAGGATAGCTAACTGCTTGCATAATCAACCTTCTACACATCAAAGAAATCCATTTTTCAACTTATCTAATTATCTCACATCAAACTATTGAAATTTCAACTAGGTCACCCATGGTCAACTCATGGTCAAACCTTGATGCAGTGGCATCCTGGCTTTTTGATCGATGCCTGAAGATTCTGGCAGTCTCGATAACTATCTGGTGGAGTTCGATTATTTGGCTAGTGATCTCGGTAGAAGACTGGAGTTTCTCGATCTTGGTGGTGATTCTTAGTTGGAAGTTCTATTGGATCTCGGTGAATAATGGTCACTTAGTGACTTGGTGGTTTTTTGCTCAATGCTTGGTTACCGATGAGGTATTGGTGCTTGTCTGTTGCTCAATTGCCGAAGTGGCTTGGTCATTGGAGGACTCGGTCACTAAAGGGAGCTCGGTCATTAAAGGAGACTCGACACTTCTGGTGCTCGGTGATGCTTGTGGTCCTTGGTCAACATTGGTGCTTGGTAATGCTTGTGGAGCTTAGTTGGTATGGATGCTCAGTATGTTTCTTAATGCTTGGTAATTTGGCTTACCGACTGTTGTTCTTGGAGATTCAACTTGGCCGACTAATGCATTTAATCTAGGTCACGTTCCTCAAGTTATGGATTGATCATTGGATGTGTGGGGACCTAGATCTAGCATGTTGCATTATCCTATGTGGATCTGAAGGCTGACTTGGTGAATTAATATTTGTGAAGTTATTTGTGAGCTGACAGATGTTTGGCATTTAATATTTGTATATTTGGGAGCTGACTGGCTTTTGGGATTTAATTATTTGTAAAGCTGACTTGTGGCTAGGGTTTAGTATTTAAGGAGATGTTTGGGTAGTTGTTTAGGCATTGATTTAGAGTTTAGATGAGATATAGTAGAGTTAGTAGCTTGTGAGCTTAGGTAATAGAAAGGTTGCTTGGAAGTTTGAGTACAAGTTTATATCTTTCTTGGAGTTCCTACTAGTGTCTTGTTGTGTTGCAGACCTGGGCTAGCTAAGAAGTGTCTGGATCCTACATGATCTTGTACAACTGTTTCTTGCATTGTATTTGGCCATAACCAGGAAGGCCTTACAGCCTGACACATTTCATGTAATCAATTAAGTTGATGAAATAAAGACATTTGTTTTCTTTCAAATCTAGTTTCTTGTTGTGTTTTTCATTGTGTTGGTGTTTGGCTGCAAGGTTGGATAGTCCTTCATTGGATCCTACATCCTTGACTACATCAGGTGGTATTAGAGTGAGAGGTTTGATCTTGTTGGAGTAGAAGGTTGACCTAGCAAGGTTGATCTTGCGAAGTTGATCCTGTTAGCAAAGAGATTGTGCGCAATCTGAGTTGCAGATCTGTGACATTGAACTTGTGAAATCGTGCCTAGTTGTTCATGCAAGGTGGCAGGTTGCAATCTGACTTTCCTACAACTTGGACATTGTCACAAGGTGGTCGATGTTAGGGTTTGTTGTAGAAGGTTTTTGAAGATCTTTGGAGATGTCTTTGAGAGGATTGGACCTTGGTGATGTGATTTCTGAGAGGTTTTCTCAATTGGAAGTGGATTTGTTAAACCACATGGAGAACCAAGTTAAGAACCTTGTGAGAGAAAGTGTTTTTGAGCTTTGTGAAGCTTACCGGAGTTGGAGTATGCCGATTCAAAGGAAAGTTGTTTGGCCAGTTTGTAGACTGGTTCGTGAGAGAAGACATCTTGACAAGGTTTCCTATGACAGTTCAGATGTTGAAGAGGTATGTGAAATTGGTTTTGATGGTTAGTTGGTGGTGTCTGACATCAAACCTATAGAGCAACTTGTGCTTGTTGCTAAGTTATCTATGATTATTGATGATGTTTTTGATCTTGTTAAGGTTGATAAGGAGATTGGTTTTCATGTTCAGTTGGTTGTGCTTGATATGGAAATTGCAGAGCATCTGGTTGCGCTTGATCAAGTTGTTGTTGGTGTAGAGTTTCCTTCTATTAAACACCTCGGTGATGTTGATGTTACCGAATTTTTTTTGTTTGATGTTGTGGTGCTGATGTTATTTGCTAGTTACAAACTTGAGTTTCTGGTTGATAGTAATAATTCTTATGGTGAGATTCTGAGATGGGATTCTTCCTTGATCCTTGGTGATGGATTGAAGACTCAGTTTGTTCAGGATGTCAAGCATGTTGATTTGTTGAGTTGCAGATTGGTTCTCTTACCTGTGATGCATTGGAAACCTTTGGTGAAGATGAAGTGGAGTTGGTGGTTTTCAAATGTTCCCTTTGGTGAGAAAGTGTGGGACACACTTTTCTTTGTACCCCAAGAGTCTGATGCAGTGGCATCTTGGCTTTCTACTCGGTGCCTGAAGATTTTGGAAGTCTCAGTAACTGTCTGGTGGAGTTTGGTTATTTGGCTAGTGATCTCGGTAGAAGACTAGAGTTTCTCAGTCTTGGTGGTGATTCTCAGTTGGAAGTTCTATTGGATCTCAGTGGATGATGGTCACTCAGTGACTTGGTGGTTTTTTTCTCAGTGCTCGATTATCGATGAGGTCTTAGTGCTTATGTCTATTGCTTAGTCATTGAAGTGGCTTGGTCATTAGAGGACTCAGTCACTGAAGGGAGCTCAGTCATTGAAGGAGACTCGACACTTCTGGGGCTTGGTGATGCCTGTGGTGCTCGATCAACATTGGTGCTCGATAATGCTTGTGGAGCTTGGTTGGTATGGATGCTCGGTAGTTTGGCTTACCGACGATTGTTCTTGGAGATTCAGCTTGGCCAACTAATGCATTTAATCTGGGTCACGTTCCTCGAGTTATGGATTGACCATTAGACATGTGGGGACCTAGATCTGGTGTGTTGCATTATCCTATGTGGATTTGAAGGCCAACTTGGTGAATTAATATTTGTGAAGTTATTTGTGAGCTGACAGATGTTTAGCATTTAATATTTGTATATTTGGGAGCCGACTAGCTTTTGGGATTTAATTGTTTGTAAAGCCAACTTGTGGCTAGGGTTTAGTATTTAAGGAGATGTTTGGGTAGTTGTTTAGGCATCAATCTAGAGTTCAGATGAGATCTAGTAGATTTAGTAGCTTGCGAGCTTAGGTAGTAGAAAGGTTGAGCTTTGAAGTTTGAGTACAAGTTTAGATCTTTCTTGGAGTGCCTACGAATGTCTTGTTGTGTTGCAGACCTAGGCTAGTTGAGGAGAAGTGTGTAGATCCTGTGTGATCTTGTAGAACTATTTCTTGCATTGTATTTGGCTGTAACCGGGAAGGCCTTATAGCCCAACACATTGCATGTAATTGGTTAAGTTGATAAAATAAAAACATCTATTTTCTTTCAAATCTAGTTTCTTGTTGTGTTTTTTGCTATGTTGGTGTTTGGCTACAAGGTTGAATAGTCCTTCAATGGATCCTCCATCCTTGATTGCATCAAACCTAGTCAAACTTGGTCTCCAAGACCTTCAAACGATGCAAAATGTGTCTCCAAACATGCACAATCACTTCTTCAATCAATTAACATGCTTCTAAACCACTCAATGTTGACTTTTCTTGTCAGATTTTGATTTTCATCCCGAAGGGGGCATGGTATTGCACATCAATCAAATCTGTAAATCAAATTTCTTTCCTTAGTAATCAAGACAACAACCACATCTAGTTTCTAATTCATCTAAAGACCTCATCACTTGGGGCATATTAGATTCATCGAGATCCATATCAATGTGGTATCCTAATCTATCTTGTAAACTGTATCATCTTTTCATAACCATCAATTCATTAGTGTTATTTCCTTGGTTCTTCATAACTAAAGGGTTTGGATGTGATACCAATTATGATTCCTTTGGACAATCAGGTCTGGAATCAGGTCACTCACTTCTTCGTAATCATAAGGTTCAAAATTAGGCATTTTGACACTTTTTTATAATCACTGATTCATTGTTGTTATAGTTAACATCATCTTTGGTCAATCAAGACCTAGCATCTTCAAATCTTTCAATTAGTTTCTGTCTCAGAATCGATTAGTCTTTCAGGATCAGTTTCTCCACCACATAACTGAGTCTACATCTTTATCATACACATATTATTCTTTGAACCACTACACTTTGCACAGTGATTCAAAGAGGGGCAAAATGTAATACCCCAAAAATGGGCTATGGGTTCATTAACCTCTTACATCAACAATTCAATCGAAATCAACACAAAAGTCCTAACCTAAGCCACATCTGCACATCAAGTTATCAAAATCCTAATTGATTATCCTAAATCTGCATCGGGGAATATTCCTTGAAATATTCCTACTTTATCTTAATTATCTTTGATTTAATAATTATTTGGCGATAAATTGTATTTATCCTAAAGTTGATTAATTGAATATTCTGAATATTTAATTAATTAAATTTGATTCTTTGACTTAATTATTTAATTAAATTTAATTCTATTTATTCCTAAATTATATTATTTAATTTTGACAATAATTCAAAGATCTTGTGACTAATTGATTAAATTCTTATTTAATTAATTAATGTCAATTGTCAATATTTAATGATATAGTTTTCGAATATCAGTTTGATTTAATAATTGATTAACCCATAAATCAACTATTCTTAAATTTAAAATCAGTTAAGTTGAAGATAAATCACTTTATTTAATTAATTAATTCATAATTATTGTGCACATTCAAGGAGCGGTTAAACTTCAAATCAGGAAATCAATTCAAGTTTTTATCTTTTCAAATCAACATCTATTTTGAGTTCAAAGTTGATCTAAACTTCTGATTTGAGTCAAAAAGTTGTTCTTGTATGATTTTGCATGATTTTATGAGTTGATCTAATTCTGATTTCTTGTTAACTCAAAAATCAATCCGAGTTTATCAAGAGTTATTTATGGCTTTTCTCAATGCATCCTCAAGCCCTAGATTTCTATAAAATCAAGGCTCAACTCTTCACAATTAACCACCCTTGAATTTGCACAATTACTCTAGCGAATTTGTGTTTGAAGGATCGAGCACTTGCAACAAGCGATTTGTGAAATTTTTCATTGTTGGTCATAAGCATTCATATTTTTCATAGCATATCATTGATAGATTAAATTTTGCATTCAATCCATCTTTCATTCATTCTAGATTAATTCATATAGTTTTTCATCCTAATTGCATAGAAAATCCAAAAAAACATAGATTAATCTGCATTCATTCTACATTCATCTTTTGCATTCAAATCCTTCATTTAGGTGTTGCATTATCACTGATCTTGGTCTAATCTAAGAATACCATACTCACACCTACTAGAAGGTAGTAAATCACCTGGTTAGCTTAGTTTTATTTATTTACAGATTTCTTTGATTTGCTAACCTCTAATGTTTTACTATAGTGTTGTGTCCACAGCTAGGTACAATTTTCACACACACATAACTTCTTCATACTAACTCATATGATCATGCAATCTTAGACTTAGCATGATTACATACTCATAAGCTTATCTTCAAGGGTGCATGCCATAACTTGGTCATATGCACGTGCGCTGATTCTATGTTCATCTGGTGCTCTGCTGACTGTCCAGTCTTTCGTACTTAGCCATTTTTCTAATCTTATGAGTAAGTGCGCTGACTCCAAAACTCCATATGACTTTGTTTCCATAATGACAAAACTTAATTATAGTCATATAAAATAATATAGTCAACTTTCCAATAATCTCCCCCTTTTTCATTAATGGCAACAAAGGAATATCGCGAAGTTACTAACTATATCTTTATACAAAACTTTCTAACATATACTCTATCTTATATCTCCCTTATGCTGTATACTTTATCATATATACTACTTCCCTTTTACTATATATTCTACTCCCCCTTTGACATTAATGACAAAGGTGCTAAAAAATGGAACTTCAAGTACTTACATTGATAATACATCATGGTATGCAGTCTGAAGGTTTGTAATTTCTTGCTGCCAAAATGCCTTCAATGCATTTACTGTCTAAAGATGGGCACACAAAGCATAAGTCAACTTCTCCATCTTTTCCAATTATGTACATGTGCCTTGGTCATATATCACCATTTTGACATCAATCTCTGATGAAGGGTTCTCCCCTTAATACCACAAACACATAACAGAAATAGAGAAACAACAACAATTTGCAAGAACAAAAAATGGGCTTCTTATTATCTCCACAAGTGTGGAATTACAAATTTTAGAATTACAATATGCAAAGCCACATGGGCATTCCCTTTACAATATTATGTAGGAAAAAGTCTCAAATCATTACCTAGATCTACCCAGAACTGCCCTAAACAACACTACGGGCCTTCTTTATATAGGCAATTTCCACCGCCCGAGAAGGTTCCAAAAATTTAACCCTTAGGGCCGACCAAAATTAGAATTATTTTATTTTTCAATTTATTACATCAAAGTCGGCTCAAAATAACCTTTGAAACCGAACATAAATTTTGAAAGAAAATTATTTTTCACCATTTCAGGTGGCCCAACTTCCGAAGACCATAAGTCATCACCTGTTGACCCGATTGAATATTATGACTCCAATTCGAAAAGGGTGTGAGGCACTCTACAGTGCTTGACTCACACAAGCTCCAGTCAGCCGAATTTTTGACCTCATCTGGGACCTCTAAAGATTTCAAAATTTAGTTCAAAGTTTATGTACCCTACTGCCAATACCGAAAATTTTCAATATCTTCAAAACTAGACTTGATCTAGCAATGAACTTTACTAGCAAGTTGATATGACTAAGATGAACCTCCACATGTGAAATCAAAATATTCTAAGATCGTATGGCCAACTTACTAAAAATAGAAATTTTCCATAAATAGCAGCTCTACACAAGATAACCCTTATTGAAAAGAAACTAGAAATATTTTTGGGTGATGCAAGATTGCTCTTACACCCAGGATGCTCCTACATCAATCTCCTTGATATTTTGATTTAGCACATCCAAAGAGGACACAAGTGCATTTCTTAGCTGAGTTTGCCTTGCCCTTATCTTGGCCATTTCTTGTTCTTCCTTCTCTATTTTATCCAATTGTCCTTGGTAGACATTATTGCACATATTTACATCTTTGGAGGGTTCTTCTACTAATTTCCTTACTGCCTCTATCATTGATTCAACTTCCTAAATTTTCTTTGAGAGGTCTACAGTTAATTTGTCCTTGTCCATATAGTCAGCTATGATTTTTCTTCCTTTACCTATTATCTCCTTCAACAAATCTTGACCAACTTTTAAAGAGCTAAGGTCAAGTGTGAAGTTTCCTATCAATTCACTTAGCCTCTTCTTGAGATACTTTTCTTTTGCAACCTTGGCTACTGATTCTTCTAGGCTAGAGAAGTTTTCCTTGAAGCTTGTCAGGATGGTACTGACATCATCCACTAAATGAACTTTTGTTACCTTCTTCTCTTTAGGTAGTAGACTGTTTAGAATGTTGACTAAAACAACAAACAATGGATTTCTCATCACTTTTTTTTCCTTTTCCTTTTCCATTGAAAGCACACTGATCTTAATTAGGTATTCTTCTCTGCATGAGTCTAAACTTGTTGTTTTAGGAGTCAATCTTGACAATAATGAAATTGATGGCATAGGAGTGAGAGGTGTGCTATCCATCACTTTTGTCTTTACCCTTACAGAAATTTCAACAGAGGGTTCATCTGTTGGTTCATTTTCCTTTTCTTTTTCTTTCTCCTCTTCTTCTTCTTGTCTAGTTATATCTTCAATGAGAACTTCTTCTTGTTGCTTGGTAATTTCTTCATCGCATAAGATTTCTACTTCTTCAGTGTTCACAAATGCTTATTCAAAGTTATCCAAGTCCTTATCCGTGGCCACCATTGATATCTCCACATTATCAATCATAATTGTGTCATCTTTTGCTTCATGCATAGGCATCTTTTGCTTCAGGCATAGGCGCAGAATCTTGTGGACCTATCATAGGTACATTTGGGATCTCAATTGCTTTTACTTGCTCAGAGGGTACTTGGGTTGTGGGCACAAATGATGGATGCATGCATTGTTCCAAAAATACCTTCTCAAAGGCTTTTTCAGTATCCTTAGCAACTAGTTCATAATCTTTATTCATATCCTGTAAAGTTCTCATCTTGGTTGGGAGGTGCGGCTTCACCAAATTCATTAACAAATATTTTTCTTTAACTAAACATACTGGTAGGTTATCATCCAATGTCTTCTCTCTTATTCTGAAATCTTCTTCAACAACTTGTCTTTGCAATGTATCCAAAATGACCCAAACTTGATATGGAATGACTGTCTTGAGTTCCAGAACAATCTTCTTAAACTTGATCATATGCTTGATTAACATATCATGGATCTCATATTTGTCTATCTCATGATATTTGTCATAAAACTTAGTTATTTGATCAATTCTGCCCTCATCTACTACTCTTGTTCTCAGTACTTGTAGATTTGGTAGGAATCCTACCTCGGGAGGTGGTTGAACATTTCTACCTTAGCTTCTTGTGGATCTAGTTGATGGATGGCTCGTGACAATCTGCTTCTTCCTCTTAGGTACCTTGCTTGTCCCATGAGATGCTTTAGTGGACTCCAAGTCAATTGTATATGTGGGCGCAGGAGTGATATCATCTTTCTTACTCTTCTTTTCCTTGGGATTGTCTGTTTTCTCAATTTTTACTTTCTCCTTGGGATCATCAATCTTTTCTATTTTTTCTTCAAAAGAGGGTGCGCTCTCAAGTTGCATTGCAATATTGGCTTCCCTTGCCTTATCTAGGTCAGCTTGAGTGACACCATGAATCTTTAATATCTCAGAGGTGATTTTAGAAGCTTTCCTCTTGGTCACAGTACTATTTACGACTTAATCAACCTGTCTAGTCTTTTCCTCATAGGTTCCCCATCTTGGCTTAGTAGGATCCTTGGGCACTGATAGGAGGACTTATGCATAAGCTTCCAAAACTTTTTCCTCCACTTAATAACCAAGTGGATGAATCCACTTAGTTCTAGGTTCCACTGCATCCATGCATGTGATGTCTATCTCTACCATGAAGAAAATACTATCCTTATACTTCTCCACAATACTCTCAGGTATCTTATACCTCCTCTGCATCTTTATTCTAAATGTTTTAATTTCCAATTCCATGAAATCTCTCAAGGTACTCTCAGATGATACCTTGAATGAAATTTGGGGCATTGTAGGCAGGCTCCTATCTAGATAAAGATTTGATACTTTTCCAACTATATGGAAGTACATATAGATTAACAGTGATCCAAACCTGAATAGCTTACTCTTGTCATGTTTGATTTCCCTGATATTGTCCATCAACTGCTCGCACACAAGTTGAAGTCTCCATTTTCTTTTACAATCCTTATGACTACTAGAATAGTGGCTGCAGACACACTATTTACCCTATTTGCATGTTGGAATCTATATCCAAGTATCATAGACATCAATTTTATATCTTTCTCTTTAATAGGCTCAATTGTCATCCTATGCTTATCACTGCGAGACTTGCAGGCTTGTTCTACTTGTTTTCTTACATCCTTGCCAGTGGGAAGGATGGTGCCAGTCTTAGGAAATTTGATCATCTCATGAATGAGATCAGTAGTTATTCTAATAGGGACTTCACCAATCCAGAATAAGTCATCATGAATTATTCTCAAAAGAATCTTAATCCATTCAGATTCATAGAATTCATAAGTTGTGGCATACTCAATGATAGGGTTGTCTTCCAAGTACGTGAACTCATTAGTGAATGTTTTGTCTAGATTCATCATGGTTTCTATGTGTGACCTCATTCTCTCTAATCCAACAGGTTCCTTCTTGTAATAAATATATGCGTGTATGTCCTCTACGTGCATAACTCCCATAGGAGTCCTAGAGAATGCTCCTTCCAAATCATCTAGGGTAGACTTGAATGGATTCTTCTTAAATATGTACCTCTTTGTTTTAGAAACATCAAAAACAACTGGTGTAGCCATAACTTACTTGATTAAACACTTTAAATAGGTTTTCAAGGGTTTTTGAACCATCACATTTGAACTAGGGCTTCGCAACAAATGACACACTTCTTCATTGATAATCCAACCACAATTCTTCACAACTCAACTGCTTAAACTCCTATGATCTTCAGATGCTCAAACTTGAATGCAAATGTGTGAATAAAGTATATTTGGTGACTATAAAAACAACTTTCCACCATTAATGCTTTCTGTGTAAACACAGAATCCCATAGAGAATTCCAATCTTCCTTTCTGTTGTCGATCAGGTAGTGCACTCTTGCATACTACATCTACTAGTCTCCAAACACTTATAACTAAAGGCACATACTCTAAGAATGAGTATAATAGCTGTGTAGGGGTCTAGAGCTAATCTAGCTCCCCCTATGACCATGATGGTCATTTAACCATAAATAGGAGGTGCGTCCATTGCGGATGTATCCTCAACTTTTTCACCAACATTATCCTTCTTTGCTTCTGTCCAAATCAAGCTTGCATCTTTTGTAGCTTGCTTGTCCTTGTGCTTTTGATTTGCAAAACTTTGAGATATGTCCAGCCTTGTTACAAGAGTGACAAATAACTGGAGTCCTTATATTCTTCGATGCATTGATGTGAGTTATTATTTTGCACTGTCTAGTTGTGTGACCATTATAATTACATATTTGACATGTAATGTTCTGAGGACTTCTAAAATTCTACTGTGGATGACTTCTCTGATTTTGTTGAGTCTGATTTCTTTGATTTGATCTACAATTCATAGCTCTATGACCAAACTTATTGCATGAATAACAGTAACCATTGAAAGGTCTCACCTCTTTACAATCTCTTGCTATGTGACCATGCTTATTACAGGTATAACAAGTTTTGTTTACTGGCTTGTGCTCATCTTTAGATGGTTCTACTTTAGCTTTAGTATGATCTTCAGTCTTCTTGGCTTCTGTAGTTTCTTCTGGTGCTTTCATTCTTCCTCACATATCATTGATTTGATTTTTTGCTTCATTGAATCCAATACCACTGGTATCTCCTTTAATCTTTTGTACATACAACTGTGACTCTATTAGATCCTTTCTTATGTACAACTTGTCAATATGATTCTTTGCTTCAGTCAATTTAAATTCCACTTGCTTCTTGATGTTCTCTAACTCTAAGATTTTCATGTTTGCTTGCCTTAGTTCTTCATCCAACTACTTGTTTTCTTTGACTTGTTCTTCATAGGCTTCTTGATTGTTAAATAGCTTTTCATCCAATTCTTCAATCTGATCCTTCACAGATGTGTTTTCCTCATTTATATTTTTGACCATTTTCCCTAAATCAGTGTTTGAACAATCCTTCAAATCTTTTCTCAGTTTCTTGATGAATACTTGAGAACCACTAACCTTTAGTTTCAGTTCCTCAATTTCCTTTTCAGATCTATCAAGGTCTTCAAGAGATGCTTCAATATTTTTTTTCAGATGTTTCATTTCTTCTGAACCCATGATCTCCTCAAGTGGTTAAAATTTTCTTCAAAGGACCAAATCTCTGATACCAATTGTTAGGAATGGGAACACTGAGAGGGGGGAGGGGGTGAGTCAGTGTTCAATATATTATTACTTTTTTTGATATCTTGAAACTTAACTTAATTGCTTAAGTACTAAAATGAATATCAATGCAAGTAAGATAAAAAAAACATAACACATAACACCAAATATAATTACGGGGAAACCCAAATAGGTAAAAACTTCAATGGGAATTGACACCCACTAAGAACTGCACTAGTGTATTATGATCCCTGTTAGAAGATCTTACAACCCTATTAGGAGTTGATCTTTACAATGCATTAAGTATAGTGACTTGGTCAAGGGTCAAACCCTATTAGGAGTATTTTACAATAACCCTATTAGGGGTGGTGGCTTAGTGCCAGAGCTCATTGCTCAATGAGAAGGCTACAACCTCCTGGATAACAGATACACACTATATCTACCAATGGTGAATTGTTGCTCTGACACTATTTGTCTGATCACTTCCTTTTGTGTGCTGATGGTTTAACCTATTGTAAAGCTCTAGTACATTCTAACTACTCTTCTCATACTTCTACTCTACTACTATTAACTCTATATCTCATCTCCTCACTAATTACAAAGGTGCATGTCTTATTTATATGCACTAACAAAACTATTCACTAGGTCAGGCTTTAACCTATTACATACAATGCTTCCAAATGAATTGGCTCAAGTGTGTTTACAAAAAATGATATTAACATGTCTTTAAGCTAAATACAATAGGTGCATAGCCTTTACAAAACAATATTATAAGCGTTAACCAAATTACCAACAGTTGGCTCCATGCTCTATTCTGTTATACCACTCACTGTCTGTATTATTTCATCTGGTTGTAACTTCTTCATACTAACTCATATGATCATGTGCTCTTAGACTTAGCATGATTACATACTCATAAGCTTATCTTCAAGGGCACATGCCATAACTTGGTCATACGCACATGCGTTGATGCTCTGTTCATCTGGTACTCTAGTGACTGTCCAGTCTTCCATACTTAGCCATTTTTCTGATCTTATGAGTAAGTGCGCTGACTCCAAAACTCCATATGACTTTGTTTCCATAATGACAAAACTTAATTATAGTCATATACAACATTATAGTCAACTTTCCAACATCCAACCCCTAGTTATCAGTTAGCGAACACATTTTTGACATGCATGCACAGGTAGGGCTCAAGCAGATTGCACTAGAAAATCTAAAAGAGGAACAAGAAAACCTCATGGCCAACCTTAAGAAAACCCATCAAAATATCTTTGATAAGTTGTAAGTACATTTTTGGCATTATTTTCTAAAAAGGGGGAAATATATGTATTATATATTGTATGTACTTTACACTGAGAGCATGTTGAAAGGGGGAGTTCACAAGTTCACACATTTTTGAGTTTGTAATTTTTTTAAGTCAATTATTTTTTGTAATTGACATACATTTGTGTATTTTTCACTAATGCCAAAGGGGGAAAATCTTACTCCTAATTGTATTAAGCATTTTCATTAGTGTCACACATATAGTTGGTAACCAGAGCAAATAGTTCAGTTGGTCATAATTACAAGTATAGTAACTGAGCACAAAGATTATCGAGTATAGTGTTTACCAAGCACACAGGATTACGGAACACTCGTATTATACTGACACAGAGACACAACATTTACCAAGTAATCTAGAGTTTAAATTAAGGTTTGGAATGACACAAAAATTAAGGTGAACAACTTTTATCAAGCTATAAAATGGTTTGCATAAATCGGGGTAAAGATTTATTGGGAATGACACATTAATTGGTTACGATCCCTATGCTATTTTGAATTAGGTTATTCATTTGGATTGTTGATCAATTTTTTACAAGATGGTTACACAACCATAATTAGGTCAAATCATTATGATTTAAAGCATTGTCAAGATGTTTGTTTTATGAGAAGAAAGATATATATGAAGTAGCTGCCATTGGGAGACATCTGAAGATCATACAAGATTACATTGAAAAGATTTTGATAGAGTATTTAGTTTTATCAAAAATGTTTAAAAGGCTACCAGGAAGTACTGAAGGAGACATTCATCACAATAAGGTGATTTCATATTTGTACTTAAAGGATCTAATACTCAACAAAGTAAGTTGCTACAACTAGATCAATTTCACTACTACTTTCTAACAATTGTGGCAAACAAAATCTCCTAACAAAGTATACTTAACAGTCTTTTCTAAATCTCTTAACTGAGTACACACTTGAAGAGTGTTGCTAAAATCCTCTAACAAGGTAGATCTTAGTAGATCTTTTATGTTACTCCTAACAAGGTAAGATCATCATAAGTGATCAATTTGTATGCTTTAACATGCAACTTTATGACTACAATAGTGAAGCTTTGTGAATTCCGTCCCCACTATATTTTTTACCTTCTAACAAGGGTTTCTATGATACCAAAATCATAGTGTTATGTGTATGAAGTTTCATGAATGCTTATTTAATTAGATTGGAAGTATTTAAATTTTAGTTATGTTAATGAATGTTTGGAGACAATAAATACTACAGTCGGTTAATAAAGGAACTTATCTTAAAGTTTGAAGGGTGACAAGTTTTTAGGGTTACTGATTTACCCTCCCCTCTTAGTAAGTCACCTTTCCATAATACCAACAAAAAATAATGATGAAGTAGACTCACAATCAAAGGAATATCATAGTGATATCGATGAAGTCTAAAAATGGTATCATTCCTACCTTCAATGAACCTACACACATGGAAGAAAAGAAAAATTTTGGGTGGCTATTTGGAGACCTACCTTAGTTAGATCCCTTATTTGGTCTTTCCATCTCCATAGAAACTAATATAGACATAATAAATAGTGATAGATTATCGTATAAAAAATATAGATAAACAATAAATGGGCTAGAAATAGATAAAGAATGTGACATGCTATCAAAAATAAAAATAAAAATGAAGTGGAGATATTCCCTTTGAAATTGAGAAGCTTGAGCTCAATGAGATGGAGGCAAGTGACAAAGATCATCAAGCCAATGTGTTGCAAACTATCCCAATGTGGTAAAAAACTCAAAAATATGATGGGATGACTGTGAAAAATGGGAAATGCTTAAGATAATGACCAAGAAGAGTGTCAAGATAAAATGGAATTATAATAACTATAAGTCAAATCTAGTGTTCAATTGGTAGTGGAATTGGGTGTTACACTACAAGGTGGCAGTTTGTAACACCTTAATGACACTTTGCATGTCTACAGATTTGAACAATAGTGTGAGAAACATGAACATCTCTATGATGTGCACACATCCTTAGCCATCCAAGCTGTGTGGTTGATATTTTGAATGGATGGTGACAATGTGGGATGAATTGGTGCCAAAGGATTACACAAATTTTTGTGTTTTAGGCTAAGGTAGAGGCATTACGTAGTGGTAAACTACATAAGGATGAAAATTTATGACATTATAGTAAGGGTGAAGGTAGTTAATAAATTAGTTGAATATTTACTATATTGTAGATTTATTGATTAATTTTAAAAATAAATATAATATTTTCTTATTTGTTTAAAACCTTCTTTTTTAGTTTCCTCAAGTTTTGTAGAGATTCAACCCTAATAATTTATTTTTTGTATAAAGTGTGATTACTTATTTCAATTTCAAATATATAGTAAATTATAAGATAAGATGCTATTTTAGAGAAACTCATTTCATCAAAAAAATAAGATTATAAAAAGATAAAAAAATATAATACCTTATAATTGTACCTCAATATGTTACAATACAATGGTAACCACTGGGTCAATAATGTAAGAATGAGAGATAATTATATCCCAAATAATTACTAGTTTAAAATATTTAAATTAAAAATTAAAATAGAACTAATAAGTGGGAGATATATTCTACACCAAGTCAAATTGTGATATTGTTACCAAGATTTAACTATATATTTTTCAAGTAAAACTAATTGACCCGTGTTTCATAAGTAGTGGCGCACAAGAACCCATTTCTCATGAGAATGAATGGAACACTTGGAACTCATTGCATCTAGGTGATTCTCATAAGGGTGAAGCACTAGGCCTTCTTGGGAGGTCACCCAACCTAGTACAACTCAATTGATGAGCTAAAGGGGCTCTAAAATGAATGGTTCATAAGGTACAACAGTTGCTGAAGGTTTTGCAAATGAGGTAGGAAGCTAAGTGGAATAAACCTTGAAGGAAATTCCATATTTAAGTGTTCCTTAAGCTAGTGTCATACTGGGATGAGTGACCTCCTTGGAAGGCCCAATGCTTCACCCCTATGAGAATCATAAAGATGCAATCAATGCTCAACATTTCATTTATTTTTATGAGAGATGGGTTATTGTGAACCACTACTCACTAAATATAGGTCAATGAGTTTGACTTAAAAACTACATAGTTGAATCTTGATAGCAATATCACAACTTGACTTGTTATGGAAAATATCTTGTAATGATCCATTGATGAGCTAAAGGGGCTCTATAATGAATTTTTATATGACATAGCACTTGATGAAGATATTTCAAATAGGGTAGCAAGCTAAGTGGGCTTAACCTTGGAGGAAAATCCATAGTTAAGTGTACTTGAGATGGTGTCGTACTTGGATGGGTGAATTTTCAATAAGGCCTAGTCCTTCACCCCTGTGAGAATCACCTAGACGCAATGAGTGCTAAGTGTTGTATTCATTCACATGAGAGAAGGTTCTTATTAACCACTACTCATGAAATACAGGTCAATCAATTTGACTTGAAATCTACACAGTTGAATCTTGATAGCAATATCATAATAAAATATAACTATTAATCCCATTCTAGATTGATGCAAAGGAACTTCCCTCTTCCCTACAACCTCAAAACTCAAACATTAAACAAATAAAGACTCTTTGTTATTAATTTTAGTGCTCATATTTCAAGAAATTTATAAACACAATTTTTACATTATTGACCTTTCAAAGGCCTCTATTTTTCTCTCTCATTTCTATATGCACTTGCTTATGTCTGCACACCTCCTTAACTATTGAATCAATCTTTAATTCCAAAAAATATCTTCTTAAATTATTTTTCCATGACCTGTGCATCTAACACCTAGACCTCTCTTCAACTTTCTTTGCCTCACAAGCCGGTTCCCTCTCTTCCATGCTACCACTGAGCCCAATTCTCCTCTTAATGAGTTGATAACTTTGTTCTTTCATTCTTGAAGTTGTAACCCCTTACTTCATCTACACACTGCAACTTATATGAAGATTCAATCCAACGAATTCCCTACAAAACTTTCTTTAGTGTATTCTATCAATCCTACACATCACCTATCTCATGGGTTTCTTAGGCTCTTGTTTTTATTAGAGAGACAAAAACAAAAAGAAATGGTTTCTTGCAAAGAGTGGAGGAGACTATTAGGACCATTTTCTTGTTTTGAACCTATGTTGCATTCATTTTCCTATTCCTTGGAAAGAATAATGCCCTTAGGCATTTTTTTTCTATTGTGAAAAGTATAAAATGGGGTTTTACACTTGCCAATTCATTTCCTTCAACAAAACCATTTATGGTGCATAATTTACAATCACTGTATTCCACAGGACAAAATCTCTTTGTAAACAATTAAATTATTTTGTCTATATTTATATAGGGCAATTTGTGGACATCAAGGCTAATGACAAAATTCACAAGGGTACATCCACAAGTTCTACCATGGTTGCACTAGCATCGTTTGAGATATCACAAAAGGATCTATTGGTGTTGAGTTCAACAAATAAGTTGGTAACATATCAAGAAGAGTATCCATGCACGAGTTGATGGATGTCCACGCCCTATTCCAAAGCTTCATATTTTCTTACATATCAACCATGGTAGTGACATCTACAACATTTGACAAAATTTTAGCTTTGAACTAAAGCTAGGCTACGAGTCAAAATCAATTACTAGGCGATGTCAAAGAACTTCAAACCAAACCAAAACAAAACTGAGAAGTATTTTTAGGCAATGCTAATTGTTTGTGAGCCCGTGTGCTTCTGCACCATAGATAATATGATACTTATATCTCTAAACTATACAAAATATATATAGATTTTTTTTTAAATAATGATTTTGAAATTCACAAAATAAATAAATTTATTTGAATGAAAGTTTTAATTATATAATAAAATAATATTTTATTCTAACCATAATAAATAAAAAATTACTTGATATAATTACACGCAATAAGAAAAGATGAAGTTAGCAACAAATGTTTTTTAGTCCAAGGATTGCTAAAATGACAACTCCTAAATAGTTGTGGAAAATATATATCTTGAAATTCTCCACTTTGGTAAATAAAAATACAATACTGAGATTCATTAATTTTTTGCTAATTTATGACATATTAGTGATATAAAAATTAATCTTACATTGATAATGAACTATTAAGTTAGTGTGTTTTTTATTTCATTAATTTTTTTATTTAGACAAATTATTAGATATAATTTATTATAATAGTGCTATGAGTATATGAGCGTGATAAAAATAATTATCTTTTATTTTCTATTGTAAAAGTGATAAATATAATTGCAATGCTGAAATTTATACATTTATATTATTTTTATTTAATTTTTTATTTATTTAAAAAAATATTTTAATATTTTTTTGGGTAACTAAATAGCTAGAAGGCCCAACTCCTATTTCTATTGATCACTAAAAAAAATCACAAAATAGCAATATCATTCCATGTACAACCACCTGAAACTATCTCCAACACAAACTTTGAGACAAGATGGGCATACCACTAGCATACTAAATTTGAGGCTAAATTCCTATACTCAACCTTAAGCAAACTAGAGATATGTATAGCTATAATAAACTATATTCTATCACCTATTTTCTATATGACCCACCATATGGGTCCATATACAAACCACTAATGGTATCATAAAATAACCAAAATGCTAGTGTAGAGACAATGTTCTTCTACCTTGTAGTTGGGGCCACCACCTGGCTGGACCAAAGCCACCATCCTGCTTGTTCTGAGGTGCCTCCTCCACTTTTGGTTGCTTGGCTTCCCTAATGAACCCTTAGTCATACGAATCATCTTCAATGTCACTATCTAGGCCCTCATTGTGGCTATAGTTTTTAATCCACCCATCCTCCTTGTTCAACATCATGCCATAAAGACTCTTCAAGAAAATAACATTTCTCCTAATCACTACTTCTTTCTCCACTAATATCTAAGGAGCTAGAGAGAAGACCATAGGAAAATGCTTCACTATTGCAGCATTGGGATTATTTTAACCCTATCAATACTTTCCAAAATGTTATCCATTTTCCCTGATACTCTTTCTTAAATTTTTTCCCACAAAACATACTTGTTCCCCTTTTTGTCTGTCCCATCTCCACCAGTATGGCGAGAAACATGGCTGGCACAATGGAGCTAAATCTATGCCTGTGGACAGATAAGAGGAATTCCTCCCCCAGAACCATCTTTACCACATGCACTACTGGGTCATGCAGGAAGTCTAGAAGCCTTTTTAGCCTCTTATCCATCACCTCCCCAACAAAGGAAACATGTCCATTTTTAGTGTCTGAGAACCTATCCCTTAGGTTTCATCCAACAAATCCTCTATTTGTATATCGACTTGCAGATCATCCTCGTCATTCCATGATCACATCTAACATCCTCATACTTTAGCAATATTTCATTTGGGCTCGTTCATGATTCCAAGCTCTACATTTGTTTTAATCATTTCCTAATCTAGTTCATCATTGAGGAGTATGCAACTCAAAGAGAGCCATGGTTCAACATCGATTTAGCTCTAGGTCAGAGGCAACCTTGTCAATGCCATCTGTAATTCCATTCCCTTCCCAATACGTATGCATTATCATGAACTCCCTGAATCTGGTAATAGCCTCCTGAATAGGTTGCAACTAGCGCCTGAGTTTCAGAATTGGGCATATCATTTTGTCTAATGGAATTAATAACAATCAATGAATATCTTCCAGATGGATGCGCTCCATACCCAACTGTAAGCCCAATTGGAGATCCAATAATGCAGCCCTTGAATTCTACGTAGTTGTTGGTGGTTGTGCTCAAATGTTCTACTTTCTCAGCCAATATGGCGTGTTCATGGTCCCTAGCCACACAACCTACACTAGGGCACAACCTACACTAGGGAGGCTAAGGTTTCTCTTGACAATTTCGTCGAAGTTAATTTTGATCCATTCTTTTGTTGGGTTTTTTCAAATTCATTCTTTTGTTCAGTTTTTTAAAACAACATCTAGACTTGGAATAAGTAGGGGATTTATTGGCTAAGACCAATAAACGGGAGAAATATTTTGATATTTATATATAGTAAGAAATTACATAATTAAAGTTTGACTCATTCTTCTATTCATTAATTATTTCTATACATACTTATTCTTTTATTTAGCCTCCATTTTATTTTTATAAGCATGTTTTTTAAACATTTGTTTTGTCCTACATCTATGACACTTCCTCATACACCTACTTTTATCTAGTCATTATTAATCCAAAATTGACTCCTTCCCTCACCAAAGATCATTTTCACAATTGCGAGGTCAATTCCTTAGTTTAATATTTGACCTTTGCATTTCTAAAATTTAAATTTAAAATTCATCAATTAGCCCCTTTTGATTTCCTACCTTGAACCAAGTAAATACATATTTTATAAAATATATTGAACTACATTTATCTCACATCTTTCATCTCTTAAGAATCCTCTCTCATTAAAAGAATTAAAGTTACAAAAAATGGGATTTAGTGTATGAAAAAGAATAACAAATTTTCATAGATCATTTTAAGGCCCTTGTCTATTGTCATAAAATATTTCTACACATTTCTAAGCATTGGTCCAATAGAACTTGTCTGCTTATGATAGAGTGACCTTTTCACTTGGTATTCTTAAATACTACCATTCATTAGATATAGAGGAATAAAGTGGACAAAAATAAACCAAAGGACCAACAAATAAAGTCAAACATTGTGCAAGGTTAACTATGGACCGAAAGGACAAATCCATAATGACAGACTAAACAGACCCTACAAACATGAGGCCAAATAGAATAGAGATTTGGTGCAACATCAAAAACATTTCATTAAGGGAGAGACTATTTTCATAACAATAAATTCTACGACTTACAAAAAAGATAGAGTAGAAACTTAACAAAACATCAAAGATATTTCATAAGAGAAATACACTATTTTCATAGCAAGAAATTCTACAATTAAAAAAAAGATGAATATCTTCAATAAGAAACATAAACACCTCAATTGCTAAGGAACTTTGTGTTTCAGAAAGAAAGGACACTATCCCTTTAATGACCAGTAAGAGGAAAGGAAAAAAAACCCTCCCTAAATCCAAGTTTACCATCTAGCAGGTGATAAGTGAGGAAGAGGGTGATTTGGAGGAGGATAATAGAAAATATTAAATTAACCCAAGAAGGCCTAATAGGCTAGCAACTCGTTCAGTTGACAAGGACAAAAATTTGGTTGATTATGACATAGACGTAGAAGAGGAAGAATAGGTGAGTGAAAGGGAGGATGAGAAGGTTGGAAAGGGAGAAGAGGAATGAGAAGGGGACGATACCAAAATGATTGAGATACCATTTAGATCGATCACAGATATTTCTACACACATCTATGACAACATAAAGATGAAGTTGGCAGACCTTATTGAAGATGCAATGCCAAAAGAAGATGAAGGTAAGAAAACCTAAGATGCAATGCTAGAGGAAGGGGAATAGAATAACACTAGTAACCAAGGGGCATGTACTAGGTATCAAACTACTTGCTAAAGGAAGGGAAATAGAATAACACCAGTTATCAAGGGATAGGTGTTGAGTGTCAAACTATTGCAAGAGAATTAGAGTTGTTGAAATCTAAAATTCTTGATCTTGAAAGGACAATGTCTAGTCTCTTTAAGTTTAGCTTTCATGCAATGTATAGCTATGCAACTTCATTGTGCTTAATGCAGAAGAAATTTTTGGGGAAGGACATAGAGAACGATGGGAACTACAAGGAACTATTCAAGTTCCTGATGGAGGAATACCTCGTAATTTTCTCTATCAGTGGTCATTTTACCAAACCTATTAGGTTACTAGACTTTGATTCTATGGTCAATATTTTAGTTATTAAGACTAAGATGTTAGAAGTAACTAATAGTCTTTTGTTGGAAGTAGATTATGTTTCCACAATTAGTATCTTTGTTACTTACAACATTTTGTTAGAACTAGCTTATAGTTTGTTGTTGGATTCTCTTAAGTTTTTAATGTTGAATTGATGTTAGTGTGTTGCTAATGTTCTATTGATACTATTTTTTATGCCTTTGGTTTTTTAAATGTTTGTTTTGAAGGGACAACACCCCAATTTTGCTACTTTTTAATATAAAAAACATAAATAGCTCAATACATTAATCGCAACTATTATCTATTTAATTTAAGTTGATATGCACTTATTTATAAACATCTTTTTAATTTAACTTTAAAAAATAGGTTTTAGAGACCCAAAACCCATTACATTAGGATTACATTAAGATAAAAATTAAATTTCAGCAAAAACAAAACTATGGCCATAACTAATAGAAAAAGATAGCTAGCACAAAAAAGAAAGGACCAACACAACACCAAAGGCCATCAAAAAACCAACATAGAGAAACAGAGCATGAAATAAAACTAAGTAATTTTTTTAAGAATCTCGACCGCTTCCAGCTCTAGCTGATCCACATTAGAAGAAAAAATCTTCATTTTATCAATTTCCTTATTTTTCTTCAGCACTTTCTTCTTTGTACTCACCTGAGTTCTTTTCCCAGAACCAACAACCTCCTTAGAGCCAACTTCCTTGTTAGCATCAATCTCCACAATGTTTTTTTCTAGTTCATCTTCTCAAGCTTTCCCCTAGGAAACTTTAGGTGCTTGGTTGAGGCTTTGATAATTTTATAGCTCTCCTCACCTATGTTCTTTAGAGTGTCCTCCAGACTAGAGATTCTAGGTATAATTTTCCCAATTTTCATCTCATACTCTGCCCTAAGGGTAGTAAAATCTTTAACTTCTCGATCAAGTTCACCAATGACCACATTATTCTCAATGTCAATCCAAGTATCCTTAGCAAATTTAGACACCATGCTATCCTTTCCCACACCATTGGTATCAATAATTTCCAACTAACTCGAAAGGGACCTTTGCTTCATGTTGATGTCCTTGACCTCATGAAACACCCATCGAATAATCCTATAAAAATCCACAACCCCTTTCTTGGAAGTCTACAACATACCTATGGAAGATTCTCTGTTATATCAATCCATATCACTGAAATTAGCACCATCCCTAGTTTCCTCATGTTCCTCATCACACTCCTTAGAGCCAATAGGAGTAATAGGAACATCCTCTCTAAAGACCACATTTTTTTGTTTACTTTCAAAAATGGGGTCTTTCCATCTCTTTTGGAAGCTGAAGAGGGTGAAGGGGTGGGGGAATTTCCCTTTCCCTTACCAATCTAATGAATAGGGGAACTTCCACTACACTTGAGTTTTTTCATGGCGGGAGAGAAATCTGCATCAGTTTCCCAGCCCTCCCCATCACCTTCCTCTTCTTCAAGTACACCCTCCTCCTCGACAATCTTCCTTTGACTGTCTTTTCCACCCTTTTGGTCAAAGGTTCTAGGGGCAAGAGACTAGCCTTTTCCATTACCCACCTTTTTAGGTTTCTTCACAAGAGTAGAAGACTAAGGAATCTCTTCAACTCTTCAAAAGAATGAAATGGTAGCCATAAACTCTAGTGAATCTAGCATCAAGATTTATATGTTGCATAATAGAAAAGAGAACTTTCCACCAAATCATCTTAACAGCCCTCAGTGCATAGTAGGTCTTGTTAATTTTAATAATACTCTTCTTGTCATCATCCTCCTTAGGGAACCATCTAATTGTTGAGTCGATGAGCTTCCTGCCCCTGTAGAAATTCCTCCCCTCTAGAGGAAGCCCTATGGTTTTAGCAATGACTTCTTCATTAGCCTTTACGGTCCCACTGCCAATGAAAATTTTAGTGTTACACCATTCTTTTTTGAAGTGTTTGGTAACAACAGGGTTTCTCCCATGGATTCTCTACATGAAATCAATAATATTTTTCCTACTAAGGAGGTGCCACACTATAGTCTTGGCCTTCCATTCATCATATTCCAATGGCTCCATTCTCTTCCTATCACCACCCATAATCCCCTTCACAACTCTCTATGAAAACAACCAAAAATTGGCTCTCTGCAGAATATGAAATAAAATGATGTTCCAGATATTAACATTTGAATTCCAAATAAAGGCTCTCAACATCTAGAAGGGATGTCAAGAGAGTGGACAATTTTTTCCAAATCCTGAATGGAATAAAGATACTCATTCAAATAGAACTCTATTCACCATTCCGATCATAGATTCTCCATATTTTCTTAGCAAGAAGGGCCTCAATGAGGGTTATTAAATACTCCTTATGCAAAGACAACCTAGACATTTTGGTTTTCAGCCCCTATCCCAACCTATAAGGGGCATGTATTTCTTTTCCTTCACTCCTAACCACAAAAATATTTTTTGGATTCTCTCTAGCATCCACAAACTTGGAAAGGATTCTAAAAATGCTCAAGGCATACACTGGCAAGGTTTGGAGAGAGGATTTCAAAAGATGAACTTTTCCCACTTGGCTTAATAGAGTAAATTTCTAATTTTCCAATTTCCTGTTGAATTTATCAACCAGATAATTCCAAAAGGATTCTAGAGGTTTCGAACATAGAGGGAGCCTCAAGTAAGTAGAAGGCAACTGATTGATTTGACACCCCAATATTTTAGAATATTTTTTTGCTATCTCTCCACAAGAGTATTCATGAAGAAAAGAGATATCTTGGACCAATTGATCAGTTGACCAGAAGCTAAACTATAACTATCCAAAGAATACTTCAGAACTCTAGCTTCCCTTATAGAGGAGGATCCCATGAAGTTGGTGTCATCAAAAAATTGTAGATGTGAACAAACAGGGATAAAAGATGAGGGTTTCACTCCATTGAACATCCCCTCCTAGACCAAGTTGTTGATATATATCTCAATGAGTTCTACCATGATGATAAAAAGATTAGGAGAAATAGGGTCCCCATTTCTAAGCCCTCTAGATGAATTAAAGAACTAGGAAGGAGAGCCATTGATAATTACAAAGAAAGGTGTGGTAATAAGATGACCAATGAGCTATAAAACCCTATTAAAAGAACTGAAATCCTTGAGAACTTTGAACAAGAAATTCCAATCAACCTTTTCATAGGCCATAGAGAGATCTAAATTCATTAAGAAACTCAAATTTTTGGAAACTTCAAATGAATGATTATTTTCATGTACATTGATTATAGAGTCCAAAATATGTTTCCCAGGAATGAAACCATTATTTTGGGCCAAGTTAAGAGAAGGAAAAAGAACAAGAAGTATAGAAGTAAGAAACTTCAAGATAATCGTATAAAAAGAATTGTAGAGACTAATAGGATGGAAAATGTCCATAGAGTCAGCACCAGAGATTTTAGGAATCAAAACAAGGAAGGTAGCATTCAAATCCTTGAGGAGGGTTCTATCACCAAGGAATTATTTAACTTCATTCCCAACATCTTTCTCCATAATGTGCTATAAAAAATGAAAGAAAAATTTGGAAATCCATCTAGGCCAAAAGCTTTATTACCTTCAAAGGAGGAGAAACATATTTTACTTCATCTTTAGAAGGGATGGTATTCATAAATTTATTATGGTCCTCACCCAATACACAAGGGATAGACTCCAAAAACTTGTCTTGGACATCAACATTGAGGTCATTATCAGTAGTGAGAAGAGAAGAGAAAAAATGAACAACTTCCATCCTGATCTCATCCTCATTCTCAAAGATCTTCCCATTAATGACTAAACAAGAAACTTTGTTGACTGCCTTATGCTTCATGTCTATCATGTGAACATATAGTATTGTAATCTCTTGTAGACAACCACAATGAGTGGGACTTCTATTTCCAAAATTCCTCCTCTTTGGCAATAATGTCATGATACTTAACTAAGATTTCATTTTCAGTGTAGTTATTTACACATTACTATATCCTTTAACCTAAATTTTATCCTGAACCTCTTTGAGTTCCAGATGAATGGTTACTTTTAAGGAAATAAGTCCTCAAAAACCTCCTTATTCCATATATTAATTATTTCTTTAACAAAACTTAGTTTCTTTTCCACTTTATACATAGAAGTACCCTCAACTAGGATATTTCATCACTCCCTAATACTACTCTCAAACTTGGGATGGGAAGTCCACATTTTCTCAAATCTGAAGGGAAAATTATTCCTACCATAAATCATATCCACCATAAAATATATTGGGAAGTGGGCAGACCCAACTTTGGAGAGATTTGTCAAGGAATAGTGATAGTGATCCATCCAATCATTAGATATGAGAGCTATGTCAAGGTGTACCTTAATAAGATTATGTCTCCCTCTCTTCTAAGTCTAGGTATAAATAACTCCTTGAAGATCCACATCATGGAGGGCCTTCTTGTTAATAAAATCCATGAGATCAAGTCTTCTTTCCAACTGAGTTTGGGTTCCTCCAAATTTTTCCTTCTCTTGCAAAGGCATTTTGAAGTCCCCCATGACCAACCAACTATCCCCAATGAATTGATTCATGCTAGCCTCTAGCTTTTTCCATAAGTTATTTCTACCAACCCTAGTGTTTGGAGTATAAATATTTGATAGAACCCAAGAAGTTCTGTTAGCGGTTTTTCTTGTATCCCTCAACTCTAAAAGAGAAACATGAAGACCAGACCTGGGGATTTTTGTCCAGCAACACAAATCTACTTGTTCATACAAACTGAGGGGCAAGAAAAGACTAATTAATGAGGATTTGATCCTCCTTCTGCTTCGAGTTCCACACACTCAGGCGGGTGCACCTAAAACATGATAAGATCTGCATACATATAACTCACTAGCTAAAACCCTTTATGTAGACATGAAAATCGGTGGATAATTCTTAGACTTATAAAACATGGGAGTCCAACTCAACCAATCTTATACAGGATCCCACCTGTATGATCTTCTAAGAACTAGAAAAATGGCCAATGTGATAACAAGGATAAACTCCTTCTTCTCTTCAAACCCGGAGGCTCAGGCAGGCTAACCTAATGATTCACTCTTCAAGGAATCGACAAATGAATTGTACTTCTTGAATACAATCAAACATGAATGTGCATAACAATAGGAAAGTAAAATGATTTGTAATTAATGTTTGATGATGAAAACTGTAGGACAAGCAAAAGACCAGTGCCTTATCTATTGGGCATCAGAGTCAAACAACCATGCATTCCCAGAAAAATTTAACTCCAAACTCAAAGAAACCAAGTGAAGTGCCTTACAAATCACTCTTCTCATTCCAGTTCCTAGACATCAAATTCATGTATAAATCTTAAATTCTCAAAGCCTGCACTCAAGATTGATTCTCTCCTTGAAAGAAACTTGAAAACAAGATCACAGCTACCTTATAACCAGTGCATCAAAATGCCTTACAAACTGATACACAAGAACTAAGACCAAATACACGAAGACATTAACTAGAACTGAATAGGGATTCCATTGTTTTTCTATTAAAATTCCTCTGGTTCAACATATTTACATGACAAAGAAACACAGAGAAAATAAGAAAAAGGGCCTGAATCTTGTCTAGCAGCATAAATTTTCAACCTCTTTGTTACAATGAGAAAAATCCAAGATATAGCAATTGAGAGTCCATTCCCAAAACCAACTGATAGCTGTCCCTCTTGCATAAAAACATCTTCAACATTCCTCATCTCCCTGCAACTGATTCCCAAGCTGATCCACATTCTGCAAAAACTTCCAATCTGATCTGCAACCGATCTTGATTCCCGGATTTCAAACCTGAACTGCTCTTATCAACTACTTTGAAACTAAAAATAGTCATCACCATTGGAATCCTTATTCCGAGACCTTTCCGGAAACATATAACACTTATATGTTTTGTTAAAAAATGAATTTCCAGGCCCCTTTTCTGTGAACAACTTATCTTTTAAATTTTTGAATTTATGCCCTATAGTCTAAACTATATCATTTCATAAATTCAACTTTAATTTGCAATTTTATATCATTTTCTGCATATACCCACATAATGCACCAGAAAGTGCCACTTGTCACCATCTTATTGCATGCTCGGACAAACCTCAAGTTAACCCACTGATTAAGAGAACTGGCGAATGACATGTATCTCCAAATCTCTGAATCCTTCTTTGACCATGGTTATCATTTGGAGAATGGGCGACTGAGTGTATTCTCTAGTTCTCTGAATCATTTTCACTAACTGTCAAGTATTTGGAGAACTAGAGACTAAGCATTCTCCAATTCTCTGAATGTTATCTCATAACCACTAGCCATTTGGAGAATTGGAGACTAAGCATTCTCCAATTTTCTGAATGTTTATGACTTAACCGCCAGCATTTGGAGAATTGGAGACTATGCATTCTCCAATTCTCTGAATGTTTATGACTTAACCGCCAGCATTTGGAGAACTAGAGATTAAGCATTCTCCAATTCTCTGAATGTTATCTCATTAACCATTAGCATTTGGAGAATTGAAGACTAAGCATTCTCCAATTCTCTGAATGTTTATGACTTAACCGCCAGCATTTGGAAAACTAGAGATTAAGCATTCTCCAATTCTTTGAATGTTATCTCCTTAACCACTAGCATTTGGAGAATTGGAGACTAAGCATTCTCCAATTCTCTGAATGTTTATGACTTAACCGCCAGCATTTGGAGAACTAGAGATTAAGCATTCTCCAATTCTCTGAATGTTATCTCATTAACCATTAGCATTTTTCGCCAGCATTTTTATGCAAAATTTAGTGCTTTATGGTCACTGGCATGCATCCCAATGCAATAGCTGTGCACACTCTTGAGAGCCTTCTTCTCTTTATTCATTTCATTATGTGAGTGGTATATCTTTTAAACACTTGAAATGGTCATTTCTTGAGCAATGTGGGATTAAACTTTTGGAAGCAATGCTGATTTTTTATTGCTATGAGTACTCAGAGGACCATAACTTTTGATTGTCAAACTGGGTTTTTCTAAAAAAAATTCTGTACACTTCACACATTGTCATCTCAAACATATGTAAAATTCAGCCCGACCCAGTTTGTATTTTTTGAAATATGATAAAAAAACGTGACTGGCTGTATATTGACACTTTTTTTTTTAACTGGCTCTTGCTTTCAACCTTTTTTTTTTTATCGTCTTCTTCTTCACATGCTTTGCATTTGTCTATGATATTTGGCATCACAAAATCACTTTGCTTTGATTTTCTCAAACTCTGAGACAAGACCTTGATGCATTGCCCTCTAGAAAACAATAATGATAAATGAACACCAGTAACACTAGCCATTTCTACGTACACAAATATCTTGTGCTCAATCTTAGTGATAACTCACACTGGCGACACACTCCTTTGCTCTCACACATCATGGCATTATCTTGTCTGGGCCATTTATTTCACTTTTACCCTTTGCAAAGATTGTCAAATAACATTAGCTGACATCCGGGAGCGGCCTTAAAAACTGGCCAATAGCTATCATAGGATCATGTCACTGAGCACACATGTTCACCTCCAACAAACAAATATGCATGTCAAAGAAGAAATTTCAAAGAGACCCAAACCATAAGATAAAATTGACCAAAGTTAGCCACTTAAAACATTGCCTTTCTGCTCTATCTGAAATCACTTAAGTTGGCTCTAGAACTGGCTTTGAAAACTGACCAAATCACCTGAACAAATCTCATTGCGTGACTGACATAAACCTTGAGATACATAGAATCACCCTGCAAAATGACATCCCTTGACTGTACCTGAGGTAAAAGTTATTAACCTTTGAAGTTTCCCTTTTCATTCTGATCCTACCAACACACTGTCAGAACTTGATAAACTGCATCTGGAATTAGCCTTGAAAAGTGCACGAATGGATTGGTAGGATGCTCGAATCAGAATGAGATATAATATAACTTGTCAGCAATACAAGACAACAAGAATTTTGACAATAGGATCATGCTATGAAAAGTTATTAGCAGGCAAAGAAGGCCTCTGACAAACTTGCAGAAAATATAACTGGGCAATTTGCACTTTTTGCAAACAAAAAAGATCTGGCAAATTGACCAAATGAATGCATCAAGAGCCACAATCTTACAGCATGGAAGTATTTTATGTCTACTATACACTGAGACAAACATACTGATGACCTGATCAACAGGGCATGAGTTATTCATAGTTGAAATAGGACTCTAGAAAACTGGTGAATAACAAAACAGTGCAAAACACAAAAGCTGCAAATGGAATCAGCTTCAATTTCTCATCAGATGGATTCATCATGAGCTACAAACTGACAGGGGTAGAGTAAAAATTGTCTATAATGTAGGGAAATGATTAAAATCTTTCTACCAATCCATCAGCTACAAGTTAGAACATGTCAAACAGGGTTCCTGACAAAACTAGGAAAAGGGCCAAGTGCAGAAACTAGAAAACACCTCTGGAAGGGGATGAATAAACGGGGTCAAAACTTATCACAGAGGCCTAAAACCTGACACATAGAGAGTATGAAAATTTTAAAACAAGACGCTAGGCTCATATTTTTATGACGCTCTCTAGGGTGCATTTTATTCAACATCAAAGTGACCCTTCCCAGTGAATTTTACACTTACGCATTTTTTGACTTAGAGACCTCCTAGAAATGAATTGATGCAAACCCATTTGAACATGCCATCTAAGGACTCAAAAAAACTCGATAGGATGAAAGGCAATGGACAAGTAAATTTTGTGAAACCACCCGGAAAACACCCAGTTCCCACATGCATCCTGAAAGCAAAAATAATACAAATGCATGCTAATGTGTCCCATTACTCAAAATTTTTTAAGGGTACCAACAAGTTCCATACCTTATGTGTTGGAATCTGATCGAACCAATGTTATGTTATGAAGAAACGGGCTCACCTTTGATATCTTTGAGATTCCAAAAAATCACAATGCCTCTAGAGGCCCCATTAGAGCTTCCACCTAGCACCCCACAATTCTTCAATTTTTGTATCTTTCCAACCTTTTCCTTCATTTTAGTCTCTTGGATCATAACAATGTCTGTTCCATGCTCCCTAACTAAGTTCCTAAGAATGTCCTATTTGTGAGGCCCATTAAGCCCCCTAATGTTCCATGAAATGATTTTGATTTTTTACCAAGAGAACACACCTCTAAGATGGTCCTTTGGGTACCATCAACAATATTTTTAGAAGCTTCCTTCTCCCTATAATTCCAGTTAGTTGAATTTATCCCAAGAGGAGACTTTTGAACACCTACACCAACTTTTGATTTTTTACAGATAGAGACTCCCATTTGAGGTGTGGACTTGGTCGTAGCACCTTTCTTGCCCTTATTTTTATCTATCACTAGAGTAAAATGAATCTATTCCTCCATAGATGTGACAAAATTTTAGTCCCCCTTAACAACCTTAATAGGGCTTCCAGATGCCATCTCCTCCCCCATTTCAAACTGATTTTTGAAATAGAAATTGGGGGGAATCAAACTCCATAAAAGCATATTTTACCACTTCCACAAACTTCTCACTAGAAGACTGCAAGGAAGGGTTTTATCCCAAAATGTTGTAGGGTTGAGCATCTTCCATCCAAGATGGTTCATTAACACTATTCTCCACTTTTTTAAAAGAGTTTGAATCCCCATCTCTAGCCTCAAACTTACCTTCCTAGATTTCACCCTCTTCTAAAATGTGCAATGATGGAGGAAGAGGGGAATCCAACCTGACATTAGCATCAGTATTTTGATCTTTTTCCTTTTGGGGGATAGGGATCAAGATTTTCTCTCCATCATCTTCCCCACTAGGAGGGCCAACACATATCTTCCTTAGGTTTGCAAAATTTCAGACCCTTCTCAGGGGAATTTTTCTATCTCTATGCCCAATTTGAGAAGGTATGGTTTCTCTAGAACTATCACAACACATCATCTTGAGCCTTCACCTAGGTCATTGGGTCAGCCTCCCCCAAGTGGGTCCCTGACCTCTAAGTCCTTCACATCACCCTTTCCTTCATCTGACCTTTCTCCACCTCCATCACCCCATGATTCGTCATTCTTCCCACCTATAGCTTGGATCACAAGGCCTTCAGGAAGATTTTTGCCTTGACCAGAATTCAAATTTCTCACTCCCATTCTTCTTCCCCCTTTGTATGACTGTCAATAATTGTAAAGTTATTACAAAGTCCTAGATGTTAATTTACTCTTAAAAAGGGATTTTGTGTATGAAAAAGAATAAAATATGTTCATCAATCAATTTAAGGCCTGTGTCTATTGACATGAAATGTTTCTACACATTTCGAAGTGTTGGTTTAATAGAACTTGTCTCCTTAAGATGGAGTGACCCTTTCAAGGTATTGTTAAATATGACCAATCACTAGACATAAAAGAAGAATATAGTTGATGAAAATCATGTTAGACTTAGGAAGCACCGAGAGGGGGGAGGGGGTGAATCGGTGCAATAGTATTCTTTAATATAATCCAATACTAAAACTTATAACCTCTAATTATTGAAAGTAAATAGAATAAGATAAACATACATAGCATCATAACACCATGATTTATTTTCTAGGAAAACCTTGTTAAGGAAAAACTCTGGTAGCGGTGGTACCCAAAAATATCTCACTACTATAGTAATAAGTACCACGTTAAAGGTAATCATACATATAGATGGGAATACACATTCATTCATGCTTACAACTCAATACAAAACCAAAATTCAGCAAGGCATAAAGAAAATAACAAAATCTAGATAGGACTTATAGTCCAAAAACTAAACTGACAAATAGCATTGACTATGCCAATACAATTCCAATGAAGTTCTAAAGGATATCACTAACTGATTATCTGATTTTTCAATCTTTGCATTACATCACAAAAATATCATTCATGTTGCATACCATATCACTCACCATCACATCCAAAACTCAATCTTATATACTTGATCAAAAGAACAAAATATTAACTCATTCACCTCCAATCAAGTAACATGTAAGGTGAAGATCATATAATAGTTGAATCTCTATGCTAACCTCTCCTAAAGATACATATGATAGTGAATTTTCATCTATATCAATCATAACCATCAAACTGATCAAATCACTGATTGATCCAATGTACTACTAACTCTTCATAAGATAGTTATCATTGCATCTAGTAACTTCATAACTTGTGATGATTGGATTGGATACTCTAGTATATTTATTAGCTAAATCAAAATTCATAGATCATAACTTTCTAACAATTGTCCAAGTATCTACATGTATCCTTCTTTATTCTTCACACTAAGTGTATTTTCATCAACTAATCAATCGGTAGACAAAAATATTGTAGGATGGAAAATACATAAGAGTGTAGTTTCCATAAATGACAACATACCATGCATTATCATGTGTCTATTGCCAACAATCTCTCCCTTTGGTATTGGTGGCAACACTTAGTGAAAAATGACTAAGTGTTTAGTTAAAATGCCAAGTGCCAAAATTTTCACCAAAAACTATAATCCCCCTTTGGTATACATCTCTCTCCCATACATTTTCACTAAATCTCTCCCCTTTGACATCAATCTAAAATATGGAGTCCAAAAAGAAAAATTCATCTACCAAAACTCCTATACTATTTGCATATACAAAAAATATGATAATATACTTACAAAAACTTGAATACATCTGAAAATTTTCTCCTAAGAGCTACAAAATATACATCCCAAGTCTTTCAAAGGCTCTCCATAATCTGATTTATTCCACATATAGCGTATGCTAACTTCTTTTCCTCAATAAGGTTCGGTAGACTAAAGTACTCATAGGCCTTAACTGCCTCTATCAAGGCCCTCTACATCAAATCCACCTTCAGAACAATCAAATTCTCTAAGTTTTTGAATCTACCTTTCATTGTTAGTCTCTCAGCTTCAAGTGACTTGATCTTATCTTTGAATTTAAGAGCTTTAGCTGCATGTTCTAATGCATACCCTTTGACTAGATCAAAGTTCCTAGATAACTTTGAAAGCTGATTTTCTCCATCCTCAATAAATTTGTCAATATCATAAACATGTATAGGAAAGTTTATGCACAACCTATATATCTTACTTCCTATTGATATAGCCTCCTTCAATTTTTTAATTGCAACATCAAATGATATCCTTTCCTTTGTAATAAGAGCACATAGTTGATTATATCAGTGCTACATGAATTCAATTTGTACCTTCACAAGAGATGACTTCTCCAAAGTCTTAAAATGTGCATCAAAAGAGTCGAGTAGTTTCTCCAATTGATTTTTTTTAGAAGAACCACCAGTCTTAGACTTAATAGGCACAATCTTCTTTAGTACATTTATTTCCCTAGACAAAAATCTTCCTTCATTCTCACTTCTTTCTTTTCTTATCCTTTGTGTATACAATTATTGATATTTTCATTAGCTCATATATATCTAGACTGTCCAAATCAATAGGTACTTGAGCTTGATTACCAGATACATCAATAGATTCACTTGTTTCTCTTGCCAACACTTCTATCTTTCCAAGTGATGGATCAACCAATGATTTCATTTTATCAATATGCTCTTTTGATTTCTTTTCATCATCTATAACATGATCTACAACTTCATTAACCATGACATCTAGGTCTTGAGTATCTTCAATATGTTCATCAATCTCCTTTTCATTCTCTACCTCAATAGACTTGTCAGTAGTATAGCATCTCTCAGACATTATTTATCTGATTTCTTCTTCCCACGTTACATCCTTAAATTTATCTTTATCTTCTTCTTTCTTATCAAAATCCTATGGATCAAGAGTAATAGGCTCTCACAATAGACAAGTCTAGCTCATCAATGTCAACTTTTTCTTCTCTCCTTTTAGTCCTCGGATCCTTCTTCTTTGGTGTTTCTTATCTGAACTCAATTAGCATCTTCTTGACTATATGCTTTTTTTCTACAATGATCTCCTTTTTTTACCATTCATCAACATATTAATTTTCTTCTTAGTTAACAAACTCTTCTTGGCTTCACCAAGAAAATTCTTCATATCAACATTTATGATAACAGGGAATTTTTAGAGATATCTCACTCTCTAATCCTTCAGTCTTCCTCAAGTGCAACTAGTCTTCTTTCTTCCAACTTGTTTTATAAATCATCAGGTATTTGGTCCTTAATTTCAACTAATGCCTTTCTAAACTTGTTTAAACATAAAAATTACTCTTTTCTCAAGTCTCCCTTTCTCTTTTTCACCAAATAAATTACAGTACTTATTCAATTGAGCCAGAATGCCATATTTAGTAACTTTGTCTAAAATTTTGTCAATAGGATCTTCATTCTTACCGACACTCATTGGACTATCCTTGAAAACTCTTTTTGTTGTTGCTCCGTTAGTCTTGATCTTCTTCTTTGATTAATCTGAATTTGTAGAAGAATCTTCCATATCTACCTTTTTCTCTTTTTTAAGGTCCTTTGATCTTCTCCTTGGGTCTTCTCTTTATTGGTTTAGACTTTTGTTTTTTTGCTTTAGGTATTAAAATATTTGATGTACATTTCTTCTCAACTGATATGTCAATGGTCTTCTTCTTGGGAGGTGTAGGTGTATCTTTAGATACACTCCTTATTTTTCTATGACCAGATGGTATAGAAATGGATTGAAAAGGTGTAGTTTCCTTCTCTACATCAATAGGTAAAGCTTGAGCTATCTTTCTCTTCTTATTCTTCACTTATTTCCTTCTGATCTTAGTCATATGCTCCTTGTTGATTCCTTCCTTTTTTGTAGTATTGTCAACCATATTTCTTAACTTCTTAGTCCTTACAACTTGATTAAGTTCATTTTGAAATTAAGTTGATTAAGTCTCAAATCTTTCTACCTTAGTATCTATAGGTTTAGAAAGCATGTCATCAATATGTTGAACCATAATTAAAGGTTCAACCTCATATCCCATAGGAATTATCCATAGGTTTCTAGGATCCACTGCTTCCACAAGACATGTATCGGTCTCAACTATAAAGAAAACTATATCTGCATATTTTTCAACCAAATCCTTAGGAATTATCTCCCTTTCTACGTTTTCTTGTAAAACATCTTGAAGTAACAAAAATTTTCTTGATCAATAGTTTCCTTCTTCTGCATTCAGTAAAACTAATTGATTTGAGTAGCTATAGGTATATCATTTTACCAATTTACATGTGGAACACTAGGGAAATATTTTATTAGATTAAAAAGCATGTGAATTATCTAGGAACCATATTTAGATGGTAGTGTTCTCTCCTTCCTAATATTACACAAGATCTCCAACAACTGTTCCCTTAAAATGTCACAAACGTCAATCTATGCATTTTCCCTCAACATTTTATAAGCACTATAGATAATAGTAGCAGGAATATAGTTAATTCTACTATTGTGATAAACTTTCTATATTGGTATCATAGAAAAAAATTTGACATCAAGTTTCTTGATGTCATTTACTATCATATCTCTCTTATCCTATTTTGATTTGGTAAGTTGTTCAACCACATTCTTCTTAGATGATTTTAGGGTTGAGGTTTCGTCGGTTGCATTAAAGCCAGTAACTACATGAATCAACTCATTAGTGATCCTAATAGGATTATCTCCAAGTCATAAAAAATGATCATGGATCCTACTTAAGACAATACTCACCCACTTTGGTTCATCAAAATGCATAAAAGTTTGTATACTGTGCTAGATTGATATTCTCAACCTTCCTAAACTCATCCTTCAATACTTCATCCACACACATAGATTCATATTGATTATAAATTTCCAAAAATCACCCAATTCCTCAATATTACAATGAATGTAAGCTCAAATATCCTCAACATGAAGAACACTGCGGGGCACCTGCAAAAATTTGCCTTCTGGATCATCTTCCATTGACCTAAATGGATATTTCTTAAACTTATACCTAGGATTCTCAACAATATCAACAATATGAGGAGTGTCTATTCTTCTATGATAAATTCAACAAGATTTTGAAGTGATAAATACCTTTTTGTTTCATTCTAAGGTTTTCTCATGAAATTTAATTGGTTGTACAATTTTCTGTTAGATCTCCTTCTGCTCAGGCAAATACTCATTCTCTGGATAGAAAGGTGTTGAATTAAGACTTAAGATGCCTTTTTATCCTTGAATTCCTTCATTTTAGCCTAATTTAATATCATTCATACCCTAGCTTCCAAAAAGATGATATTACCAGTGAGTCAAATTCCACCTATGATACATGATAAATTCATGAAATCCTTCGTGATTTGAAATATCGACTAGAAATTCCATTCTAAAAATCATGCTACTATTGCAGCCTCCACTATACCAACTTCAGGGAAAGGTATGATTTTCTATTAATATATCCCCCTTAGGTCCTAAGACCTAATCAGTTTGATGATGAGGTTCCCACATAGCTAGGAGTTTGTGTGACATGTCCAGTTGAATCAATTTGTTCTTTCCTTACCCATTGCTTATTCATTTCCTTTCTAACTTCATCAACATCAATTTATTTTCCTTTATTGTTATTTATTACGCTGGTCTTCTCAACGGTTTCATTCATTCTCATTCCAACATTATTATATCTTTTTTTTTAGTAGCTATATGGCCAAAATTATTACATTTGTAACATATAACATTCATATTTTCATACCTTTAACTAGGTTTGTCTTCAATCTGCATTCCTTCACTATATGTCCAAAATTATTGCATTTGAAGAAGGTGATGTTTTGTTGGTTCATAGGATTTCTCATTTTGTATTTGCATTCATTTGATTTGTGTCCATGTATTTGTAGCAAGTGAAACAATAGCCAAAAAAAATTATTTTTTATTTTTCATTCCTTCGCTTTGTGCCTAAACCTATTGCATGTATAGGATCTTCCATTATACTTTTTCATAGTAGGTTTCTTCTTAGGTTCTTCCTTCTTTATTTTTGAATTACTACATTCCTATCTAGTTTCTAAACTTTCACCTTTCTCAAATCCTAATCCTTTCTTTTCTTTAGGTGCCCTCTAATTTGCAATTTTCTAATTAAGTTTTACAATGCCAGATTTGAAAATTTCTTGAATCTCCTTAGCCGATGCAAGCTCTCTTCTCAATATCTCATTTACTCTATCCAATTCTTTCTCATTATGTTTAGATTCCTCAATATAAAACTTGCAAGTGTCCAACTTCACTATTTAGTTTGTAGCATTCTTTAGTTTTGGCCTTCAAGGATTGATCAAGAGTCTTCTTTATTTAAATTTCTTTAGTCATCTTAATTTCCATAGACTCCATCTCATTCCTTGGGTTATCTCTCTCACAATCTACTCATACTCCTTAGTTTTATCTTCTTTAGTAGGTGCAGAGTCATTTCATTTCTGTGATAGATGATCTACAAGGTATTTTATTTTGTCTCTAGATTGCCTCAATTACTCTTTCAGATTGCCAATGATTCTATCAACATATTTCAACTTTTCTTCCAGATCAAGGGTACGAGCATGCCCGATTTTATCTAGATCTTCAAGTGCATTCAAAAGTTTCTTGTGAATACAATTAGGTGTTTCCATCAAGATCTCCGTCAAGTTGTTAAAATTTTTCAAAGGAACTAGGATTTGATACCAATTGTTAGACTTAGGAAGCACCGAGAGGGGGGGGTGAATCGATGCAACAGTATTCTTTACTTTCTTAATCCAATACCAAAACTTATAACCATAAATAACTGAAAGTAAAAAAAATAAGATAAACATGCATAGAATCACAGCATCGTGATTTATTTTCGAGGAAAACCCTATTAAGGGAAAGACTCTAGTGGGGTGGTACCCACAAATATCTCACTAATGTAACTTAATAAGCACCTCGTTAAAGGTAATAGTATGTATATAGATGGGAATGCACACACATTCGGGCTTACAACCTAGAGCTTACAAATCAATACAAAACAAAAATTCACCAAGGCATAAAGTCAATAACAAAATCCAAATAGGACTTATAGTCCAAAAATTGAACTGACAAATAGCATTAACTATGCCAATACAGTTTTGTTGATGAAGCTCTAAAGGATATCACTAATTGATTATCTGATCTTTCAATCTTTGCATCACTCACAAAAATATCATTCATATTGTATACCATGTCACACACCATCACATCCAAAACTTGATCTTATATACTTGATCAAAAGCCAAAAATATTAACTCAATCAACTCCAATCGGGTAACGTGTAAGGTGAAGATTATATAACAACTTAACCTCTATGCTAACCTATCCTAGAGATAAACATGACAATGAATTGTCGGCTCTATCAATCATAGCCATCAAATCGATCGAATGATCGATCTAAAAAGATCACTAATTGATCCAATGTACTACTAACTTTTCATAAGATAGTTCTCATTACATCTAGTAACTTCATAACTTGCAATGATCGGATTAGATACTCCATTATATTTACTAGCTAAATCCAGATTTGCAGATCATAACTTTCTAACACTTATCCATACCAATCCAAAGCATCTACTTGTATATTACTCTTCTCTTCACACTTAGTCAATTTTCATCAACTAATCAATTGGTAGACCAATATCCAGTAATGCAAAAGAGATGAGTGTAGTTTCCATCAATGACAACATACCATGCATTATCAAGTGTCTCTTGCCAACAAATCAACCAAAAGACCAACAAATAGAGGCACACATTGTACAAGGTTAAATATAGGTAAAAAGGATGAATCCATAATCAGAGACTAAACAAAACCTATGAACTTGACTATAGATGAAGTAGACAAAAACCAACCAAAAGAGAAACATAGGTACATATTGTGCAAAGCCAAATATAGACACTAACCTGACAAATCCATAGTCACAGACTAAACAAAATATATGAACTTGACTACAGATAAAATAGAGGCTCGGTGCAAAATTAAATACATTTCATTAAGAAAGAGATACTATTTTCGTGGAACATATTATACAATTTTTAACAAAGATGATTATTCTTCATTCAATAACATAAATACCACATTTTGAACATTTAATTTCTCATATACTAACCCACAAATATTATCTATTTGATCTAAATTAAAATATATTTCTTTATGAATTTCTTTTTTAATTTAACATGAACCAGATTATAAAAAAACCATTTTCATCATTAATAATATATTTTAAAACTTTCAAACTATTTTAAATTTTATTTTTCTTTTACAAATAATTATGAAATTATAAAGTTCTATAAAACGTTTGTAAATTTGAAAAGATACCTAAAAAAAATTATTTTTAATGAAATTTGAGATTATATATATATTTTACAAAGCATAGATACCTGCACTATCAAACCTACTCAAAACTTTACACTTTTCAATATCACATTATTGCTAATGATTTTGTCCACTAGCTCTAATTTATTCCACAACATGAAGTAGGAAAGAAGTTTAATCAAGTTATAATCTGGCCCCTACACATAAAAGAAAACAAGAAATGACCAAATCAATACTCACTAATGCCCACAAACTTTTTCTTTTACTTTCAAGTCCACCAAGAATTATTCCGCCCTCACTTTCCCTTTTGTCTAAAGATTGCAACCACTGTGATTTATCAACGTTGAATTATTTTACCATAACTGGAAGTTTTGTAACACTTAGTAATTATATTTACCATTCCTCTGCATCATATGACAACAAGATTATGTGCTTCTTTCAGATTCAAATGGCTTAATGTGGGACATACCTAGTTTCTGAATCTTATTCTCACTTTATGACAAGTCTATCCACAGTTCTTATCTGCTTTTGGATTATGATCACAGTGCACTTTTCTCTTGTCTTAGTCACACACAATTTCAGTTATGAATTAATGCTCACAAGCTACCCAAGTGTACATTTCTGGATCATTATGAATTAATTTAGAAGCAACCAATCTATCATGCTTCAGTTTCAAGAAAAATGAATGTTGCAGACAAAATATATAACTAAATATGTCATTATGCTTTGATTGTGATTGTTTTGGTTGGTAGGTTAGGATGATGAGTTTTACTTGCAGAGGTAAGCTTAAGAAAGTATATTCTTGACGTGTTTGATTTGATTTGAGAGGAAAAACAAGATTTTAAAGTTTATATGATGATTTTTCAAACTTTTAGGTATAAAAGAAGAAAGAGAGGTTGATTTCTTTAGTTAAGATTGAATAATTAAATTTATTTTTCTATTCAGGGTCTTATATTTTTTGTGAATTGGTTTTGTTAATATTTTTATGATTGCAAGATATTTATTTTGCCAAAGTCATTTGGGGAGTTCGTCTTGCTAATACTGGTTTGGCTGAGAGTGAAGGACCGAGGGGCACTCATTCAGTCAAAATTGTCGTCTCATCATTTATCTTGATGGATGGTGTGGGGATTATTTGAAATAAGAAATGAAAATAGATCTGAATCATTTAATGAGAAATCTTGGCGAATCCGTTCAAAACCACTCCAACATGAACTGAAGAATATATCATCACCATCACAATCTCCAATTATAATCTTGTTAATATTTTTTTGATTGTAAGTTAAAAATTGAGGGGTCTCAATTTTGTCAAAGTAATTTATAGAGCTCATTTTGCTTCTTCCTGCGCTGAAAATCAAGGGCTGAGGGGTATCTATTCTGCCAAAATCATAGTCTCATCCTTAGCTTGATGGATAGCGTAGCAATTATTTGAAATGAAAAATGAATATGAATATGAATATGAATCATTCAATAAGAAATCTTGGTAAAGCCATACAAAATCACTCAAATAAGAACTGAAGAATATATCTTCCATCGCTTCATCCTTTATCTTAATGAATCACATAACAATTATTTAAGATAAGAAATAAATACGATCTAAACCATGAAAAATCCTGATGAATCTATCTAAAATCGTTGAAACAAAAGCTATCAATCAATTAAATTACAACCTCTTAATAGGAACTACTATTATCACAAAACTTCAAATAACTAACTTTGACAAAATTCATAGGTATTGTGTGGTTCAACATCAGATAGCATGGAGGGGTCACGAGAACAGTCGTTTTCACGACCATTTTCCTGAAATCTGTTTGATTTTCAAATGTTTTTACAAAGATGAAGAATATTGGAATCCAATGCAAAAGCTTTCCTACCCACATTACTTGCTTTAGTGGTGAATACACGAGGATATCTTGAACACTCAATCTAAAATTATTTGTTTTTCAGTTCTCTCTCTCAACTAAACACATCATGTTTGGTAAGGAAGCCATGTCATATAGATAAGCATCTACTAGACTGAATTTTGTCCAAACCCATCCTTGTCATGCATGTAGTGATGGTGACAATAACAAATGATGTGACCTTCAGCCACAAGGGCAAGTATATCATGTAGATAACACTTTGATTATAATCCATGTTTCTTTTGTTTTTGAGAATTATAAGATAAATACAAGATTGGATAAGATGATAATGGGATCTCTTTAAGAATAGGAGCATGCCATCAATGCATACTAGTGCATTTTTGTTTTGTGTTGTTTTGTATGTATTGTAAGTGTGTAGATATAGTATTTGATATGATTTGTTTGGTGGAAAAATTGATTTCTATTTAGTATTTATCAATTATTTGTCATTTTCAATTAGTTTATTTTTGTCATTGTATATTTATGATCACTTATTATATTGGACTAGATTTAGTGTATGAATCGGATCAAGATTAGAATACACAACAAAATCTAATATGTCAAATTTATATATATTATGTTTTTAGCAAAAGCCAACCCTTTTGCAAAATTAGCTATTGTCAAACCAACTTGCAACTAAAATAGTCAAAATAAACAACTATGGTTATGTATATCAAGAAATCTTTTAAGTTGTTTAGAATCACCAAATAACATATTTAGACAAATCTGATTTGAAAGAAATAATATTATTTTTTACATTAAAGTAGTCAACAAGTGTACCAACTCACCAAACTTTGCATTCACTTAGCTTGCTTAATGTTTTTATTTATTCTATTCTTTAAAAAGGGCTTGACCACAATTAAGTCCAACCAAGATCCCTCCCTTCAACTTAAACCATATTTTCAGCATGACCAAACTGAAAAGGCAGATAAAATATTGACATAAGAAAGCTTTAGAAGATTAGTATTAGTATAGGACCACAACACATTGGCTAGACTTAGATCACATTGTATAATTAATTATAGGACCATATGAATCCACAACAACAACAAAAAATATCTGCACATAACCATCACTACTTCTTGATTGTAATTTCTTATTTGAATTTTTATTTTGAATCTCCATTCATTGTTAGAAATAGGGAATACTGAGAGGGGGGGTGAATTAGTATTCTACAAACTTTTACTTTCGTCCAATTATGGATATAACAGATTAACTTGATACTTGCAAAATAAAGTAAACTAAATAGCATGCATAGCAATAAAGCAAATGAACTCATAACACCATGTTTTGTTCTCGAGGAAACCCTGGCCAAGGGAAAACCCTGGTGGGGATGATACCCACAAGTGATCTACTAATCAAAAGTATCCGGTAAAGGATGTTGACCTTGTTAAGAGTCTATTACATACATATAGTGTCTTTGTCCAGATTAAAGGACTTAAGGCCTTGTTAGAAGCCTCAAACCTGCTAAGAGTTGGTAGTACAAATAGAATGATTACAAGATGAGCTCACTGCCCAAACATGTAATATACAATGACTTTTGATTACAAAAAGGGTAAGGTATATAACCTTTCACTGTTGTTGAATAGCTTTCCTATTTTGATCTATCTCTTTTCTCACATATACAAAGTCTGCTTGCTTTACTTTTACAATTTACAATTTCGCATCAATTTACTTTGCATGTCTATATCTCACTATATCTTCGTATTACATATGTCTTACATTTATACAAGTTATTAAGAATAATAACTTTTACAGTCGGCTTTATAAAACATAAACCGCTTTACAAAATACACACTAACTTGCGCTACCCAAGGGTTAACATCTAGGATGTCATCCCTTATATGATTAAGTTATTATTTTGATAAACAAAATAATCCCTTAACTATCATACTGATTCTGCCTTCTTTCTCTGTCCTATCGACTTCAACTCTATCTCTATAATCTTGCAATAATTCATTATGTACATGTCGTATAGACTTGCGCTTTCAGGTGAGTCTTCAATATACATAAAATTATCCATGTTCAAGTGCACATGCACTGAACTTACTTCTATCAACATCGCTATCCAAAACTATCTCTCGTTAGACTGGAAAATACTGCTTATACTTAGACAATTTTACTTGCGCTCTGTCATAACTGCTTGCTATCATATTGCGATCTTCATACTGATTATATGTTGCCATAATAACAATAAATTGATATCCTACTCAGCCAAATTGCCAACAATCTCCCCCTTTGTTATTGGTGGCAACATAACAGAAAATTGGCTAAGTCATATAAAACTTCAAAATTGTGGCCATAACAAAAATTCTCCAATATACTTATATCTCCAAATATCTTCTGAATATCTATACTCCCCCTAGGAATATACTTCATATATATATATATATATATATATATATATATATATATATATATATATATATATATATATATATATATATATATATATATATATATATATATATATATATATATATATATATATATATATATATATATATCATACTCAATTTTCTACTATCACTCCCCCTTTGACAACAATGACAAAAAGGGTGTCAAAATTGTTTAACAAAAATGTTTACCTTTGATTCAGAATTACAAAGTCGGTAGGCTTGCAACACAATCTACAAAATTTACCTTTATGCTCTCTATCTCCTTCTCCCATGCTTTCTTAATGGTATCTAAAACACTAAGTAGTGCACATAAACCATAAGATGATATTTCACATGCATGAAGGTTTGCATAGTTAAACTTCTCATAAGATGTCTTGGATGCAAGACATTCTTCCAATTGGCCTTCAATGATGCTTATCTTAATTGAAATGTGCTCTCTTAGTAGAGCGAATCTTCTCAATTTCTTTTCTTTTTATTCACTAAGAATTCTTATTTCATCACACAAATTGTTGATTTTCTTCTAAAGATCAGATATCTTCACATTCGAGCTAGATAAAAGATTTGCTTCTATTTGAATTTCTGCCTCTTTTGCTTTTATCTTCTCTGTCAAATGTGATACATGATTCTCTAATTTTGTACAATAAATGTACAAGGTTTTCCTCTGTCCAAATTTCTTCTAATTTCCTTGATACATACATCCATATTATTGATATCATTTATGATATTCTGACATATATCTTGAAATATTTTGGCCTCATAGGCTGCCTGAGCTTTTGTTGTAGCTATGTCTAATAAGTTTGTGAATTCATTGTCAAATGCTTTCACAACTTCTTTTGCTTTGACTTGTGGATTTGCCTCTAATATCTAACTGGTTACAACACTTTGCAACTTCTCTGTCACTTCAAGCAATGATCCTTCAAGGCTTTTCACTTTCTTATTTTTACCAATGATTTTGTTTAAGGATGAGATCAACTCTATTTGATCATCATCATCAACTTCTTTTCCAAGATTAGCAAAAAGAGATTCTAACTGTGGTTTCTCTACTGCTATCTTAGGAGTGGGACTGATTTCTTCTTATCCTTGTGCTCCTTCCTATTTTTCTATCTCTATGTTTACTTGAATCTTTTCTTTTTCTTGATCTTCTTCTCTTGTTTCCTTCCTTTCTTCCCCTTCAACTATTGTGTATTGTTCTTCCATAGCCGAATTGTCAATAATGTTTTCAAGGTTGCTGAAAGGATTGTCATCACTGTCCAGTGTAATATTTGTTCCTTCCACATTCATTGCTTCATCTTCAATGTTAATTGATGGTGGTGGAGAGGGACTTTTCTGGTGCTCAGCTTCCAAAGCTTGATCTACTTCACTTGTGTGCTTACTAACACCTTTGGTCATTACCTTTACAACTGCTTGTTTGGTTTCCTTGTTAATTTCCTCATAACTTCCTCCCATTATCAAAATTGTTCTTCTTTTTGTTCTTAGGTGAATACTAAGATCTTTCATTATTTCTTTGAAATGATCTTCATTTTTAATATCACAGAGCTTTCTCACAAGATTTTCTCTTATCTTATTGTATTCTTCAGCTACTCTTTTCTTTCTATTCACTAATTTCTCAAAAAGTTCATCTGGTATCTTTCCTTGAATACTATCAAATTTCTTATTAGCCAGTATCATATTCCTAACAACTACATTCTCTAAGTTCAATTTCTCTGAAAAATTATATAACTCATAGTATTTGTTCATTTTTAAAAAATCTCCATCATTACTGATTAAAGCATTTACTTTCTCTATCTTTCATTTCCATTTTCTCTTATTGCTTCCAATTTCTTCATCATCTTTTACTTCAGATACATACCTTGGAACAAGGGTGAAAATATTCTTTTGTCTCTTTTGTGGCCCACTTGCCATTTCCTTAACTCTTTTTGCTAGAGGAGTGGTGGAAGATCTAGTAGACTTCCTTATTTCTTGCACCTCCTCAACTTTTATTACCTTTTCTGTATCTTGGGCTTCTTCAGTTTGAGCTGCAACTTATGATAGGGGTGGAAAAAACAAAACTTCTTTCTATCCAATGTCTCTTACTCCTATTATGGTCTACTTTGCCACTAGAAATTCTAGTTCTGACATTCCTGTATCCTTAAGAATTTTCTTGATAGTGCTGTCCACTCTTTTCTTTGATAAGTTCTCTTCTTGTAGAGACTTTGCGGAGTTAAATTTCTCCCCATAAGTTCCAAATCTAGAACTGCTTGCATCCAATTTGCTTTTAAGAAATCTGTTTACATATTCTTCTATCTCATTTTCAGATACTTCATATCCAAGTGGATCTATGAATTCTACTCTAGGTTCAACTGCTTCAACAAAAGTAAAGTCATTGTCAACCATGAAACATATTTCATCTTTGTACTTTTCTACTATAGCATGTGGTATCCTTGATCTTTTCCTCATTTGATTCTAAAATGTTTTGATTACCAAGGTTGTGCTCTCATTAACCTTGTCTATAAGGTGTCTAAGATATACCTTGTTGATTCTATCCATAGTAGTTCTATTATCATTCAGATCTTCTCCAATAGTGTATGGAAATCTTTTCAACAAATGAAAAAACATGTATGTGACTAGAGATGAGAGTCTGAATTGTGAGTTCTTGGTTTTCTTTATCTTTTCAAGGTTCTCAAACAACTGAATTCTTAAGATTTCACACATATCAACTTGTACTTTCTCTACACACATCAAATAAGCTGCATGAACCATACCAGCTGCCATGTCATCTTCTCTAGAATTAGCACAGAGTTTAGATGTTAAGATCTTGCACACATATCTAACATCATCTTGTATTATCTTGCTAATTACAATTGCTTTGCCATTATAAGATGATTTGGTGTTGTCCAGTATTGTCTTCTTTACATTCTTCTCATTAAAACGTATAACTCTAGATTTTGACAAACCAGTTACTTCATGAATTAGGTCTACTGTGATGTCTATTACTCTGTCATCTTTATTTAAAATTTCCCATTGTGAATTCTGCTTAAAATTATCTTTGTGCATTCATCATCTTCAAATTCATAGTGCAATGAGTATTTCACAATTTCATTTTCTTTTAAGTGTTCAAACCCTACTTTCACGGACATGTCCTGATTATATATCTTTTCATATTCCTTAATCACACTACTATCACTGAGGGTCTCAAACTTGTATTTCAAATAACCTTTTGTATCTTCCAAATGTAAAACTCCGTCTAGAACGGTCGATAAAGCAAGACTAGGGTCTTCTTCTAAGGGTTCTACTGGTTCCCTTTTGATTCTAGGTCTAACTGTATCTCTTATGTTGTGAATAAATGATACATCCATGACTTCTGCAAATGCTTTAACTATCTGATATATTTTCTTAGTAAAATACCTCAATTCCACTATTTAGGGCTTTGCATAGATCTAGCATGAAATTTTTTTACCAAATATTGCAAACTTCTTTCAATCACCACTGTATTGATCTCCTTATCACTTGTATTCCCTTGAATGATTAACTAATACCAATCATAAGCTTTTAACCTTTCAATTCTTCAAGATTCTGACATCTCATTCAATTCTTTTGCCACTTCTTTCCAAAAAGATGTTCTTGTTTTCCTACAAAACTACATACTTCTTGAAAACTCACATATATTCATATTATCTCATGCACTCTTAAACATAGCATTAATACATAATATTATACCTTACATTAGTTGTGCAAGACTCAATTCATTCTATACTAATTTCTACATTATCCTAAGTTCATATTCTAATACATTTTTTTATGAATTAAGTTCTTTGAGATGGGTTAGGAGGAGATTCACACTTACTATCAGATACTTCACCTGTCTAATTACCTTGTGTGTTGAATGAATCTCCTTGATCTGTACGTTTAAAAATTTTCATTTCTTTTGAATTACTACAGCATCCTTTTTTTACTATTGTTTTCATTCTCATTTCTTCTTGTGTAGTTCATGTTGTTGGGATTTCTTATGTTGTTCATTCTGCAAAATCTTGTTGTATGACCAAATTTGTTACATATCTGACAAACTATTCCATTGTTTCCATATCTCGATCTTGTCTGATTGATTTGTGATCTACAATTTCTAGCAATGTGTCCAATCTTGTTGCATCTATAACACACAACTCTACTTCTTATATTCATACCTTCAAAAGGCTTCTTATCTGCATGGTTAGTATCTCTAAACATTCTACTATTATTATTATCATTAGATCTAGGTTTTTTACAATCAATAGCTCTATGTCCAAAACCATGACAATTATAACAATAACCATTTAGAGGTTTAAATTGCTTACCTATGCAATCTTTCTTCATATGTCCAAAAGTATTACATGCAAAACATCTACCTTTGAATTCTCTTTGCATACCTTTAGGTTGATCATCTAGTTCTTTAGGTGGATTAGGTATGTCTTCAGATTTGTTGGCTTCATCAGGTTTCTTTTCATCTTTGTTCTCAGAGACTTTCAGATCTGGTTCCTTGCGTTCTTCACTTATCTTAGATGAGTTAAATCCAAGACCAGTTTTATCATAAAATGGATTTTGATAAGACATTTGTTCATCAATCTTTTCACTGGTGGAATACAGTTTCTCAAGATGTTTTTTAGACTGTGTTAGTTCTCCTTTCACAATTGTATTGTATTTTCCAATTTTAGCATACTGTAATTTAGTTTTCTCAAGTTCAGATGTTACTTTACATAGTTTAGACTTTAGATCTTTATTTTCAAATTTCAGATTTGTTTCATTCTTGTTGCTTTCATCTTTTAGGCTTAACTTCATATCTACAATCTTTAATTCATGCTTAAGGATCTCATTTTCTTTCTTCAGATTTGAAATTTCATCACAATCTTTAATTTGAATTGTAGGTTCCTTCTTTGATTTCAGTTCTTCCACTTTTTCTTTCATCTTTTCAATGAAGTTCTTTGCATCATCATATTTCCCTTTTAGAGTATCTCTTTCTTCAGTAAGCATATCAATCTATTCAAGAGCTTCTTCAAGATTTTTCTGTAGTTGATCCATATCCATAGAGATCTTACTCAAGCTACTAGGCTTTCTCTAAATGATTCCTTTCCGAGTAACTAAGTTGTAATACCAATTGTTAGAAATAGGGAATACTGAGAGGGGGGTGAATCACTATTCTAGAAACTTTTACTTTCGCCCAATCATGGATATAATAGATTAACTTGATACTTTGATGCAGGAGCATCCTAGGTGTAAGAGAAATCTTGCATCACCCAAAAATATTTATGTTTTTGTATTCAATAAGGGCTATCTTATGTAGAGCTACTATTTATGGAAACCTTCTATTTTTAGTAAGCTGGTCATATGATCTTGAAATGTTTTGATTTCACATGTGGAAGTTCATCTCAGTCATATCAGTCTACTAGTAAAGTTTCATTAACATATCAAGTCTAGCTTTATAGATATTGAAGATTTTTGGTATTGGTAGCAGGGTATAGAAACTTTGAACTCAATTTTGAAGGCTTAAGAGGCCCCGGATGAGGTCAAAAATTTGGGTGACAAGCACTTGTGCAAGTCAAGCCTGTAGAACGCTTCGTGGCCTTTTCGGAATGGGGTCATAATAGTCAATCGGGTCAACTAGCGATGACTTATGGTCTTTGGAAATTGGGTCACGTGAAATGGCAGAAAATGATTTTCCTTCAAAAATTTTGTTTGGGTTTCAAAAGTTATTTTGAGCCAACTTTGATGTAATAAATTGTAAAATAAAATAATTCTAAGTTTGGTCGGCCCTATGGGCTAAATTTCTGGAACCTTCCCAAGCAGTGGAAAATTGCTTATATAAGGAAGGCTGCAGTGTTGTCTTAGGCAGTTTGGGGCAGTTTGGGGTAGATCTGGGTAATGATTTGAGGCTTTTTCCTACAGAATATTGTAAGGGGAATGCCCATGTGGCTTTGCATATCGTAATTCTCAAATTTTTAATTCCACACTTGTGGAGATAATAAGAAGCCCATTTTTTGTTCTTGCAAATTGTTGTTGTTTCTCTATTTTTGTTATGTGTTTGTGGTATTAAGGGAAGCACCCTTCATCAAGATCTCTCAAGTTGTAGTGATTTTCAAGTATTAATGTATGCTTTGTAAATTATTTTATCTTCTCTTTGTCTCCATGTTATTTCTTTGGTTATGAGTTGGTAAGGGTGGTGTGGCCCTTCATCATACTTGCAAAACAAAGTAAACTAAATAGTATGCATAGCAATAAAGCAAATGAACTCATAACACTATTTTTTGTTCTCAAGGAAACCTTGGCCAAGGGAAAACCCCGGTGGGGATGATACCCACAAGTGATCCACTAATCAAAAGCATCTAGTAAAGGATGTTGACCCTATTAAGAGTCTATTACATACATATAGTGTCTATGTCCTGATTAAAGGACTTAAGGCCTTGTTAGAAGCCTCAACCCTGCTAAGAGCTGGTAGTACAAATAGAATGATTACAAGATGAGCTCACTACCCAAACATGTAATATACAATGACTTCTGATTACAAAAAGGGTAAGGTATATAACCTTTCACTGCTGTCGAATAGCTTTCCTATTATGATCTATCTCTTTGCTTACATATACAAAGTCTTCTTGCTTTACTTTTAAAAATTTACAATTTCACATCAATTTACTTTGCATGTCTATATCTCACTATATCTTCGCATTACATATGTCTTACATTTATACAAGTTATTAAGAATAATAACTTTTACAGTCGACTTTACAAAACATAAAGCACTTTACAAAATACACACTAACTTGCGCTACCCAAGGGTTAACATCTAGGATGTCATCCCTTATATGATTAAGTTATTATTTTGATAAACAAAATAATCCCTTAACTATCATACACTGAACTTACTTCTATCAACATCGCTATCCAAAACTGTCTCTGGTTAGACTAAAAAATGCTGCTTATACTTAGACAATTTTACTTGCGCTTTGTCATAACTACGTGCTATCATATTGTGATCTTCATACTGATTATATGTTGCCATAATGACAACAACTTGATATCCTACTCAGCCAAATTGCTAACATTCACAACATTCAAGCTAGTCAACAACAAAGTCAAACATCTACCAATCCAAATTAGTTAAGCATGTAATCTCTATCTTATCACTCTAGTTGCATTTGTCATTTTCTTATTTTATTTTTTATCTGGTTCAATTTTATCATTTTACTATATCTTGATCAATGGAGGAAAGTAGAAACCTAAAAATACATACTTTCATTTAAATGTATTTTTAAACCCAACATTATCATTCGCTTTCAAATTTTTGATATGGTCTAAAGATGGAGAAAGAATAATGGAAGGGAATAATGATGGTTCTAAAAAGGGATAAAGTTGATTTATATCAAAGTGGAAAGGATAGGTAGAGGAAATCAATAAGTAGAATTAGAAAAATAAGATGATTTAATATCATAATATATCCCATTAGAAAAATATGGAATATAAAGTGGTCAGAGATAGAGTATTCCCTAAAAATACAAGAATACTAAAAGTTAAGATAAATAAAATGGGATGAATCATTATCATATAGATTATGGATTATATTCTTACTAGAAAAATCACTAAAGGTATGAAAGGATAGATCTCACCCAATAAGTATAAGAACCTTTAGTTGAGGAAATGGGATGAACAAAAATAATGGTGTAAACTTTAGAGTTATCATTAGGTAATGTAAATATAAAGGATGGAATACAAATGAGATGCTACCATATAATTAAATAGGATTTAGTGAACGGGAGAAGGAGAATAGCATAGGATGGATAAATTAGAAGTTATGTCATCATCTATTTCATGAGGTGGAGGATTCTATAAAAATGATCATAAAGGTAAATACAACTATCTAAGACACTAAGATAGGTACTAATGTAGTTCTTAAAAGTAGGGGAATGGGGGAGACATCTCCAAATCAATTTATTGGATCGCTCAAATAAGATTATAACTTTAAAAAAGGGTAAGGAGATACGCCAAAATAAGGAAATAGGTAGAGGTAGACTAGAAGAAGAAGTTTGGATCCAGGAAATATGAAATAAGGGAAGCTTGGCCAGAATAGGAGAAGCCATAGGGAAATAATGAAGAAAATAATAAAAGTGCATATTGATATAGTTTTGAGTTAATCACTTATGAGTTAAATGTGGTTGAATGTAAGTCAAATAGGTTCACCAAATGAAATAACCTAAAATTAAACCACGATTGGTGTTAAAGTAAATAATATAAGTTTATTTTAGTGCGATTATGTGATAAGATATTCAAATTAGTGTTTCCTAAATCTATTATGCCAAAGGCATTTCTTATATGAAATGATCAACTAACTTCTCAAATCAACCCTCAATATTCATTGAGGGACATGCAAGATAATTATAATGTCCACAACCATCAATCATTTCTTGTCATTTTTTATTGTTTCCTCTACTCATGTTTATACGAAAGAACTAATTTCATACTTCTCTTATTTTTTTCATCTCCCCCCATTTTTCAGTTATTATGAATAGATTGTTGCAGCAAGTGTGATAACATGTCTTCATGCATGTTGGAATTGTTTTCCCTTTTTGACTAGGATTAGTTATCAAGAACAAAATATAATTTCGTTACAAATAATTTGAAAAATATGTTTCATATAATTTTCATATCAAAGATTGATATAAAAAGATGATTTTTTCAAAAATAATTGAATATATTTATGATGAAATATTTTAGTTTTAATAATAAAGTCTATTTAAAGAGTAGTATGAGAAGATATATTATTACAATATTAATATATTAAAATAAAATATATGTATAATTAAATTATTATTTAAGATAAAATAAGTTACATTCATCTAATATAATTTCAATAATAAATTAGTAACAAAAGATATTGTCAAATTTTCATGATAAATAATACATGGATGAGTGGTCAACATAATGTCCATGATTAATTTATTTTTAGAGTTTATTTAATAACATAAAAATTTTAAAATACTATTTTATCAATTTATTTTCTTGTTGATTTTATTTTAAATTAATGGTGGTATTGTTTTTTATTAAGTAATCAACCAAACAAGGGGGATGAGACCCTTTTTTTTTTTATTAATGGTGGTATTGTTATATGTTATTGAATAAATTATAATTATTTTTAAAAACCAATATTCATTTGTTGCAACATTAAGTTACACAACCCTATTATTAACATTTTCTCACTAACGAGCAATGGTCTTATCTTGACCAATGCATCCGATCAATCCTCCACTATGATTCTCCTTAATTAGGTCCTTGCTCATGCAACTCTTTGGAATGCACAAATAACTTCATCTCAATAACATATCATCTTGGATTATAAAATCGAGTCACCTAGTCATGTCTAAAATGGAAGGCTTTTGCAAGCTCTTCAAGCCCCTCCAAAATTAGGATCCTCTATATATAAACTCTTGAGTTCATGAAACCCAAGAACTTTGATTTACATCTCTGTCAACAAATTCAACCTTCTACTCAAGGTATCTACAACTTTATTAGAATTTACACTCTCGTGCTTCAAAATAAAAGTGTAATTCTGCAAAAGCTCAACCCATCTCAAATGCATTTGATTCAAGTTTCCTTGTCTATTTAAATACTATAAAGATTTCAATGATCAGTAAATAAAATAAACTCTTTTGAACAAATATAATGTCTATATATCTTCAATGCCTAAAGTATAGCATAAAACTCTTGATCATAAGCATAGTATTTTATCTTGGCATCATTCAACTTTAGACTAAAATAAGCAATGGGTTTACCTTCTTGACTAAAGTTAACTCTAATGGAATTACCACTAGAATCACGATCTACCTAAAATACATTATTAAAATTTGGAAGTGCCAAAACAGGTTATTTTGTAACATTTATTTTCAACAAACCAAAGCTCCTTGATGCCCCTATAGTCCATTTAAATTTTTTTGTGTCTTCTCTCATTCTTTCAATTAATGGTGCTCAACTACTATTGAAACTATTGATAAAATTTCTATGAAACTTGCCAAACCATGAAAAAATCTCACCTTTGTAGCACTCTTTGGGGTAGGTCATTCAAGGATAGTCTTTACCCCTTCTATGTCTATTATAAAACCATCTATTTAAACCAAACATTCTAGGTACACAAACTCTTTTATTTATATACCTACAATTCTTTAGGCTAATATAAAACTTCTCTTCTCTTAACATTATCCAAGAATTTTTTTTCCAAATTTTCCCATTAATACTTTTAGTTTCTCATTCATGAGGTGCACAAATGTTCTTGTTGCATTCATTAGCCCAAAATGCATGACTAACCACTCATACAAGATCTCCTTGGTTTTGAAGGTGTTTTTTCATTCATCTCTTTATCTAATCTAGATTTGGTGATATCCACTACTTAGATCTATTGTTTTGAAGTAATCAACTCTACTTGAAAATAATCCATAATGTCATCCATCCTCTATAAGGAAAATATATACTTTATAATAATGTTGTTTATCACTAGAGAATCTATACACGTCCTCCATTCTACTCCCTTCTTCAATGATAGTATGTAATAGGTACTACAAATGGACTTAAACTCTCTTGAATCAACCTCTTCCAAAACATCTCTTGTACTTATTTATTCAACTATTCATTCCCTAATAGATTCATTATATGGGCTGCGTTGTTCACCAAACTATCTCTAGGAATCAAGTTCATCTGGTGACTTATCTTCATCATTGATGGTAATCCCTCAAGTACATTGCAAAATGCAATATCCTAAAACTCGTCCAAAAAATTTACAACTTATCTAAGTACATCATTGGCTTCCTCTTTGTTAACTTTAAGAATTAAAGAAAAGAATACATGTTCATGCTTCATTCCATGTGAAAACTATCTTCCATCTACTAAATATATTCTTTCATTATTGTATACCTTTTCCTCCACCTCCTTTAATGGATTTAGCCTGTGTTACACTCCATACTTTGGAAAAGAATAGGTATTTACATACACATCATGTATGAAATGACAATCATATTTTCATGCTATCCATAAAAATAAATGACAAACATCAATAGGCATAATGTTGGTTTAATTAAGGTATTTTACCTTGGTTATTTCTCACCTTGGTCCTAATTACACCTTACTTAAGCTAACTTAGGGAATTGCATGGGAGTAGTTGGAGCATTTCCACTTTAGGTAGATATAACATATTATTTTTTCATATCCACATATAGTTAATGTACTTTTCTACTTTGGAGGGTGAACCATTTTTAGTGGACACATGACTCCACCTTTGGTGGGTGATCCACCTTTTGTGGTGCTATCACAATATCACTTATCCTCCTTTTGTAGGGTGATATCTTTTTATGTTGGTGATCTTGATATTAGAAAAACACAATTATAATTGTCTCATTCACTCCTTTTTACTCACCTTGGCTATATAACCAAGGGGTCACATATGTAGTCAATCCATTCAAGCTGATCATATTGCATTATTGATAAGAATATAGTATATTCTTGTCAAAATCATTCTCTCTTTTTATTGTCATTTCCATTTGGCTTCTATATGTTGGGTGGCTATCTCCATAGCCAAATATTACGTGGTATCAAATCTTTTAGAGTGATTTTTTCCATTGGAGAGGATTTTGGGGTTGGTGTTTTTGTGGCTTTGTATTGCAGAGAAAATTTGGAGCTTGTTGGGTCAAATGTAAGGCTACCATTGAATCCATAAGGTTGTTTTCATTCAAAATTTCCTTTTGTTTTGCTTAAATTGGACTTTGAATTACAAATCTAGAGTCCTTTAAAGTTTGAAGGTGGTTATCGGATATGAGAGGTAGCTACAATTTTAAAGCTCTTTGGGACAAATCAAACCCTTTGATCACACTCAAAAGGCTCAAAAACCCTTGAATCACCTACCAAATTGTCAAATTTGTACAAAGTTGATTTCGAGGCAAAAATAATTGCAAGATATTTGTATGACCATACCTGTACAAGTGATATGGCTAGGCCCACCACCCCTTCTTGTATCTGTTCACCAAATTTGTAGTAATATCACTCAAACTAGTTGTTAATTCTACACAAATTTGACCACCACATATATTGCACATGGTAGTGTCAATTCTTTAGGTTCCAACATCGTCAACACCACCTAGTCTACCAATTGAATGGAACATCAACAAAGTGCCACATTATTAGGGACAAAGGCCACATGTCATCTCATCATGTGTAGGTGTCATGCCATATATGTCAAGTAATGATCAAGGGACACATCATCATCCATGTGGTAGGTGACTCGGTCAAAATAGGGTAAAATTTGTAGCTCTTGCATGGCTCTACTCTTAATTATACTTTTTATGTCTAGGAGTGCATTTCTAAATATAAGCAACAAAATGTTTCCCGACATAATGAATGTGAAATAAAAAAATTTTCCCTTGTCCTACCATTTATAGTTTCAGCCTTAAAGGAAATTTTTCAAATGGTGATATCTCAGTCATACAAGCTCCTTTTTTAGAGCAATTTTTTTAATTTAGGCTCATTTTTTATCTCTATAGATTGGTAGAATTAGATTATATTTTTTTTTTAAAATTAGTTTTTCACAGTTGTAGCTAAGTATTCCCCACTTTTGCAACTTTGAAGGCTTTGTTTAGGCTATTATGGACTACTCTTGAGGTTTTTTTTTAATTTTTTAAAATGCATATGTTTTGTTTAATTCTATAATTTTATATCAATTCCACTTTTAGAGCTTGGTGTTTTTTGACAAATTTCAAAAATTGTAATGATGGGATATCAATTTGGTCTTTAGCATCAATGATTTGAGTTTTATATATCCTAATTGAGGTAGTTGTATGCATCAAAATCAAAAGTCCGCCTTGCTCTTTTTTTGCAAGTGGTCATTGTACATGTTAACTACAAAGTTTACATGATTTCAACTCTTAGATCAAAGTTCCTCTCTTGAAAGAGTGAAACTTTCCACTCCCAAGGTTTCATATGGATAGGTCACAACTACATTGGATAGGTCGAGGAAGATTATGTGAGATGTCACAAGGTGATCCTTTGCTGGTTCAATAAGCTATTGGCTGGAAGTGATGGGTTTCAAGATTCTAAAAGTTATCCTTTAACTAATTTTTTGAGTTTTAAAACATAGAACAACTAGATGAGAAGATTTGTAACAAAAAAAAAATTCTAATATGCACTAAGAATTTCTCTAATTCTAGATTTAAATAAAACTCAAAATGTGATAAGGTTACAAGAGATTGAAATGAAACAAATAAACTACTAACCACTACAAACATAAACCATTTAAACATTTAAATTGCATAAATAAGGTTAGATTAGATCAAATAAACCATGCAATTATGAATCAAAAATCCACAACTCATAATAATACAATGTTATCATCAAAGGAAAGAAAATAATATATGATTTCTCAAAATTCATCAAATTGCAAAGCCATATCATCCATGCACATATGCAAGAAAAACTTACCCTTTAAGGTACCATCTGAATTGATCTAATCAAGTTACCCACCACAATAAATGAGTGTTTAATATCTAATACCAACTAATTGAAATGATAGGTAAAAGTCATGAACAAACACATGCCTCTTGAATTTGAAATTTATATTCAAATTCGTAAAGTTAGTAGCTAAACACACAAAGAATGAAACAACTTATGTTTTCAATGTTTAAATGAACAATCCAATCCTTATTACATCAAAAATTTGGTTTTAAAAATATTTTACATTATTAATTTTCCCAACATCTAACTAGGTTTTTTGGGCATTTTTCTTGGTCAAAATAAAATTAAAATAGTAATTTAATTATCTAAAATTGTTTAATAGGTTGAATAATTGAGAGGGGGCGTGAATCAGTTATTCCCACACACTTTATAAAATATTTTCTCTATCAATAAATAATTAAACAATAGCAATAATGACTTATGATGTATTGGTTAAGAACAATAAATAATCAGAGTAGATATAAACATGAAAGCACAGAAGCACTGACACAGAGAACATCAAGATTTACAAGGAAACCCAAACTGGGAGAAACCACAGAGAAGCTAGTTCTCATGAAATGAACACTAGTTAAGGTGATTTTTACAAATACGCACTACCGATTTTTCTCACCACAAGTTGTCTCACTGTCGGTTAGCTCACTATCTATCGGGTTAACTACCCTTATGCAATTGAGATATCAAAATAGATACAACAAAAACTGAACTAATGGAATTACATCTGAATATTTATGAATAGTTCAACAATTAAGATTTGTTACAACCACAAGCACTAGTATATCCATTTGATGAACTATTTTATGTATGCAATTGACTGATCCACTTTTATTGATATATAAGCCTTTTCTTGATATTCAAATAGCTGCCTCAAATATATCTACTCATATACATCACTACCTTATATTTTCACTACACTTCACACACATGCTCCTGAGATGCAAAAAGATCTTTATTTATATGGGTATACATTCATACATTTATCATCCTTCACTAAATGTGTGTGATGGCCCCAAAGAAAAATATATTATAATTATATTTAATGCATAGAATCGATCCTAAATCTAGGAAACACTTAAGAACATTTATCCACACGCTACAACACAACCCACATATAGGTCACACTTAGGATTTTACAATGTATATTACAGTTACTAAGAACATCTAAATACCAAAACCAAGTCCAAAATATCAACCATGAAAATAATTGAAACTACCAAAAACATATGATGAATGCACCACTGTCCAGATAACAAAAACACCAGAAATTGATTGAATATTCCATGTAATACTAAACACCAAAAGCATACAAGTTCACTAAAATAAATCGGCCATGAGTAGAAGAAATTACACTTTCCATGGAACACCGAGGACACCAAAAGATGCTCATACTAAACCTATCTTGTGCATAACTAAAACTCCTATTGCATAACCAACAACCAATAGGTACATAACCAAAAATGCCAACAACCTAGCAATATTGCCAATATGTCAGAATGGAGTTTTTGACATCACTGATAATCAATGTGAGCAAAAACATAATAAGTCCAAGAATCTCCCCATTTAGCATTGATGGAAAAACACCAAAACTTAAAAACTCAAAAAACACTTTCCCCAAGTCGATGAAACCAAAATTTCCTCTTCTCTCCCCTATTTTCCACAATGGAAAAGGGCCTAAAAAAATAATTTTTAGGAAACTCAAACTAATACAATATTCTTAATTTAAAATACTTTTTTATACCGCTCCTTCATAATTGGGAGCTCCTTCTTCTACTCAACCATTGTTGTCTCTATTTGAGCACATGAACTGTCACATTCCACCAGTGTGTCAAAAGATTTTATCCAGTACAAAGACTAAAACCACTTATCATAATCATCTACATTGGTTAGGATGCTGGAAACAAACTCCAACCGGACCTCAATTGTGTCTTTCACCAGCCAGAAATTCTTAATCATATATTCTCTCTACCTCTATCATATATAGTTTTGCCTGAAGTTCACTAATTTTGATTGTTTGCTTTTCATTTCTATGTTTGAACACGTCATGTGTTTTCCCAAGTTCATTCAACTCTTTTTCTAACTCTTTAATTTTACCTCTTAAATTATCAACAGGAAGGCCACTGAAGACAATATCGATAAAGGTTAGTGATATCCTTTATGCATTCCCTTGTTTTATCGATAACCTGATAGAGTCTCTACTTCACATTATCACATTATTCTCAATTTTATTTGCAACTATCCAATATTCAGCACTTTACTACACAAATTTATTCTCTATAACATTAACCAAATCAACAGGTAACATATCAGATATATTGGACACTGTGATCCTTTCATTGAGAAGATGATCAGTCAATAATTTTAACACCTAAGACTTGTTCACTGAGGAATAATCAGTCCAAAAAATACCAACTCTATTATATAGAAAAGTTATGATCATGCCACAATCCAAACTCTTAGAAATTGTCAAAGAAAGAACAATTGTCTCCTCATCCTCTTCTTCTTCCTTTAAAACTTTAATTCTTCTTTAGCATCTTCATCTGCAACACTTTATTTCTTGTTATATATTCTTCTTCTTCATCTTTTGAAATAGTGACCACTTCTTTTCTTTTCTCATTAATCTTCCTCTTCTTTGGTTTAGGGGATGAATCACCAATAGCTTCTTTTGAATACTTATGTCCCGAGGAGTGACCTTCTTCATCATGAATTGATAGTAAGGCAATAAAAATAGCCAAACCAGAACTAATATTTTCCTATATAGATAAGAAATATGACTTATAAGAATCTTTCTTATTCTCCAATGCATCCAAGAATCTAAAAATATTCTTACCGATAAGAACGTTGATTATCCACTCAAGATTTTCTTTGCTAGGCAAATACCTCATGAAATAAAATAACAAGCACATAACTAGAGATCCAAAATAGAAACCATAACCACTTTCAATAGACATCTTTACATTCAACAAAAGGTTATCCAACAACATATTACACAGATCCATCTATACATTATCCTTCACAATCTTGTGTGATATATACACAGTGAAAGCAGAAGTTAAACCATCATGATTTTGAAATTGTATCTTATATGAAATGTTGTAAGAAACATACCTTATAATTGATTCCTTGAGAGTGTTCATGAAAAATGTGCATTGATCCTTTCCAACCACCATTAGAGCTTCTACCTCTTGAAAACTAATAGACTTCTTCTTGGTAAATTCATCGACACTACACAATCCATTAATTTCCTAAATTACTTCCTTTGACGCGACATAGGGTTTGTCTAGCACTACGATTTCACAATGAAACCAACTCAGAAAAAATAGGATGAACTCATTGTCATCGCATCACAAAAATTATTGCTAGATATCAATTCCAAGATTTTTGATTCTCTTCATATCCTCCATAGGAAATCCAAACTCCAACTATTTGATATGACTGTGATCAAACTCCTTAAACTCAATTTCCTTCTTCATTTTTCTCTTCGTAGGTGCACTGATAATATGAATAGGTGAATTGGGTGCCATCATCTCTTCACAAATCTTCTTTCACAAGCTCTCTATAAATTCACAAATTTTCTCTTCGTACTATAGTGCCAAATGACTCAAAAAAATCTCTTTAAATCCATGAAAAATCATAGTCAAAATTCCTACCTAAATTGATTATTGATAATGCAATCATATTATACTTTTCATATTAATCAACCAAAACATCTTGTCACCATTAATGCTTCATCCTATTTGTCAGTAACAAACTAGTTGTAACCGATATCACCTTGGAGTAGGGGAGGTGTAAAATTTGATTTGTTAATACTCCTCATGAGCCAAAGATCTCACCTTAGTTGTCACTAGAGCTAGTACCGAGATCCAGTACCATCGAACTTTCCACACCATCAAACTTCTTCCTCCATTTTTTATTCTACTTGTGATCTCCATTAGAACCTACAACATAATTATCATTTCTTGTATTCACCGAAACACGACCAGATATGCATGATTTAGAAAAATGACCAATCTTTCCACATTTGAAATAATTGACATTCTTTTTACCAGGTCTCATTGACTAAACCTTAGATCTGTACTGACTAGCCCTATGACCAAAATTGTGACACAACAATTTCCATGAAAAACATTGTTCATTGTATTCATCCCTTCCTAATTTGAAACTTGACTCTTTCACTGACTCTCTTTATGACCAATATTATGAAAGTTAAAGCATTGAATCTTTTGTTCCTTTCTCATCTTATAATTAACTTCTTTATGACCAAAATTCTTGTAAATATAATAATAACCATTGAAAGATAAGTACCTTTGAGAATTTGGTTGTCTTACCAAAGTCCTTGTAGATGATTTTTTGATTTCTAACATCACTTTTCACTTCAACCTTTGCATCACCTTTATTTATATTCTCTTTGCCTTTGTCATTTTGATTTGAGCATTCACCTATAAATCCTAAACCTCCTTTGTCTTTGTGAATATTCTGCATGTCTAGTAATTGATCCAAAGTCAAACTTATTTCACATAACTTTTCTTTTGGCTAAATTTTTTTCAATCCCAATTCTAGCTTCTCATTCTATTCTAAAATCTTTCTCATAATCTCCTTAAAATGTTCTTCAGTCTCTCTCCATTGTTTTGTTTCAATTTCCAATTCTACTTTGACTAACTAAGCATTTTTCATCTTGTATTTTAGTCTATCTTCAAAAAATTATTCCCTTAGTATCTTTCATCCAACTTATTTTCAAGGTCTTCTATCCTTTCCTTTTTGAATCATTTAGTTATTTCTCTTGATCTAGACCTTTTCCTTTTTATTTGTTCAATTCTTTTAGTTCCTATTCGAGCTCTACAATTTTCTCTTTTGATTCCTTCAACTCCTTCCTTACTTCATTGTGTCTTTCATTTAAGTTCTTGATAGGATCTCTCAACTTCAGGATACATTCATTTTCTTCCTTTATGTTCTGTTTAAGCTCCTCATTTTATGATTTAGTACCTTCAATATCATTCATCATGATTTTCTAATCTTCTTCAGTGTAGAATCCTCATTCCATCTGTTTAAACAACCAAGATCTCCCTCAAGTGATTAAGCTCTATCTATAAGGAACCAAGCTCTGATACCAATTGTTGAACATGGTGAATAACTAAGAGGGGGGTGAATTAGTTAATCCCACACACTTTAGAAAACTTTTTCTCTGTCAGTAAATAATTAAACAATAATAAAAACTTATGATCTATCAGTTAAGCACATTAAACAATCACAGTAGATATAAATATGAAAGAACACAAACACCAACATAGATAACACCAATATTTACGTGGAAACCCAAACTAATAAAAAATATGGAGAACCTAATTCTCATCAAATGAACACTAGTTAAGGTGATTTTTACAAAGAATCATTATCAATTTTACTCATTGCGGTTCATCTCACTACATGTTGGGATAACTACCCCCATACAATTGAGATATAAAAATAGATAAAACAAAACATGAACTAAAAAAATGCATCTGAATATGCATGAACAGCTCAACAATTAAGCTCTATTACCACACACACCAGTAGATCTGTATAATGAACTCTTTTATGTATGTAACTATGTGATCCATTATTATTAGTATGTAAGCCTCTTCTTGATCTTCAAATAGCTTCCTCAAATATTTCTACTCACATGAATCACTGCCATAGACTCATACTATGCTTCACACACATGCTCCCTGGATACAAAAAGATATTCTTTATTTATATGGGTATCCATTCGTACATCTATCGGCCCACACCAAACATGTTTGATGGCCCCAAAGAAAAAATATTATAATTACATTTAATTCATATCATCAATCCTAAATCTAGGACACACTTAAGAACATTTATCCACATGCTACAACATGACCTACATATAGGTCACAGTTAAGATGTTACAATGCATATTACTATTGGACTACAACTGATTTAGATGGTGAGATTGTTGGAATCTGAATGAAGAATCTGTGATTGAAGACCACTGAGAAGTTGCTAATTAGATATGCAATATGATTAAATCAGTATTATGTTTTCATTGATGTCAACTAGTTTGACAGTACTTATCTTGTAAGTTACTATACCGATACATCTGAAGAAAGGAGAAAGAGATGAAGAACAGAGAAATCCACATGAGGAAAGATGTACATGTCAGATGAGGAAAAGGAATGCACTGAGTAACTTATTGATGAGTAACTTATTTTGCAGTATACACCTTCCATGGAACATCGAGGACACCAAAAGATGCTCATACTAAACCTATCTTGTGCATAATCAAAACTCTTGTTGCATAACCGACAACCAAAAGCTAAATAACCAAGACTGAGAACAACCTATTGATACTACTAGAGAGTGTCAGTATGGAGCTTTTGACATCAATGACAATCAATGCTAGTAAAAACTTAATAATTCTAATAAAAACTACCTATAAACTATTATATAATGGATTGACAATTATTAATGAGTTTACAACTCAAACAAATCTCTTATTTGTGCAAAAATGTGCCCTAAAATTTTAGCTAAAGCTCCAGTTTGGGTAGCTAAGACTCCACTCACTTAGATCCACTTTTCTTGCATTTTTATTGATTTTTAGTATCAATAAATTGAGGGTTCATGTTTGCACAATCCTTGGGGAGATATGGAGAAATATTAACAAGAATCAAGGAAGAGATTTGAAAGGAAATACAAAAGAAAGAAAATGAAAAATAAATCCAAGTATGTTGATTCAAGTAATGTTTAGTAGAGAGAAACTTGAAAGTAATCACTGAAATCTTTAAGAGGAGACACAATAGCTTTTTAATGTGGAAAAAAAAAAGAAAAACCACTTATGTATTATGAATGAAGAAAAATCCTAGAGAGAGGGAGAGGCTCACTAAAATGCTATCAAAAAGAGAAGAATGAGAGGAGAATCATCTCTTAAATAGAGATGAGGAGAGGAGTTACAAAGTAACTCCCATATCTATGAATGCCACCATTCACACTATGTGTGCGCAATGTGTCACCATCCTCATAAGGAGGATAAACTAATATTCCTTAATAAAGGAAAATAAAATAAATGACTTGTCCTCACACATGTATAAGAGGAAAAATTACATGTAGGAATTCCAAAGGAATATCCTAAACTAAATACAAATAAAGAGCCTAAGCCAAGTAAAGATTAAATATTCTAACAAGATTCTATGCTCAAAATCTATAGAAAGTGGAAAAAATGGAACTACCTTTCTTCCTAATGTTTTTTGCTTACTGGTTGATGCAAAAACCTTAGCAATACTATTGATATTGGGATTTTTTATATAACTGAGCTGATCTTGATGATTTTTTGAAAGGTCATCAATTCATTGCTAGCATTTTTGAACTATGGGGGCTCCTTCCTCATATTGATTAAGATTTTCATGCTAGTGGTATATTAATGGTTGTTTCCCAAATTAGATGACTTGTGGTAGGCAATGATTAGGTTATCTCCCAAGATTTCATGTCCCCTAATTAGGATATCTCCAAGGAATATCTTGATATGGGGTTGTTTCCTTAGGCAATTATCTTTTTACTACTATCATATTGTTCACTAATCTTTGAACCAAGGATTCTATAGAACTAGAGGTGGATGCTTGGTTATTTGGAATTTTTACTTCTCTCCTCCATTTCCTTGTTGTTATTAAGTCATCTTCAAGTTCAATAGCCAATCGTTGAGCCACATCTAAATCTACAACCCTTCTACAACTCAAATGAAAACTTATGTCTGGGATCATAGCATTTACAAAAAATTAGTTCCTATTTTTAGCATTAGGTCTTTTTCCATTAGGGATCTAGTGTAAAATCTTGTTGAATTTAGCAACTCTCTCTCTCATAGGTTTGTGCATTTCTTTCTTCAATTGGGACAATTGAATTAAAAGGGAATGTTCATCCTCCGCTTCTTTGAAGCATGCCTCAAACATTGTTCTCATAGTATTCTAGTTTGGTATGGAGGCATTAGGGAGGTGATGAAATTAGTTAGCAATAACATCATTCAATGTTTGGGCAAATAGACAAATGGCTATATCTTCTGTAGTGACCACAATGACACCACATGCAGTGTTAAAAGAATTTAAATGATCATATGTGGACACCTTGCCATCGATCCCTTAGGCAGAGGGTTTCAATTGGCTCCTAGATTAAGAGGACCTACTTGGGGTCCCCATGGTTGGTTATGTGTGATGTTGGGTAATCTAAAATTTAAAGGCTGAACGTTGACGTATGAGGGGATCAAAGTTATAAACAAGGTTAGGGCTTGAAGGATAGTGCAGTAGATGATGTTATTTTGGGGGGTAAGGATGGTCTTCTACTGGACTTAGTTTTTCTTCTTCGTAAGGGAATATCAGGGGAAAATCATAGTCTTCTCAACACTTCAAAATCTTCATCAACCAACCCCTTCATCCTCTCTCCCCTAGTATATCTCTTCTCTGCCAATTTACTGGTTAGGATTCACAAGATTGAATTGTGAGGGTGGATTGGGCTTATTTCCTTAAGGAAATTAGACTAATCTTTCAACTGTTGCTTCCTAACCAATTGGTAACCCTCTTAATAGTTCACCAATTTCTTCCTCGGCTTCTAGAACTCTACTCACTTGATGGTATTTCTGAGGGCTTGTTCTACACTTCTAGGCCAAAGCATTCAAGTAAAATATTATATCTTCTTGGGGTCTTGGCATCCCAAGTTAGGATGCAAGATAAGGAATACGCCCTCATGGGGTAACTCCATTTTTTTTCATCATATAATGTCACTCCAATGGCTTTTCAAACTTGTTCCCTCACACTGTCACCAAAAATCTATTAGTGAACAAATTTTCTCTTTCTTAAATTACTAACCACTACTTGTCTCTTAACCCATTTGTGTGAAAATCAGTCACTACCAGTTGAGCTAGCCTCTCACAACTAAACTCTCTTCATAAATGTGGATCTACCTCTAGAAATATTGATCTTTAACCTCTCTTATTAACAAAGAATAATTTTTAAAATTAATACTTTTTAATAGAAAGTACCAAAGGCATTTAACATTCCAATTTAAGAATATAAAAGGAATGCAACAATTCATTCCATCAATTTAAAGCCAACTGACTCCAAAACTGATAGAAATAATTTATCGTGATTCATCTCCAATAATATCAAAACACATAAGGCTTATTGAAAGACTTCATAACAAGATGTAGATCAAAGCAGCAATACTATTCAATTACAACAAAAATTAAACACATGCATTCCAAAACCAACAAATTTAGAATCACTGCAATCTTCTATATAAAACCAATTGATTCCATATTAAAATACCATTAAGTTTTTTAGTAACAGGATCTTCCACTTCAAAATAACTTTAATTAAATATAATTGTTTTCGTAACCAGAGAACTGACACCAACTAGTTCTTCAAAATTAAGATATATAGCCACGCAGGGCCCATTTAGTTCCTAAAACTAACTCCCTCTGAGTAAATTATCATTGAAGCCTTCAAAACTAACCAACTAGATAAAAACTATTCTAAGATTAGCCATTAGAGGCTTCCTACAATCTTCATGTTCCGATCTAGTTGTCATCTAGAATGGAGGAAACTGTGGACTGTTGTGGCACACTTGCATCCTTGCATATTGTGCTCCATTCTTTATATGCCATAGTGAATTTCACCAAGATCTGCTAATTTGGCACTCTGATAAACTTGATCTCTTGCTTCCATATGTCCTTCCCCTTTTGGATCTCATCTAACTTGCCTTTGTGCATTTCCAAGTGTTCATATCTGATGATTAACATGGAGTTCACTCTGCCCACCTTTGAAAAGTCCTTCACTGCAATATATTTAGTTTCTTTTAGAAAATTCATCTTTTCCTTGAAAGAGATGATTATGTGCTCAATTTTTCTATCAGGTAATTCTTCATTTCCCATTAATTTGATATCGATGCATCTAATGTCATGACTCATAATGTCATTGATATTGTCCAATTCCTTGAAAAGCTCTATAGATTCCTCTATGTCTTGTTCTATGAAAGGGTGGCTGCAAGAAGTTGGGTGCCAATTTTTGGCAAAAAGTGGAAGAGTTTTTCCTATTTTTCAAAATTCATGTCAATTGATGTCAAAAATTGAGGCACTTAGAGATTGAATCTCAAAAAACTTCACTAATAGAAATTATAGTACTCGAAGTTAGCTTTTCAAATATGTAATTTATTTCAATACCCACATTGCATAAATTAATTTTGGTAGGCATATTTAAAAACCACTTTTTTAGAATGCCTGTTTCAGGACCATACCTCACCCGTGTACGGCCACCCTTTTTTGACACAAATAAATCAATATATGTTAATCCTTTTTAGGAAAGATACCTAAGACACTATAGATTGATGAGTATATTTTTCCTTTTTTTTTTTTTGTATATATTTTTTTTAATTGATTTTTAAATGACAATAAAGTATATTTTCAAAACCTCTAGTGTACGGCCACCATAATTTGATGAAATGTTCATATTTTTCAAAAACAAAAAAATTTATCTTGAAAAGAATAGAATGATGCCATATAAATTTTTTTTGCAGAAACCTTAAAACAAAAAAGTTATTAAAAGTTTAGTAAACCTCTGTGTTTCACATTTTCATACCTTTTGCTATTGATAAATATAGGAAAAATAGTAAAATTTATTATATCGTCAAAAAATTTACATTTATAGAATCAGGACAATGAAATCTATAATGGGTTTTCGTTTCATCAAAAAATTCAAATTGAAAGACGCTCAAAAAATTCGTTGAAGACAGAAAATTAATGTTAAAATAACTTAGTCAAATTTGTGGAGGTGAAGACATAGGGTCGGTGGGACCAAGCCTAAATCATGCCTATCCCGTACCAAAAACTGAGGCAAGTTCAGTTTTCCCGTCCCAAGCTTTTAGAAATGGGTGCCCGTTTCTAATGAGTCCGTTGGAAAATGACAGGTGCAGAAGTACAGAGGTCCAATGATTGAATCATTATTCAATCATTGTACGACTGTACCCGTGCGTAGATAGAATGTTTTAATTAATTTAGACCTAGTTTTGTCTTGTTTTGGATTTGACACTTGTTGGATTAAAAATTCATCCAAATATGGATCAAAGCAACGTAGAAAGAGACAAAGGATAGAAAATAAAGAAAAGGAAGCAAAACGTCAAAGAGAAAGAAGAGCAAGAATTAGAGAGGGTAGTAATGCCGGAGCTTCGAGTTCAACAGTAGCTTTAAAGGAAGAGAGCATTGAGAACACTGTAATGGATGAAGAGCCAGAAGAAGGAAATACAAATCAAGAAAATCCAGGTGCATCTACTAACCCAGTATTGGGTACTGGTATGTCTTCACAACCCTGCATATATTCTGAAAATGAAATTCATGATTTTTTTCAAGCGGGCTACGAAATAAATGATTTGGATTTTATTCATGGAAGTACAGTAAGAAATGAAAGTCAAACACCAGTTGAAAAAGAAATTGAAACCCCACCTATGATTGAAAATCAAACCCCAACTGATGGTGAAAATAAAAGTACAGCTAAAATTGAGAGTGTGGATGTAGACATGGAAACACCAGTTGAAAATGAAACATGTTTAAATGATAATGAAATGGGTAATCTTTTTCAATTGAATAGTGGTGTGTTAGACAATCTTCGTGGCTTGGTTTCATGGAGGCAGATTAGGACATATGCTAACAGATTGTTCAAACAATTTTTTTATAACAAGAAATTTGGGTTTCAATGTCAATTGATGTTACAATTAATGAAAATGACGAAGATGCGGAAAGTGATGAAGAGGTTAGGAGTCAATGTGAAAGAAAAAAAAAAGGATGAGTCTTTGAAACAAGTTGTTTCGACTATTGCTAGTGCCTTTGATACAATTGGAAAGAAAAGTCGTTCTAAAGATAGAAATGCGGTACGACGAGTAATAACAATAGCTTTAGTAAATAAATCAACCCATGATAAAAGAATGATGAGTAACATAAGTGGATATCTTAATATTCATCATAAAAATTTGGCAAAAGCTGTGAAGAGAAGAGTTGACTTTGAAAGTGATCCAGCTAACAACTTATGGACCTATAGTGGTAGACTCCCGAGATCTGATATGAAACTTACTAGTGAAGTGAAAACATTGATTGAAAGATTTTGGAAGGATAATACAAGAGTATCGCCAAATGCCAGGGATGTTCTAAAATTAAGAGTTGGCTCAAAAATTCATGAACCACATCCAAAACACCTTTTGGACATGACTCAAACTGAATTATACAAAAAATTTGTAGATGAAAAGGTGTTATCAATCAGCATAAGTCAAAGATCATTTGAAAAGTGTAAACCTTGGTATGTAAGGGTAAACAAGGAAAGAGTCACATGTTGTTGTAAAAATCATGTCCAATTTCGTTACCATTATGATTTATTTCGATCTATACGTGGTACCATGCATACTAAAGAAATGTTATAGGAATGTGGTATCCAAATTCCACCTCAAGTTATAAAGGAGTTCATCTCAAGTTTGTTTTGTAACCCACATAATGACCAATATTTTCTTTTCAATGCATGTGTTTGTGGTGTATGCAATATATGTGGCAATCTTGCATTATTAGATGAGTGTTTTCATGAAACTCCTACAACTGAATTCGGACAACAAATGATTGATGTGCGAAGATTTAAAACTATTGAATATCCATTGAAGGATGGAAAGGTTGGAAGATGATGTGACCTAATAAATGAAAGCATTAGTGTTCACGCATTCATGAACGAATTCAAGTGTAAGATCATACCTAAATATGTGAAACACTCTCATAATGCTAGATGGCTTGATGAATAATTTCGCATGTGCAAGAATACATTCCCAGTGGGTAGTTTACTTTCAGTAGTTGACTTTGCAGAGAACTATACTCTTGCACCACAAGATGAGATCCAATCTCAATATTATAATTTAGTACAAGTAGCCATTTTTGTTCATATTGTCTATAGGCATGCACCTGATAGTACAGAAGATGATAAAAAAATTTTGAGGGAGTACCACTTCTATATGAGTGATAATAAACTACACTCATCAGAGTTTGTGCAATACTGCATGGAGACATTTTACGACAATTTAAAGGAGAGATAAATTCAAATGACACAACATCTAATATGGTCAGATAATTGCACAGGTCAATTCAAGAATGCTAGAATGTTTTATTGGTTGAGTAGGACACATAAGAAAACCAATGTCGAACATATCTGGAGTTTTTTTGAAGCTGGACACGGGAAAGGAGAACATGATGGTGCTGGTGCATGTGTTAAGAGATCCCTTGCAAGAGAACAACTCAAGTTTGAAGAAAAATCCAAATTTAAAAATGCACGTGAAATTGTTGAATGGTGTAGTACAAGTTTATCTACAGGATCAAATCAGAATTCTACAATCAAACGTTTCTTCTAGCTAGTAGAAGAGAATTATATCCTTTCAAAATATGAGTGTGATACGATAAATGAGTCAGCAAAATGGCATTCATTTAGAAGTTCTGATTCTAACACTTGGACTATATGGACTAGGGAGCTAGCATGTTTTTGTCAATTTTGTGTTGCAGGTGAATGGGAACAATGCGAGAGTACAGAATGGGTTGAAGAATGGAAACAAAGATCCTTAACACCTACTGAGACACAAGTTCCAGGTGTATGCACCCAAAAATGGTCGCCTAGACTTTGGGCCCCATTTATTTGATTTATCAATCCTGAATCATTTTTATCAATAATCAATATTTTCAACAATATCAATTTCTTGATCAAATCCTAAATTCGATCATATATTGGATTTTTATCCTATGGGCTAACCATTTATCCTAAGTCTTTATTTAATTAAAAGGAATATTTCCTCCCCTTTCAATTAAATAAAAAAGCCCCACTTTCCTCTTATCCTAAGTTGCACAAATAAAACATTATTCCTATTTTATAAAAAGGGAAAAAGGCACTTTTGTCTCACATGAGGCTCAAAAGTCAACACTTCACTCTCATTGGAGGATGTTTCTGTACATGGATTGCTCCTCTTTCAACCTCCACCGCTAATTAAGACTTTTTTGCCTCTTAATCTCCATGGTCCATTTCACCTCATTTCTTATAAAAGGAGAGCTCTCTCCTTCATTTGCATATCCTTGTTTTGTGCTATTGTTATGCTGCAGGTTTTGGAGCTCTCTTTGAAGACACTCAAGCTTTGAAGACCTTGTTGTTGCATTTCATTTAGTTTGCTTTCATAATTGCATTCATGGCATTCTTAGAGTAGATTTCCTTTTATGCAATCTCACATAGTCTAAATAGGAAGGATTTGTAATCCATTGCTATTTCCTTTCATAGATTAGATTTCTTTTCAAGCATTGCATTGTTATCATTTAGCTTAGATTTGCATTCTTATATAGTTTGCATTGCATTTCCATTTAGATTCTTGGGGATATTGGCATTGTTGCCCTTGTCTTCACTTGAATCTCTCATTGTATGGTTGACTAGCAAGGTCACCTTCTTGTAGCTCTAGCTGAGAGCAAAACTCATAGTCCCTTGCAACTCCATGCATAGAGAGCTATGAGCCGCTTTGTGAGGCCTCACTCTTGAGTAACCTTGCATGTAATGGTTCATAGAAGTACATATTTTAGTGTGTACACCAGGCGATTCAACTAGTGAAGACCCAAATCATGCATTTGCATCAGAAGATTATGATCGTGTTTCAGATCTGATACAACCTGGTATTTATTTATTCAAATTTACATTTATAAGTGTAGGTTTTTTTACATACATGCATATGAAACTAATTATTTTTACAAGGCATGTGTATGTTGTTGTTGCACCTGAGGATAATGATGAGCAGACTGAGTACTGGCTTGCTAGATGTGTGGAACCTAAGAAAAAGTTGATATGTCATCAAGTAGATGATGATGGTTTTCAGTATCCAATTGGGTCTGTTGTGGTTGTTGGTACATGGCTACGAAAATACCTAACAAGAAGAAATGGGTTACCAGCGTTTGAGGACTACCAATCAAAAAAGAAAATTATGCAGTATTCTCATTTAGTGGTGGCAACGAATATCAAATTAGAAAGATACAAAGGGAGGCCCACCAATAAAGTCTTATGGACTGTTTCGATGGAAGAGCATGAGGCAATCATAGAAGCATTACAAAAAAGAGAGGATGCAGATGGTACACTAGGTTGAATCAGATTTAGAGACATGTGAGTGCTTTTTAATTATGTTGAAAGTTTATATAGTTAGTTCTATTAGACATTAGACATGTACAAGTTCAATATATTATTATGTCAAATTTGGAGTTAGTTCTAATTAATTTCTTGTTTGAATAGGTATCAACTACAACTTTACACATGTGTGACACTCATATGCAGATGGTACACTCTAATAAATCACATGTGTACATGTGTAAGTGTTTTTTAATTATGTCAAGTTTATAGTTAGTTAGATATTAGACATTAGACATGTACAAGTGATAGATCTTATTATGTCAAATTTATAGTTAGTTGTGCATTAAAGATAGTTTTTCTAATTAATTTCTTATTTGAATAGGTATAAAGTGTACAACTTTACACATGTGTGACAGTCATATTCAGGAGCCCTAGAAGATGATACATTAAATTATTTCATTGAATGTTTATTTTATTTTTAATCATATTGTAATTGGGCTAAGAAGTGGGGTTTTCTTACTTGTTCTTTCCCTATGGAGCCCTTGAACTAGTTATATATATAAATAAAAATATCATTTATTGATGTACCATGTGTTATGATTCCTGTATAATTATTAATTTGTTCATTTTTTAATTCAAATTCTACAATTAATTTGATGTGACATATAACTTGAATAATTTGATGTGACATATTAATTAATGATATTCATTATCTAGTTATCTAGTTATGTAGTTATCTAGTTATCTAGTTATCTTATTTTATCTCTACTTATCTGATTCACATTATATTTATTCACGTAGAGTATTTACATGCAATCCATCTTATTAAAAAAATCTTAGATCTAAAACAAATATTCTAATTTAATCTATGACATGTACATATATCGATCAACCAAAAAAAAGCTAATCCACATAACATGTCACTCTAGTCCATATATAACATGTCCAAATAACTAGTCCAAATAAAACATGTCCATAAAACATACATCATTGGTCCAAATAAAACAAGTTCATATATAACAAGTCCATAAAACATGTGAATAGTCCAAATATAACAAGTCCATAAAACATGTGAATAGTCCAAATATAACAGGTCCATAAAACATGTGTTCATAGTCCATATAACATCTAGAAATAATCCATATAACATCTGAATAGTCCATATAACATGAAAACACAAGTAACATCTAAGAGCCTGGATCGCCCATCTGATCTGTCGTCCTCTTCACTCCACGTGAAGAGGACGGAGATGTATCATCATGCTGTACACCATCAAGTGACTGTAAACATAAATTATGAAGAGATAACATAAGAATTGGGTTTAAACAAATAATTCACTTACAAACAAAATAAATATTGAATATACATATATCAAATAAATTACCATGGAACCCTGCTGAGTAGTTTCCTCTGTGGGAGGAGGACCTGGAGTAAAAAATGTCGTTGTGGTAATGTCCTGTACAAAACAAATTGCAAATTTATTATAATAATATTCCCTAAAAATGACATGTGCATCATGATTCAAAAATATTGGAATTTAATATATTAATAACTATGACCTCAAAGGATGATGAGGCCTGCATCTGGCTAGGTCCTACACCATGACCACGTGAAACTATACTTAGTAATGGTTCCGAGGGTACATCAGTAGGGAATGATGTGGCAAAGGCCTACATAATTGTAAAAAATAGAAGTGAATTAGAATATACGCATAAATATGTGAGCATGTATAAATAGTTAAATTCAATTAAAATGCAATATACATACAAGCGGTATATGGGGAGTGTCCTCTGTGACCGATGGTAGAGTACCCATCGAACTGCTGCTAGGTTGGTATGAAGTGTGACCCTACAATATATATTTTGAAAACAAACATTATTAAAGTAAAGTTTCAACAGTAAATATTTCTAGGGGTCGAATAGACATGATAAAAACACATACAGTGAAAGGTGCACCAACATCTGAAGCAGTCGAATGGACATGGTAACGGTCCATGGATGTCGTGGTCTCCTCTGCCCCCTGTCTGACAAAAACAACATATTTTGGTTGATATGGTTTGTGTTTCTGTACATATATATGTAGACAAAATATTTTATCACTATTATATAGATTACCTCTGTGCTAGATAAATACATTGCGTATAGAAGGTCAAGAAATGATGACAACTCGGCAGGTCGATCCTCTGTGTCATCATATCCTCCATGTGCGCCCTTTGCATCATCAAATCCATCATCTGGCCCCTCACTCTATGGACCAGTACATATGTCCCCGCAGCTGGTGCAAACATGTGCTATGCTCTGGGGTGCCCTAGCCATCCTGAACTGCTCAACTAAATCACCTGAAAGGGTGCTCAATGAACCAAGAGCAGAGGTGACTGTGCGGTGGTGTACTGGCGCTGGAATCACAGGAGCCGGATAAGAAACAAGGGGCTCCTCATGTGGACAATTTTTGACTCTCAGAAATATCGCGCGATATACTTCCTGTCTTGGTGCGATACTTCGCTCGGAAAAAGTATCGCACGCCTATAGCGAAGTCTATCGCCTGGCATCGGGCGAAGTATCGCCTGGAATCGTGCGAAGTATCGCTCGACTGGGGAAGTATCGCCCGACTATAGGAAACTGTGTCGCGCGATACTGTTGGAGACTGAGAAACATCGCCTGGTCTGGCAGAGACTTGCACTTTCAATTTTTTTTGTCCGAATTCGACTATTTTAGCTTGCTGTTCTGTTTTACTTTGTTTAATTAGGTCTAACCTGCTTTTTTTAGCTTAAATCCATTAGATTATTGCACATTTACATTTGGATTTTGTTTTTGCTAACATTGTGGGCCTAACAAGTTGTGTTTGTAGGTGCTCTCCTTTGCTTAAAAAATTGCTAAAAACGCATGTCAAAGAGGGCTACTAACAGTTTTTGCAGGGCTGCCCAAGCATAAAAACAAAAAAAAATTTCCATTTCTTGCTTGTTGTTGTTTTCCTTTCATTTGTGGCATTTACTAATTGTATTAGGAATCTTAATACCTTGTGAAAGGGATCTTGAGGTGGTAGGAGAAGTATGCTCTTCACCTTTAGGTGAATCAGAAAATCTTGACCCATCTTAAGGTTTTGGAAGCAAGGGGGTAATTAATCTCTTTAATTGGTGTGTTTGGGAAAAATTCTTGAGATAGGGGAGTATGCTCTTCACCCTTGTGGTGAATCAAAAACCTTGAACCTCAAGATTTGATCCATTTTGTTTAGTTTAGGAATCCTTTAGAGGGCCTGCTCTTGAGCAATCAAGAGGAACGACTCAAGTGGGGACAACCTTGTCATCATTCTCCTTGGTGGCAAGTGATTCCAACTCACTATAATCTCAAGGCTATCAAGGACACCAAAAACCTTGATAGACATAACACTTGTCTTCGCTTGATGTAAGTACTTGTGGGATTGTGACCATGAGGAAAACATTGAGCAAGAATGCTTAAGGTATTCTTGAGGCCGCGAGGTCCTAGTCCTTTATGAGGAGCAAGAGGGGTGTTGTGAACGGAAATCCTTATTAAGAACCATTAGATAGAAGCCACCCTCTTTTAGCCGCTTATCTTCTTAGTGCAAGGATTGATCCAAGTGGTTTACCCGGATCACCTTAAGATACTCACCATATGTGTCCCTTTGGTTGTGTCATTTTGACATTTCCATGACAAAGCCAATATCTCTTGTGGACAACCACTTGGTGTGAGGCAAGGGGGCATCAAGTTGTGGGCTAAGTTGATAAGTATTGAGCCTTGTCTTGTAGGTAGTAATTGCTTGAATTGTCTTCGATTGTGTGATACCAGTATAAACGTTCTCAACATACAAACAATCGGTAGCATTCATAGGGTGCTTTTTCAATTTTGATATCACAAGTGTTTGTCTTGGCAAGGTTGCTTTTGCCCTTGTTTCAAGTGTTTGAAGACATGTTTGATCCTTTACTATTTGCAAACCTGTCCGAATGCTGTTGAATCTGTGACTGAAATCGAAAACATTAACCCTCAGACTGAAAATTTTGACCAAACAGACCCAAAAATGCAAATTTCACACAATTCTGGTCAAGAGTTGAATAATTCTGTAACAGTATCGCACCCTTTGAGGCGAAGTATCATGCGATACTTCGCACATGCTATAAATATCACACCCTTTGAAGAGAAATATCGCGCGATAGTTCACCCCTGACGGACTATCGCCCTGCCTGCCTGGGGTATATCGCCCTATAGTATTAAGAAGTATCGCCTGTCTTAGGGCGAAGTATCGCACGGGTAGAGGTTTATCGCCCCAGTAGCCTGGAGTATATCGCCTGACTCATTTTTGTAGTGCTTAAATTTTGGTCAGTTTCAGTTGCTGTCAATTAGGCCAGGTCTTAGAACAGGCTTCTCACCCTGATGTTTAAGATTTGTCTTGACTCCCAAATCTCTGGTTCTTAGTTCTTCGGGATAGCATCATTTGGTTTACAAAGTCACTTTGGAATAATTGTCAAGTTAGAAAGCCATTCTTGGTGCCAAGGTTCACCTTTAAAAGTGTTAGCTATATTCTGGGAAAATTTCAATTCTCTTATTGTCCAAATCGCTTTCATTTTCGATTATCTTTTGGCCTAGTCCAACCTCCTGATTCAAAAGTGCAAGGGTAGTCACCCTTTGATTTGAAGCACCTCTTTGACAGTGTTGGTAAAGCCCCCTTTCTTTTCTTTTCTTTTTTCATCTTTCTTTGGACAATAGAGGATTTCGATTATCCTAGTTTGGTGTTGACACTTTGAAAGGTCACCTTATCATTGAGAATATCTCTCTTTCATGTCAGTTACGACAAGGTACCAAGTTAATCAAGGGAAGCGACCCCCTATTGCCTTTAGCCAGTTACCACCTATCAAGACCCGTCGACAACCTAAGGGAAAAGGACCCCTTTTTGACCAATCTCCTAAAAGTGAATCCGAGGTTTGTTTCAATCCAGGAACTAACCCTAGTGAAGTGAGCACCTCTTTCATACCACTTTCATCAAGCATGGACATGAGTTACACTTTCACCCGGCAACAAAGAGAAGCCATGAATCAAACTCTCGAGGATATCTTTCAACGACACAGAGGAGAGTATGGTGGTTCTTCTCATGCCAGTCCACCCGGGTCACCTCCTAACAACGCGAGGTATTTTGATGCTCAACAACGAGCTGAAAGACAGCATAAGTCAGCCCACTCAGATTCAGGGTCACAACACGAAGACCAGAACAACGAATCTGGTGATCACCATATCAACGCAGCTAATGCAATAAGGCATTCAAGACAGACCTCCCCACTTAAGGACACTTCTCGATATGCAAATACAAGATTAAGAAGCATTGAGAGAGAGAAGCAAGCCTACTTAGATGAACAGGCTGCAAAAAAGGAAAAATTCTGACAACTAGAGGAAGAGGAACGTGCATTGTTGGATATACAGAAAAGAGTCGCCCAAGAAGAAGAAGATAGACTCTATGCACAACAACTCCAAAATCGATCTAACAGGAGGGGAGCCAATAGTGGGACCAACTCGCCCCCATCTACCCCTTCCCCTAGCCCTCGAAGAAGATCAAAGACACCCTCACGATCCCCAAGTCCTAGAGGAAGAAGGACTTCAAGATATGACCATCATAGGAGACAATCGTCTCATAGACATTCAAAGAAACCCTCCCAACGAGCACATCATGGCTCACAACATGGAGGCAGTTATGCTAAATCTGATCATGTGGACTTCATGACTATGCAACAAGAACCATCCTTTCAAGCCTATGTGGAGCAATACGTGGAACAAAACAAAGACCAATTTTTGGAAAGTCTTATCAACAAAGGCGCCAAAGTTCCATATAACTTTGATATTCACCAAAAAATCAAGAAACAGAATCCTTCAACTGATGAGTTAATCTTACAAATGCAAAAGGATATAGACAGAATGAAGGCTCCCAAGAGTACATTTCATTTGGACTCCATATGTCCTAATCCCATTGACAAAAGTGTGGTGATGGTAGAATTCCCTAAGAAAGTTGAATTCCCAACATACGACAAATATGATGGCACGGGTGACCCTCATGACCATGTTCGACAATTCTACATAATGAGCTTTTCCTTCCACCACGAAGACTCGTACTTGCTGAGATTATTCCCAAGGAGTTTAAAAGGTCAAGCCATGGAATGGTTCACCAACCTTTCCCCTCCAGTAAGGACATTTAGAGAACTTGTCCAAAGATTTGTGCAACATTTTGCTTACAATTTATCTAGGTCGGTCACCATGCTTGATTTGTGTAAACTTAAGCAAAATCAAGGGGAATCTTTTGTCACCTTTTTGCAGCGATGGAGGCGATTGTGTTCAAAATACCCAAGGACAATCCCTGAAGAAGAAAGAATTGATATCATTGTGAACAATCTAATACCAGAACTCAAGTATGAAGTCAAGAAGATTCCATTTAATTCTTTTGATACTATGGTAGAGGTGGCATGTCGCATTGAGGATGTCCTAAAAGAACAAGGGATTTTGGCTAAACCAACAAATAACAACAATGGCCAAAATAACAATACTAATGGTAACAAGGACAAAAAGAACTCTTATTGGAACAAAAACAAGCAAGTCGTCAACGACGGAGTTGTTGATTCATCTCAGGTCAAAAATGAAGGAGTTCTTAATCTCTCTCATGCAGTTCAAGCTATGAAGTTGCAAACATCATCAACGCAACAAGACAAACTTCAGTATCAAAAGAGATCTAAAACGGAGAAAAGACAATTCACTAAATTGGGAGAATCCTATGCAGATGTTTTTAAGACACTCGTTGCTCATAATATGGCGCACCCACAGGATCCTACAAAACATCGAATACCAGATCCTTTACCTCATTGGTGGGATGCTAAGGCTTTTTGCGTTTTCCATAATGGGATTGGACACGATATAGAAAATTGTTTCAAACTCAAGCATCTTGTCCAAGACCTTATTGAGAAAGGACAATTACAAGTGGGTGGGTTAACTACTAATGCAGACCATAAAGCCTTTAAAGAGCCCTTGCCTAAATATGAAAAAGGAGAGAATTCTAGTAAGAATGGCAAGGCGGCTATTAACTATACATACACACACGCTGATAATGTGATTAACATGCTTGAAGTGGCTGATGATAATATCAACATGGTGAGAAAGAAAGATCCTTATGGACATAATGTGGACTCAATTCCTATGACTAATGAAAGACCCGCTGTGGTGATAAGAGGTCCTCACACACATGGGATGCCCCGGTCCCTCAATGTTGTCACTAGGGGACAGGCTCAAGCACCCATTATCCTCAAAGGTCCTAGCACTAGCAAGTCTAAACAACCCATGTCCAAAGGTGCTCCTCCAAAACCTGTCGTTGGTCCTGATTCCAATTATAACCTTATTGACCAACTACAACGAACACCCGCTCAGATATCCATTTTTGAGCTTTTAGAATTATCTCCTAAGCACAAGCGCGTCCTCGAGGATGCCTTGCAAGCAGCCAATGTCCCTAATAACTTAGATATCGACCAATTCCAAAACATGGTCAACCATTTGGCTAGCCCTCATTTCCTCACCTTCTCAGAAGAAGATGACAAATCCATTAGTCACCCACATAATTTGGCCTTACACATCGAGGTCATGATTCATAAAACCCGTGTTAGGCGTGTACTGATAGATGGGGGTGCGGGGCTCAATATTTGTACTCTGAGTTTGCTGCTAGCTCTAGGGTATTCTGAGAACGTCATTGACACAAAGAAAAGAATCACAATCAAAGCATATGATGAAGCAGAAAGAAGTTCTAAGGGATTGGCTGTTTTGCCTATTCGTATTGGTCCTGTAGAAAGAGACATATTATTCCAAATTGTTGATGTCGGACCTCTCGCCTACAACATTTTGCTAGGTAGGCCATGGATTCATGAAATGCAGGCAGTCCCATCGACATATCACCAGTGTGTTAAGTTCCCCCATAATGGTGTAGAAATTTGCATCCCGGGAGACAGTGCTCTATCAGTTAATAACATTTCTGCAGGATCACATGTACCTTTGAATAGAGAAGCTGACAATCTTAGTAGTTCACTTGAACAATGCAAGCAAAAATTCAAGACCATGGACCTTGGGATGGGAGATTATAAGATTGATTCTTTTACAAAAATGCCAATCTCTCCTAGGTCTTATGGGAGACCCTCCCCAAATGTGAAGCCTTCATCATCAGCAATGACGTTATTTGGGAAATTTGTTGAGTCTTCGGTCCCCATTCAAGAAGAGAAAGAGGAAGTTGCTGTAAGGAACTGGATATATCACGAAGAGAAATACAAACATAATGAGAATTTTGCTCCTTCACCTGAAACTTATGGGAAAGGATACACACTGGTCAAAAACATGGGATATCCGGGATTTGGTCCCCTTAGTCATAGGCTGGATGCTAAAGCTGAGCCTCTTGATCATGCTCTCTTTGGACGCAAAAATAAGTCCACGATCGGCTTAGGTTTTGAGAACAAGAAGAAGAAAGGTATCCCTGTCCCAGTTGCAATGGACAGCGACAGTGATACAGATTATACGCCCGATCTCTCCAATCAACAAGATGTGTCTAATGATTGGGTGCCCTCCACGAATCTCCTTTGGGGAGATTCCACAGATTTGATGCTTACTAATCCTACTATCCCAGCTGCGACGGATAGTGATTGTGTGACTTCTAGATCGACAAAGGAAAATGTTACTGTCCTAGCTGCGACGGATAGTACCAATACTAGAAAGGGGGAAACCCTCCCTAACCTTGAGGCTTCTACATCACGAGGCCTAAATGATGACTCAGAGACAGACTCCCATGAATATGAATGGGATTCGCTTTCAGATGCAACAATTGATCTAGATGTGGATATTATCCACGCCTATAGTACCCAACCCGATGCAACTAACGATCCTAGTGTCAGACTAGAGGATTGCCCTCCTCAAATCGCCTTAGTAGACGATGCTTCGTTTGATAGGATGAGCCCCAATTCAGGTATCTTAGGAGAAGACTTGATAAGCTCCGATTATATGGTCACCAGAGATGACACCTTTCACATTCACAACATCGAACCTACCATTGACTTGCCCCTTGTCCACTTTGACCTGATTGACTGGCCCCAGCGCCACCATGAGCCCACATTCCTCACATTTCGCAACGATTACGAAATTGCTTGCTATCTGAATGCTCTCGAACCCGTGGCTTCTTCCACCAGTGAACCAACAACCAGCATGACGGAGCCTGATATTAAGTACCTCAGTCTCAAAACAAAAGAGAAAAAGAAAAATAGGTCTGATGGCGAAAACCACTTTGTGGCGGTGTCAGAACCAAAAATAGTAAAAAGAAATGACGCATCCAAAGGTGAAAACCTCTTTGAGGCACCTAAGGATGGGGTACTTAATAACTTGCCGAGTTATTTCCAGGATAGATCATCAATCTTGATTGAACCAACAAAGCCGGTCAATCTAAACACAGAAGAAAATCCTCAGATAGTCCATCTAGCTCAGTCTTTATCAGAGGAAGAGACCAAGGCATATGTACAGTTTTTACAGAAAAAAAAAATTAATTTTGCATGGACCTACTCAGACATGCCAGGGCTTGACACAAATCTCATAATGCATCACTTATCTATAGCTCCAGGAGTCAAGTCAGTCAAACAGAGACTAAGAAAAATGCATCCACATATAGCTCTACTTGTCAAAGGAGAATTAGAAAAGCTTTTGAAAGCTGGATTTATTAGAGCCATCGATTATGCAGAATGGATCTCAAACATAGTACCGGTATCCAAACATGATGGGTCCATTTGTGTCTGCACAGATTTTAGAGATCTAAACAAAGCATGCCCAAAGGATGACTTTCCACTTCCAAACATTGACATGATAGTGGACATGACGGCGGGCTATGACATATATTCCCTAATGGATGGTTTCTCGGGGTATAATCAAATCAAAATAGCTCCTGAAGACCAAGAGAAAACAGCCTTTACATGCGCATGGGGAACCTATTGTTGGAACGTCATGCCATTCGGGTTAAAGAATGCAGGAGCAACCTACCAAAGAGCTATGACAACTATCTTTCATGATATGATGCACAAAAATATGGAAGATTATGTGGATGATACCCTGGCAAAATCAAGAAAAAGGGACACACACCTCAATGATCTGGAAGTGATTCTAGATCGTATGGAACAATTTCAACTCAAATTGAATCCAAAGAAGTGCGCATTTGGCGTCACCTCAGGCAAATTTTTAGGATTCATAATATCAGCAAAAGGTATCGAGGTTGATCCCGAAAAGGTCCAAGCAATCCTAGATATGCCACCTCCTCGAAATATCAGCCAAATGAGAAGTCTTCAAGGACGTCTTCAATCAATTAGGAGGTTTATTTCTCAGCTTGCAGATAGAGCGCAACCCTTCAACAAGACATTGCATAAGGGTGCTTCTTGTGTTTGGAACGAGGATTGTCAAAAGAGCCTAGATCAGATCAAACAATACTTGGCTAATCCTCCGATCTTAATGCCTCCTATTCCAGGGAAACCATTGCTTCTATATATCTCAGCTACAGACACTTCCCTGGGGGCATTATTGGCTCAAACAGATGATACTGGGAAAGAACGGGCCATGTACTATATCAGCCGTACTCTAGTCTCTTATGAGATCAATTACAATAATATTGAGAAGTCTTGTCTCGCGGTGGTGTTTGCTTCTCAAAAGTTGCGCCACTACATGCTTGCTCATACCATACATTTGATTGCCAAAATTGATCCCCTTAAATATTTGCTTGGTAAGGCTGCCCTGACGGGTAGACTTGCTAAATGGATGATGGTCCTCACTAAATTTGACATAGAGTACGTTGAAAGGAAGGCAATAAAAGGGCAAGCTATTGCTGACCAATTAGCTGATTTTCCAATCCAGGATAGTATGCCAGTCCAAGTGGAATTCCCAGATGAACACATCTTATATACCACTACTCGCACTTGGACAATGTTCTTTGATGGCTCCCGCATGCAAAATGGGTCAGGTGCTGGAGTGTTATTTGTTTCTCCACATGGGTACAACATTCTGAAGTCTTATAAACTATTATTCCCATGTACCAATAATATTGCAGAATATGAAGCATTAACTAATGGCTTGAAAATGGCTATAGAATGGAATATCACAGAATTACATGTCTTTGGGGATTCTCAGCTAATCATCAACCAAGTCAATGAAGAGTATCAAACCAAGGATGACAAATTGATACCTTATAAAAAGATGGTTGATTCTTTGAAACGCTATTTCACCTTTGTGACGTTTCAACAAATCCCTAGGATAGAGAATAAAGCTGCAGACGCCATGGCCACATTAGCTTCACTTCTTCAGTTGGAGACACATGAATCCAGATTTGAATTCCTGGTGGAAGAGCTACACCATCCCATCTTTGACTCATCTGAAAGCCGTGTCATTTGTGCCATTATCACACACGAGTCCTCCCGATATGGTGCTATCTATTCATATCTTCGTGATGGCATCATCCCTGACACATTCACCCGCTCCGAACGCCGAAACCTCATCCGTAACGCCTCTCGCCACACCCTCATCTCTGGTGACTTATATAGAAGGGGTTTAGATGGGACACTCCTTAGGTGCTTGGAAAAGGAGGAATCCAACCAAGCGTTAGCTGACATACACGAGGGCATTTGTGGTGGGCATTCTAACGGTCTTGCCATGGCCCGGAGGTTGCTTAGGGCGGGATATTATTGGCCCACAATGCAGATAGACGCAGTCACCTTTGCTAAGTCATGTGAAAAATGTCAGAAACACGGCAACCTGATTCATGCTCCGGGTAGGGAGCTGATCCCTTCTATTTCTCATTGGCCATTTCAGCGCTGGGCCTTTGATCTGGTTGGGCAAATTCACCCCAACTCATCAGGTGGACACAAGTTCATCATTACTGCCACTGACTACTTCACAAAATGGGTGGAGGCCGTACCACTTTCTGTTGCTTCAGGAAGGACCATTTCTTTGTTCATCTTGAACCATATCATTTGCCGATTTGGAGTGCCTTCTGAGATCATTACTGACAATGGAGGTCAATTTAAGAATAAAGACCTAAAGCACCTGTGCAAAAAGTTTAAAATCAAGCAACATTGGTCCTCCATATATTTCCCACAAGGAAACGGACAGGCAGAAGCTTCTAACAAAACCATTCTTAAGATTCTTCATAGAACAGTACACAAGAATGGTAGGGATTGGCACTTGCAAATCAATCCAGCACTATGGGCTTACCGAACAAGCATTCGCACACCTACAGGGGCCACTCCTTTTTCTCTCACCTATGGCGCTGAAGCAATATTGCCTTTAGAAGTCGAGATACCATCCCTTAGAGTCTCACTCAAAGGTTTGATTACAGATGAGGATTACCGTGCCATGAGGTTGCAGGAACTAGAACTTCTAGAGGAGAAGCATAAGGCTTCCTTTGATCATATGAGAGTGTATCAGAAACGTATTTCCAAGGCATTCAACAAGAAGGTTCGCCCTAGAGAATTTCAAATAGGTGATCTTGTTTTACGAGAAAACCCTAAGAACCAGCAAAACAGAGAGCAAAAGGGCAAGTTTGAACCTAACTGGCTTGGACCATATGTCATCACAGCTGCTTTTGGTACTGGTGCGTATTTACTGTCAGATCCTGATGGAGAACAGCTCCCTGATCCCATCAACATTGTGCACCTTAAGAAGTTCTATCCTTGATGCCCATTCTGTCTGGGGGCATCTTTTGTATATATCTTATTGATCCTGAAAAAATACCAAAAAAAATTGATATATGATTGCTGAAAAAATCCTAAAAAGCATAAAAAGTCCTGAAAAAATACAAAAAAATCAAAATATTCAAAAAAATAGAAAAAATAGAAAAAGTGCCTTGGTGAAAACCTAGCAATAGGCGCCTTGGTAGCAAAAATACAAAAAAATAGAAAAATGAAAAATACAAAAAAATGAAAAAATGAAAAAAATGATTCCAAGTGGTGAAAACCTGGAAACAGGCGCTACTTGAGGCCTTTGTACCCCTATTTGTTAGCACGCGTCCTCGACACTTAACCACTTTCCATCATGCCTTGACCTTATTTGGCTTAGTCTGGAATTGGTCTTTGTCTTTGTCTAGGGGGCATAACTGTTCGCATAGGTCCTTTTGGTGCGTTTGTCTCTTGGGGCATTTCACAACAGGTGTTTTTCAACACCACCCCAAACAGTGTTTTTCAACACTACCCTTGCGTCGAGTGTTTCTTAACACTTATCAGATGTCTTACCCAACAGTCTCGTATGACACGATATTTCTCATTTGCAGATATGATACTCAGAATTTGGCTCTATGACCAACACACACGCACTTAAACAATCAACTCGTTGGCGATATGATGACTTTATTTTTCTTTGTGTGCTGTCTATGAAGATTTATTTGATGAGTGGTCTCTCCCTGAGAAGTTTTCGATGATGCATAACTAGAAGACTGAGGGTATGAGAACATGTTTTATTTCTTTATCTGCTTGTGGGTATATTTTGTTGGTCCTAACTATCATGAGCATTTATGCTGACACTATGGATTGACAAGGTATTATCCTTGACTGTTTTGCAAGTGCATGCTTTTAGCTATCCTGACTTTCATGTGTCTTGATACAAGCATAATCTTGCCATATCAAACTTAGGTAATCTCACTGCATTTGTCATCTGGACCTACATGTCTTTGATGCCTAGGAGAGATTCCCACATCTCTATCTGATAAAGATCATATTCATATCCACATAGTTATGCTAGTGTGCATTGTATGATCTTACGACGCTACCAATAACGCTCGATGATGATAATTAGATGTCTATAAGCGTTGTGACCTTGCAAGTCAACCACTTTCATAGTAGCTTGCATTCTTAGGTTCATCATAGTTTAGTTTTTTGCATCTTGCATATGGAGAGAGCTCTTCTTTTTATCATCTATGGACTAGTTGGTCAACTGTGCTCATTTTCTGATTCTTCTTGATCATCTCTTTCATTTTTGGTCTTTCATATCACATCCTTTTCTATCCATTTTCGGACTCGAAATCGAAATCCGAGTCACGTTTCCAAATTTTCCCTTCCTTCTGCGCAGTTGACTGACCTTTTGAGGCATAATTTGATTTTCGGTGGAATTTCTTCCTTCCATGTCTCTCAAATTTTCTAGTCTTTCATCCACTCTATTTCTAGTCTTCTATTTCTATTCTTCTACTTCCTCACTGGGGCATGTTTTCATTGCCTAATGGTTATCCTATTATCATTTACCTTCAATTGTGATTTCATTATAATTTGATCAAATCTTTATCGATTTGCTGTCTCTCCTCTACCTGATTTCGATTTCGATTCCGAGGGGGCAGTACCTATGGGATTCTCATCCCTGATTTCTTGATGTTCTTGATTCAGACATCTTTTGTGAGCTTTTGCTCAAAATTTGAGATTCTTATCTCCCATTTTTAGACTTGATTATTGCCTAGCAGCGACGGTGATAGTTTTGTCTAAAGCTTGATTTGCACCTAGCAGCGATGGTGTTGGTCTAAGCTTTTGTTTATGTTTTGTCCGGATGTGATCCCGAATCGACCTCATATCTGAGTTGTTTTGTGATCCCAAATCGATCTCACATTGCAACTTCATTCTTTGACTACATGTGTTCTCAAATCGATCACACATTAGTCAAAGAGGGGCAAATGTATGCACCCAAAAATGGTCGCCTAGACTTTGGGCCCCATTTATTTGATTTATCAATCCTGAATCATTTTTATCAATAATCAATATTTTCAACAATATCAATTTCTTGATCAAATCCTAAATTCGATCATATATTGGATTTTTATCCTATGGGCTAACCATTTATCCTAAGTCTTTATTTAATTAAAAGGAATATTTCCTCCCCTTTCAATTAAATAAAAAAGCCCCACTTTCCTCTTATCCTAAGTTGCACAAATAAAACATTATTCCTATTTTATAAAAAGGGAAAAAGGCACTTTTGTCTCACATGAGGCTCAAAAGTCAACACTTCACTCTCATTGGAGGATGTTTCTGTACATGGATTGCTCCTCTTTCAACCTCCACCGCTAATTAAGACTTTTTTGCCTCTTAATCTCCATGGTCCATTTCACCTCATTTCTTATAAAAGGAGAGCTCTCTCCTTCATTTGCATATCCTTGTTTTGTGCTATTGTTATGCTGCAGGTTTTGGAGCTCTCTTTGAAGACACTCAAGCTTTGAAGACCTTGTTGTTGCATTTCATTTAGTTTGCTTTCATAATTGCATTCATGGAATTCTTAGAGTAGATTTCCTTTTATGCAATCTCACATAGTCTAAATAGGAAGGATTTGTAATCCATTGCTATTTCCTTTCATAGATTAGATTTCTTTTCAAGCATTGCATTGTTATCATTTAGCTTAGATTTGCATTCTTATATAGTTTGCATTGCATTTCCATTTAGATTCTTGGGGATATTGGCATTGTTGCCCTTGTCTTCACTTGAATCTCTCATTGTATGGTTGACTAGCAAGGTCACCTTCTTGTAGCTCTAGCTGAGAGCAAAACTCATAGTCCCTTGCAACTCCATGCATAGAGAGCTATGAGCCGCTTTGTGAGGCCTCACTCTTGAGTAACCTTGCATGTAATGGTTCATAGAAGTACATATTTTAGTGTGTACACCAGGCGATTCAACTAGTGAAGACCCAAATCATGCATTTGCATCAGAAGATTATGATCGTGTTTCAGATCTGATACAACCTGGTATTTATTTATTCAAATTTACATTTATAAGTGTAGGTTTTTTTACATACATGCATATGAAACTAATTATTTTTACAAGGCATGTGTATGTTGTTGTTGCACCTGAGGATAATGATGAGCAGACTGAGTACTGGCTTGCTAGATGTGTGGAACCTAAGAAAAAGTTGATATGTCATCAAGTAGATGATGATGGTTTTCAGTATCCAATTGGGTCTGTTGTGGTTGTTGGTACATGGCTACGAAAATACCTAACAAGAAGAAATGGGTTACCAGCGTTTGAGGACTACCAATCAAAAAAGAAAATTATGCAGTATTCTCATTTAGTGGTGGCAACGAATATCAAATTAGAAAGATACAAAGGGAGGCCCACCAATAAAGTCTTATGGACTGTTTCGATGGAAGAGCATGAGGCAATCATAGAAGCATTACAAAAAAGAGAGGATGCAGATGGTACACTAGGTTGAATCAGATTTAGAGACATGTGAGTGCTTTTTAATTATGTTGAAAGTTTATATAGTTAGTTCTATTAGACATTAGACATGTACAAGTTCAATATATTATTATGTCAAATTTGGAGTTAGTTCTAATTAATTTCTTGTTTGAATAGGTATCAACTACAACTTTACACATGTGTGACACTCATATGCAGATGGTACACTCTAATAAATCACATGTGTACATGTGTAAGTGTTTTTTAATTATGTCAAGTTTATAGTTAGTTAGATATTAGACATTAGACATGTACAAGTGATAGATCTTATTATGTCAAATTTATAGTTAGTTGTGCATTAAAGATAGTTTTTCTAATTAATTTCTTATTTGAATAGGTATAAAGTGTACAACTTTACACATGTGTGACAGTCATATTCAGGAGCCCTAGAAGATGATACATTAAATTATTTCATTGAATGTTTATTTTATTTTTAATCATATTGTAATTGGGCTAAGAAGTGGGGTTTTCTTACTTGTTCTTTCCCTATGGAGCCCTTGAACTAGTTATATATATAAATAAAAATATCATTTATTGATGTACCATGTGTTATGATTCCTGTATAATTATTAATTTGTTCATTTTTTAATTCAAATTCTACAATTAATTTGATGTGACATATAACTTGAATAATTTGATGTGACATATTAATTAATGATATTCATTATCTAGTTATCTAGTTATGTAGTTATCTAGTTATCTAGTTATCTTATTTTATCTCTACTTATCTGATTCACATTATATTTATTCACGTAGAGTATTTACATGCAATCCATCTTATTAAAAAAATCTTAGATCTAAAACAAATATTCTAATTTAATCTATGACATGTACATATATCGATCAACCAAAAAAAAGCTAATCCACATAACATGTCACTCTAGTCCATATATAACATGTCCAAATAACTAGTCCAAATAAAACATGTCCATAAAACATACATCATTGGTCCAAATAAAACAAGTTCATATATAACAAGTCCATAAAACATGTGAATAGTCCAAATATAACAAGTCCATAAAACATGTGAATAGTCCAAATATAACAGGTCCATAAAACATGTGTTCATAGTCCATATAACATCTAGAAATAGTCCATATAACATCTGAATAGTCCATATAACATGAAAACACAAGTAACATCTAAGAGCCTGGATCGCCCATCTGATCTGTCGTCCTCTTCACTCCACGTGAAGAGGACGGAGATGTATCATCATGCTGTACACCATCAAGTGACTGTAAACATAAATTATGAAGAGATAACATAAGAATTGGGTTTAAACAAATAATTCACTTACAAACAAAATAAATATTGAATATACATATATCAAATAAATTACCATGGAACCCTGCTGAGTAGTTTCCTCTGTGGGAGGAGGACCTGGAGTAAAAAATGTCGTTGTGGTAATGTCCTGTACAAAACAAATTGCAAATTTATTATAATAATATTCCCTAAAAATGACATGTGCATCATGATTCAAAAATATTGGAATTTAATATATTAATAACTATGACCTCAAAGGATGATGAGGCCTGCATCTGGCTAGGTCCTACACCATGACCACGTGAAACTATACTTAGTAATGGTTCCGAGGGTACATCAGTAGGGAATGATGTGGCAAAGGCCTACATAATTGTAAAAAATAGAAGTGAATTAGAATATACGCATAAATATGTGAGCATGTATAAATAGTTAAATTCAATTAAAATGCAATATACATACAAGCGGTATATGGGGAGTGTCCTCTGTGACCGATGGTAGAGTACCCATCGAACTGCTGCTAGGTTGGTATGAAGTGTGACCCTACAATATATATTTTGAAAACAAACATTATTAAAGTAAAGTTTCAACAGTAAATATTTCTAGGGGTCGAATAGACATGATAAAAACACATACAGTGAAAGGTGCACCAACATCTGAAGCAGTCGAATGGACATGGTAACGGTCCATGGATGTCGTGGTCTCCTCTGCCCCCTGTCTGACAAAAACAACATATTTTGGTTGATATGGTTTGTGTTTCTGTACATATATATGTAGACAAAATATTTTATCACTATTATATAGATTACCTCTGTGCTAGATAAATACATTGCGTATAGAAGGTCAAGAAATGATGACAACTCGGCAGGTCGATCCTCTGTGTCATCATATCCTCCATGTGCGCCCTTTGCATCATCAAATCCATCATCTGGCCCCTCACTCTATGGACCAGTACATATGTCCCCGCAGCTGGTGCAAACATGTGCTATGCTCTGGGGTGCCCTAGCCATCCTGAACTGCTCAACTAAATCACCCGAAAGGGTGCTCAATGAACCAAGAGCAGAGGTGACTGTGCGGTGGTGTACTGGCGCTGGAATCACAGGAGCCGGATAAGAAACAAGGGGCTCCTCATGTGGACAATTTTTGACTCTATCACTCAGCTTCGCCCCAGGCCTATCCTGAGGCATGCCTCTACCGACCCCCTGAAATGCTCTCATGTCAAAATAATTGGGTTTTTTACCCAATTCAAACTCAGCCCACAATTTTCTCAAAAAGTACATGGGGACCTCGTGATTTGCGTGTGGTGGATGGTCAAATACCATCCACCACCGCTCCCAAAAGTGCTATGAAATCAACGGGTGCTTGCACCAGCGAATAGATATTCTTGTTTTTTTGGGGTTTATTTCTTCACCTATTTTCGAATTCTTAAACCACCGAGCAAAATCTACTTTGGTGATTTTAAGATCCTTCACCTCTTTATAGGTGAGTCCATCAGCATAGAATGTTCTCATGGAATCTCTCCATGAGCGATAACTGTCCAACTCATCATCGAGGGACTGGACAGAAACTACTATGCCTTGCATAGTATCTGCAAGGCGTAGTAGATGTGCGGAGGGGTGGGGATCATGTCTAACTGTCTCAATGTCCCTGACAATAGAGGCGATATTACGCCTCATGTCCTCTCTAAGCTACTCTGCGGTACGAGGAGGTGGTGGAGGTGGGGGTGGTGGTGGTGGTGGTGGTGGTGGGGGCTGACCTCCTGAATGCTCGTCCATCATGTGTAAACTGTACATATATAAAGTATTTGAACGTGTAAATGAAAAGTATTTAAACACATGAATAATCTAAACATATATATCTCTATCTTCACATGTACACATTTATAAAGTATTTGAAAATGTAAATGAAAAGTATTTAAACACATACATAACATATTAGGTCTTAAGGGTGATAGTAGGTCCTATTACGTCTTACGAGTACATACTCTAGCTCCTATTAGGTCTAAAGGGTACATAATAGGTCCTATTAGGTATTAAGGTTACATACTAGGTCTTAAGGGTCATATTAGGTCTTAAGGGTACATACTAAGTCTTAAGGGTCATATTAGGTTTTAAGGGTACATACTAGGGTTTAAGGTTCATATTAGGTCTTATTAGGTCCTATTAGATACTATTAAGGGGTTATATTATGTATATATTAGGTCCTATAAAGAGAGTTTACTTTGTAAATGTTTATTTCTTTTCAATAAGGTTATATTTTATATTGATTTAGTTGGTTTGTTAATATAATATTCTAAACTTGCTACGGTGTCTTTGTTTAAAGATATATAATGTATTCCTTTATTGGTCAATTTGAAAATAATTACTTTTTAGTACATTGAACATGACGAGAGAGGAGACAGAGAGAAGAAAGTTCAAGGGAGAGAGATGAGATAGCGGAGAGAGGAGAGACCTGAGAGAGGACGTGAGGAGAGAGGAGAGAGAGAGAGATCTGAGAGAGGAGTGAGCAGGTGAGGAGAGAGAGAGAGAGAGAGAGAGAGAGAGAGAGAGAGAGAGAGAGAGAGAGAGAGAGAGAGAGAGAGAGAGAGAGAGAGTTCAAGGGAGAGAGATGAGAGAAAGAGAGAGGAGAGAGAGAGAAGAGAGTTAAACAGAGAGAGATAAGAGAAAGAGAGAGGAGAGAGAACACGATCAGAGAGGAGAGAACATTAGGTTTTCATTTACAATTGTCTACATTTTAGGTTTTCGTAAATACAATTTTATACATTCTAAGTTTTCATTTTCAGTTTTTAACAAATACATGATTTCTAAACAAATTGAAAAGTAAATTAAAACATAAATAAATGAAAAACTATAAACATACATTCATTTTTAAAATAAATTCGTATAATGCTATTTAAAAACAAAAATTAACTTTTTATATGTTTTAGGTTTTCGTTTACAATTTTAAATATGTTTTCAGTTTTCTACATTTTAGATTTTCATTTTCAGTTTCATTTTAGGTTTTGTTTTCAATTTCATTTTAGGTTTTCATTTTTTATTTCATTTTAAGTTTTTGTTTTTTATTTTCGGTTTCAGTTTCATTTTAAGTTTTCATTTTCAGTTTTCTATGTTTTAGGTTTTCATTTTCAATTTCATTTTAGGTTTCGTTTTAGGTTTTCATTTTCAGTTTCATTTTAAGTTTTTGTTTTCAGTTTCATTTTTAGTTTTTGTTTTCAATTTTCTACGTTTTAGGTTTTCTTTTTCAGTTTCATTTTTAGTTTTCATTTTCGGTTTTCCACGTTTTAGGTTTTCATTTTCAATTTTCTCCATTTTAAGTTTTTGTTTTCAGTTTTCTACTGTTCAGGTTTTTGTTTTCTACTTTCTTACGTTTTAGGTTAAATTGTTTTCAATTGCACATTATTTCTAAACAAATCGAATAACAAATAAAAATATACATTTCATAATCTAAGAAAATACATTCATTTTTAAAACACAATCTTAAATAGCTATTTAAAACTAAAATTTAACATTTTACTACTGAAAATGAACATGAAAAATAAAATAAAACAAGTCAAAATGATAAATACGTACCTGGAACTTGAAAAAATGTGTTTGTGGGGTCGGCAGGCGTCTAACAATTGGGTAGGCGATGTTGAAAAATCGTAGATCTCGTTCTCCTGTCGCTAGAAAATGATAGGAAATGCTATCAAAAAAAAAAATACTTTTCAAAAGCGGGCACCCATTTTTTGTCAAATCGGGTGCCCGTTTTGGCTCGGTTGACTGAACCAAAACGGGCACCCGTTTTATTAAAGATCGGAGTGCCGAACCAAAACGGGCAATCGATTTGGAAAGAAACGGGTGCCCGTTTCTAGCGGTGCATTTTTCCAAGTCGCGGACTTCCGCGGAATTGGCACCCAACTTTTTGCACGTACCCGAAAGCATTCCTCCATTCTACATTTACTTTAGATACATACAATGGGTTTTCATCTAACTTTGGCACTGGTTTTTCAGTAAGAAATTTTTCCACACTATATGACTAGACTTCTTCCATATTTTGGATTTTAGCTTCCCATCTCTCTTTTTCTTTCTCCCAGACAATGATTTATGTCTCTAGCTCTTTGGTAACTATGAGGGCACGTTGATGAGTTTTCTCTAGATTTGTGATGTAACTCACTCCTTCCTTAGTGACATCATCTATCTATTCACTAAACATTTTAGATATTGTTAGGATTAACAAGGCAAAAATAACAATTATGTGCAAATATAACTAATATCAGAAAATAATAAACCACACAGAATAGAACACAAGACACACAGATTTAACATGGTTCACCCAATCCCTGGGCTACGTCCACCAACAGGGAGTCCAATATTATTATTATCCAGTGATTACAACCTGATTACAATCCGTAATCCCTTACAGCCCAATTCTGCCGCAAGTACTAAAATCATACATAATGAAAATCCCTAACCCTAAGCCATATTATACAATATTTTCCCGCTTTAGGATTAGAATGAGTTATAAGTAGTTGGCCCAAATAACCGAAAAGTAGTCGGCCTCAAAAAAAAAATTCCTAGATAGTACTTTCCTGATTAGTCACCACAAGCTAACAATCTCCCACTTGGTGACTGATCAGTATCCACACTATACTAAAAAACCTCCCACTTGGAGACTGATCCTGTAGCAATACCGCTACCCACATGAGGCTCCCACTGGATTGAACCACCTTGGACTCAGCTGTTCCTTTATTTTGTGCAGTCTAGAAGACCAACTGAAGCTGAGCATGAGTTCAACTTCTCCCTTGTTACTACCTTTGTAAACATATCTGCTGGATTATCATCAGTATGAATCTTGTCCAGCCTTAACTATCCATCATCCAAAACTGATCGAATGAAATGGTACCGCAACTGTATGTGTTTTGTCTTTGAGTGCAAAGCAGAATTCTTTGCAAGATGAATGGCACTTTGGCTATCTGTATGTAGAAAATTATCCTTTTGTGGATGTCCCAATTCTTCCATGAAGAATTGAAGCCATATCATCTCCTTGGCTGCCTCTGTAGCAGCAACATACTCTGCCTCTGTAGTGGATAAAGCAACCACCTTTTGTAGTCAAGAAATCCAACTCACTATTGTCCCACCAACAGTAAATATATAACCTGTAGTACTCCGCCTGCTATCTATATCTCCTGCCAAATCTGAGTCAACATAGCCTTGTACAGTAGTAGTAGAACCCCCAAAGTGTAAACACTTACTGGATGTGCCTCTCAAATATCTGAGAATCCATTTGACTGCATTCCAATGCTCAATACCAAGGTTACTCATATAACGGCTAACGACTCCCACTGCGTGTGCAATATCTGGCCTAGTACATACCATAGCATACATTAAGCTCCCTACAGCTGAAGCATAAGGTACCTTAGACATTTTAGTCTCTTCTTCTGGTGTCTTGGAACACATATCCTTAGTCAATTTCAAATGACCAGGCAAAGGTGTGCTGATAGCTTTGGCATTTTCCATAGAGAAACGTTGCAACACCTTCTCAATATAATCAGCCTGAGATAGAGACAATTTCCTATTTTTCCTATCTGTACAAATTTTCATACCAAGGATTTGTTTTGCTGCCCCCAAATCCTTCATAGAAAAAGATTTTGCTAATTGTTGTTTCAACCCCTTAATGTGATTCATGTTAGACCCAGCTACAAGCATATCATCAACATATAAACATAAAATAATGTAGCTATCATCATCCAACCTCTTAAAATAAACACAATGGTCAGAATGACACCGACTATATCCATGCCCATTCATAAAAGTGTCAAATTTAATATACCATTGCCGAGGTGCTTGCTTCAAGCCATATAAACTTTTCTGCAATCTGCACACCAAATTCTCCTTACCCTTGACCTCAAATCCTTGTGGCTGAACCATATATATTTCTTCATCCAAATCACCATGAAGAAAGACTGTTTTAACATCAAGCTGCTCTAAATGCAAATCTTCAGTAGCCACAATACTTAAAACAGTACGAATAGAAGTCATTTTAACAACTAGAGAAAATATCTCATCAAAATCAATACCATGTTTCTGTGCAAATCCTTTTATGACTAATCTAGCTTTAAATCTTTTCGTACCTCCATCCTCTTCTTTTATCTTGTAAACCCATTTATTCTGTAAAGCCCTTTTACCTGCAGGTAACTTACATAAATCCCCTGTCTGATTTTTCAGCAAAGAGTCCATTTCATTTTTCATTGCAGACTCCCACTGAAGCTTTGTATCCACCTGCACAACTTCATTATAACATTTAGGTTCACCAACATCTGTTAACAAAATAGAATACAAAGATGGAGAAAATCTTTCTGGAGGTCTACTTAGCCTTGTTGACCGTCTAACACTCACTAGGGTGTGTGGTATTTGTTGTTGCTATTGTTGCGGAGCATAAGGAACTACTGGAACATGAACTTGTGGAGTATCATCCAGTACTACATAGTTATTTTCTTTCTTCTCATGCTGCAGTAATAGATCTTTGTACAATACTTTCTCATTGAATATGACATCCCTGCTTCTTACAATTTTATGATTTTCAAAATCCCAAAGCCTATAACCAAATTCATCAATGCCATACCCAACAAATACACATTTCTTTGACTTAGCTTCCAGCTTGGTTCTATTTTCAGAATCTATAAGTGCAAAAGCTTCACAACCAAAGGTTTTGAGAAAAGAATAACTCACCTTCTTACGACTCCATGCTTCCTCTGGAATACCACAGTCCAAAGGAGTAGAGGGGCCTCTATTGATTAAATAAACAGTGGTGTTCACTGCCTCTGCCCACATATTTTTGGGCAACCTAGCATGCAACCTCATACTCCTTGCACGCTCCATTATTATCCTGTTCATGCGTTCAGCCACTCCATTTTCTTGTGGAGTCCTTGGTATAGTTTTCTGCCTACGAATACCATTAGAGGAACAATATTCTTCAAATTCTGTGCTGCAATACTCACCACCATTATCAGATCTGAGACATTTTAACTTTTTACCAGTCTCATTCTCAACCAAGCATTTCCATTTCTTAAAAGTTTGAAATACATCAGATTTTTGTCTAAGGAAATAAATCCATACTTTTCTTGTTGCATCATCTATAAATGTAACATAATACAGAGAGCCACCAAGGGAAGATACCTAAGCTGGTCCCCATACATCTATATGCACCAACTCTAATCTCTCATTTTTCTTTTCCTTCCCACTCTTCACAAAACTAACTCTCTTTTGTTTTCCATAAACACAACTTTCACAGAAATCTATATTGACACATTTCAGACCAGGTAAAACTTTCTTTGAATGAAGTAATTTCATACCTTTTTCACTCATGTGCCCGAGTCTGTTGTGCCACAGTGTTGTGTCAGAATCTATAGCAACAGTTTGATGTTCTTCCTGCTCAACTGCAGCCACTGTTCCTGAACATTCATTATCTTCTGAAACAATTAAAGTAGAAGGAACAGTATGACCTGTACAAAGATATAAGGTGCCTACTTTCACACCTTTTGCTACTACTAAAGAACCTTTTGAAACCTTCCAATTTTTATCATTAAAAGTAACTGTGCAACCCTCATCACCCAGTTGCCCTGCTGAAATTAAATTCCTACTCAGCCTTGGAACATGTCTTACCTCTTGTAGTAGCCAATGATTCCCATTCTGCAACTTAATCTTAATTTTTCCCTTTCCAACAATCTGACAGGGTTCATTATCTCCCAAATAAACTAGCCCAAAATCCCCTTGGACATAATCAACAAAATAACTTCTATGGGGTGTAGCATAAAATGAAGCCCCAGAATCTAAAACCCATGAATCATCAATACTTTCTAAGGACAAGAGCAAAGCATCCTCCTCGGATTTGTTACTTACCACATTTGCTTCCTTGTTTCCATCATTTTTGTCTCCTTGATCTTTCTTTCGAGACCAACAATCTTTCTTCTTATGACCTATTTTTCCACAGTACCAGCAATCATTTGGCCCTTTAGATTCAGACCTCTTTCCCTTTGATTTTCCTCTTGATTTCCCACGATTTCCAGAGTTGTTTCCTCTATCTCTTGTTCTGCCTCTGCTTTCTGTGTTCAATACACTACCTGATGTGGATGCCCCTGAGCTTTTCCTATAAATTTCCTCACTCAATATAACACCAATAACATCATCATACTTTAGGGTATTAGAACTAGAAACAGAATTACTAACAGCCATTACCAAGCCATTCCAGCTTTCTGGCAAAGAACACAAAATCAAGAGAGCCCTAATCTCTTCATCAAAAGTAATTTTAACTAAGGTTAATTGACTTGTAACTGTATTAAACTCATTCAAATGATCAGTAACTGATCCACCTTCTACCATTTTCATATTAAATAAACGCTTCATAAGAAATACCTTGTTTGAAGCTGAAGGCTTTTCATACAACTTCGCTAGGGTTTCCATCAGATTTTTAGCTGTCTTTGCTTCAGTAATATTGAATGCCACCGATTGTGCCAGGCATAGACGAATACTCCCCAGTGCCTTCCTATCCAAAATATCCCAATCCTCCTGAGACATTGATTGCTCTTTCTTGGCTACTCCCTCTAATGGCCGCCATAGATCCTTCTGATAGAGATAATCCTCCATTTGCATCTTCCATAACTGGAAGTTCTGCCCATTAAACTTATCAACCTTCAGCCTACCCTCGTCTGCCATTTCTCCCACTTAACCGAGAGACTCTCCCACTAACTCGTGAGACCTGCTTCAGAGAATAGATTAAAGAACGAATGAAATAACCTGGCTCTGATACCACTTGTTAGGATTAACAAGGCAGAAATAACAATTATGTGCAAATATAACTAATATCAGAAAATAATAAACCACACAGAATAGAACACAAGACACACAGATTTAACGTGGTTCACCCAATCCTTGGGCTACGTCCACCAACAGGGAGTCCAATATTATTATTATCCAGTGATTACAACCTGATTACAATCCGTAATCCCTTACAGCCCAATTCTGCCGCAAGTACTAAAATCATACATAATGAAAATCCCTAACCCTAAGCCATATTATACAATATTTTCCCGCTTTAGGGTTAGAATGAGTTATAAGTAGTCGGCCCAAATAATCAAAAAGTAGTCGGCCTAAAAAATAAAAATTCCTGGATAGTACTTTCCTGATTAGTCACCACAAGCTAACAGATATTGCCCTATCTCTTTGGGTTTAGTCCAAGAACTTTTCATTCTCAGGGGTTTTGATGTCTATACTCAAAGGCATCTTCGTAAGTGGAAGAGGAATTGGAATATAAATCACCTGTATATATCTAGCTATTTATTTGAGCGACTATTTCAACTCTTTCTTATCCTTCTAATCCCCCCAGATTCTATGAGGAATCATTCTATTGTTGGATTCAAAGACTTTCATATTAGCAACCCTGGTAGCTTGACCCAAGTTTGCCTTTTTTACTTTAAATTTCTACAAATATACTTCATCAATGATTTTATTTGTAGAAGGTTTGAATATTTCTGCTACCCAACACCCAGTATCTTTATCAACTTCTAACATATCCTCCACCTTAGGCTTCTTTCTTTTTGGTTTTTTGCTGGGGTATTTACTCACCATATCTCCTATTAGCACCATTACAGGGACTATGTTTCTCTTTCTACTTGTAGAAAGCTCTAACCATATGGGAGCATTTTGATGTCCCTTATCCTATGGTGTCTAGAAATCAATAGAATCTCCTAGTGTCATTGAATCTTGAACACTAGAATCCAATTTTTTTTATTTGTCTCCAAGTGTTATAGTATTCTTTGAACTCTCTATGTTAAGGTTCTTGACACGTTCTCCACCAGGTCTAGGTCCACCATAATCATGACACCTTTTGATGGTTTCCCCTTATTTTGGCTCCTTCAATGGGTGACTTAGATAAAAGGTTAAACTTGGATTAGAGCTTTCTCTTTAGCAGGGGCTTCAACTTTTATTTCTAGATTACCTACAGGAGGAAATTGAATAATTTCATTAGTATGGATTGGTGGGGTTTCCAATTTTGGTACCATTACTTCTTTTTTAGGTACTTTTGAGTATTTAGGATTTGTTACCTCTTCATCCTCTATTTCTTCAACATCATCAATTTTCATCTACAATCTTAGGGTAATAATTTATTTCAAAGAAAACCTTGACCAAAGTCTCCTTCTCACCTCAAAGTCATCTACACAATCAGCCCAGATATCTTCTAATCGTGGATCATGCATGAATGCTAGGTCTATTCAGAAATGAATCCCCAGGAAACCTTTTCTATCAAATCTCTGTCTAGCTTGGTAAGGCCTCAGGTTCATGATCTTTAATTTAGAATTATTGTATCTTGGTTTGATTTACAATGGTAATTTCTAAGTTCAATAGGCAATACAAAATTGACACCTTTCTTGGGCTTGAACTTTTTCTTCATGTGGTCAAATTACCTACAGATTTCTACTAGTACAAACCTATCCAAGCAATATCTGGGAAATTTTAGTGATTCTCCTCCGAACCCTCCAATCCTTAAGTAAGTGAACTTAGGTAATTATGTGAAATAGCTTCCACGAACCACTATCAATGATATAGCTTCCTCTGACAGACTTTTTTTTTCCTTCCCTTTTAGCTCAAACACCATTCATGCCAAGAAGACGTCCTAAACCCTCCTAAAATTTTATGGATTCCTCTTCTTCTGTAATAGGGTGTGATATTTGTAGATTGTCATGTCCTTGGTCTAGGACTCATGTGGTAATCTCTCCCGATCTCTACAAAATGCAAGCATATAAAATAGATATGAAGTCATATAAAATCCTAATACCCATGTGGCTTGTGAAATTTCTTCATTAAGCCTATCAATAATTAATTCAGCCCAATCAATGTACTTGTTGTCTTCAAGCATTACTTGGATAAAAAAGCCATCCAATCCTCCCATAGAATAGCATGTTGGTTACTCTTTACTCTATTCAAGAATGTGACTATGTCCTTAACTTCTCTCTTCATGTGATCTCTTTTCAAAGGCCTCGACAAATGTGAGCCCCCTTTCTCTGATTTTAGTAGCCAATTTTTGGTGCTAATGCTATTATATTTCTATTCTTCCTTAGAGAATTGGGCATATGAGATGGAAATAGTAAAATCTTCATACCTCTCCATTGGTGGAATTATAATGGCTGCCATTACTACTTCTCTATTTATGCCTACCAGGAGGTCACCAGAAAAGGTTCTTATACATCTCTTTGTTGCATCATACATGTTTCTGCATTCGAGTACCAACATCGGGCATGAAATTACTTCTGGGAACCATGTGGCTTGAATTATGCCTCCCTAAGATATTTTGTCTATCATAGACCCAGGTTTTACATTCTTAAATCTTTCCATAACCTCTTCTATTTTTTCATCCATAATTGTAGTATCTCCCATCTCCAGGAGGTAACTTTTCAAAGGAGTATACTTATTCTCCTTGGGAAGTTTTAACTTCGATGAAGATATTTGAACACTTCACAAGAAATTATTTTGAATTGCAACAGATAGAAATAGGGAAAGAACCATAAAACCCTTAATTATAGAACAAATAACAAGAAATAAGAAAGTTTATGTAGACTCACCTCTTAATCCAACTCCAATCTCCTAAAAGGGAAATATTTTACCTCACCTTTGTTTCCTCACATAAAGTACCATTGCAATGATCAAACGATACAAATGATTATGGAAAAGCAGAGGAGATGTATTATAAACTTATCTTGATTATCATACATTTTGATAAAAACTACCCAATTAATTGACATGCCACTAGTTTTAAATGTGATTTACATGTCGCATGTATCAACTATCCACTCTTGTCACCATTTCTAAAAAATCATTAAATACACATCTTTTCATTCCTTCCGCGCATCAAATCATGATGACAGCTTGCCACGTGCCTACAAAAAATCTCATATCACTTTCAAACTTTGAACTTTTGAACTATGAAAAAGGAGTTCAAAGGTTCAAGTTCACTTGCAATCTTGACTCATGAAGTAGACTGTGTAAGACTCCAGACAAATAAAATGCAAGATGACAATTTTGAACCATGAACTTTGAACTATGACTTACAAGGTTCAAGGTTCAAGTTCAAAGACTAAGACTTTTGCCACATAAGCAACATGGATTCTATGTGCATCTTATGCACGACAAGATTTGTAGGACTTTGAACTTTAAACTTTTGAACTTTTGAAAAAGGGTTCAAGGTTCAACGACCAAGACTCCTTTAAACATAGATCGAGAGGAGAGACTATGCACTATAGACAACACTTAGCTAATGAAATTGATCTTGAACTTTGAACTTAAAGAAAATGGTTCAAGGTTCAAGGTTCAAATCTTGACTCACTTTTACAAAACTTTACAAACGACTCAAATTAGCAAAAAATAAATCTATATGCAGCATAGATCATCACCTCTGATTATTGAGACATGTCACCACATCATGAATAACATAACTTAATTCATCACCGCTTCCATACTGGTCACCGATTCAAGATCTACCATCGGTAGCTTAGGAACATAATCTCTTTATCCTAAGACCACTTCTGTAAATGTAATACCTTCTCACCTATTATTTAAATAAGTTGTGGTCGCAACCATAGCATCTACACATTGTCAATAACCTTCTCTTATAATGTGCTACATACCGCATCATAGATTTGACAAATGAATCAAATCACCAATCACCCACCACTAACTATTTTAGTAGTTACACTGTTAACCTTCATATGATCATAACTTACTTACCGATCTACACCAACAATAGTGGTCATACATTTGACAATCAAAGACATCCCCAAGTCTCTCATAAGAATCACTACAATTGAAATGCATCACAACACCTTGTTCATCATACTTATGCTTAACAACATACTAGGAACACTAGGTCAATACTTGACATCAATGACAACCCAATAACTGATCATCATGCACTCAAACTTGTATCATGAAAACACTAGAAATCACTTACCATCACTACATCAGTTATGCCAATAGAGGTAATAAACCTCCTAAGTGTGTCTCTTCTCTACCACATGCCATATGTATTTGAGTGTATAATTGTCTCTCATAACTTGTTAGTAGAGAGTATTTAACTAAAATTTATACTAGATAAAAGTCTAAATGTTAAAAAGATAACAATAGTGCTATAAAAATAAATAACAAATAAAAAGAAAAATACAAACTACACTAGAAACCCTAAGCACTAGCATCATCCCTAGGAACAGTGCCAAAAATGACTAGTTTATATTAAAGATGATTAGTAAGTGTACATAACCCAATATACTATCCTAATGAAAAAACTAATCTTATATTAAGTAACCTCTCATCCTAATAGAAGATCATTTAATTATCGACCAAGGACATAATTTCTTGGACAATACCTACACTCATGTGCAGCAAAGCCAATCTAGCATCTACCAAAATATAGAACTGAAATTAAATGGAAGTACATTAAAATCATTCTACACTAGTTCTAATTCATGAATCTTTAGCTACGAGTGAGACAGTGTGGTTGTGTGTAAACAAAATCAATTTATACAACAAACTAATTGAAAGTAATTACTTAAAGATAAACTATCACAAGAATCTTAACTGAAGCTATACTATGTTAACCATATATTGAACTAATTAACAATTACTAAATTAATTATGTGTTGCATCAAGGATGAGATTTAATGAGAAGGAACTATACTAATTGAACAATTATAAATGGGATACAACTAACTGGAATGTAACTAAGTACACTAATCTAACAGAGAGTTGTGTCATCTCAAGTAGCCCTTGCTTGAGGATTTGTAACCTTAGATCAACACAATACTCCATTAACTAAAAGTTACCATCCACTTTTATTCATCATAACATGAAGTACAATAGTAATAAATTAGAACACTAACTGAAGTCTAGCACAAGATCTAACACTATATTTTTTGTTCAACTAACTATCACATATGAGAGCTCCCTTCTTTTATAGGATAAATCTCATAGTAATAATAACATAATCTTTTAAAGATTTATTACACTTGTCATTTCTCGGTAAGAGATAAACTTATTCTTCAACATAAAACTATTAAATAAAATGTAAAAACATGGAACATTGGATGAGATTCGATTATGCATCATGATATGTTGCAATTATATAGGTACATGACTTCTTCTCCTTATTAAATACTCACCGCTAGTTGAAATGTCTTGGCTTGAATTGTGCATTGAAATAGCAGCTCAAGAGCGTCATGCCTCTTAAAGTTCATTGATCATGGCTTTGACTATGTCCTCCATTGACTATGTGTGTATGTATGTGTGTGTGTGTGTGTGTGTGTGTGTGTGTGTGTGTGTGTGTGTGTGTGTGTGTGTGTGTGTTTGTGTGTTTGTGTGTGCATTCCTAATGTAGTCTAGGTTTCACTAATTTCCCTAGTTAAATCTCTAATCCACTACATAATCCATCTATAATTTATCTTAAGCTTTTGTAAACATTATTCCTACTTTTTCCATCCTACAGGAAATACTACTATTCCCCTACACTATCTCCAATAATATGTGCTTACAATGCTTTATAATTTTATAATTTTACATAATTACCATGAATATATTCAATATTTATATTGATTAACATGGTCCATATATTACACACTTAACTTTGCATTATGGTTACTATACATTATTTTTCCTCCCTTTCAATTATTTTCATCTTATGTATACAACCATTTGAAGTGAAATGTATTATCACTAACTTTCCTATGATCATTTTTTCAAGTTGTAATAGGTGAGAGAAAGAATTTACCACCATAATCAAGCAGAGATTCATCTCATTAATGCAATCAAGAAGATCATATTCTTACACAATTGAGTAAAGTCACGTGACCAAAATCAAGTAATGCATTTGTTCGTTACCTTTTAAATAATTTAGATTATTATACTAGCTTTACTAATTTATTGTTGTTTTGATTCCATAGAAAACTAACGAGTTCATATATCTATCAAATTTTTATTCATGTCCTATAATCTCATTGTACATCTATTTCATAGCATTCATAGCATTCATGTCCTATAATCTCATTGTACATCTAAAGGAAGTAATTACATGATTATAACTTGCAAAATGTATTACTTTATACATACCTCATGATGATATTCCTTGACTCATTGAATATTTGCTTTACATGCATTGTTGTGAGTGCTCACTTTCATTTTATGATCCATGTGCACCTCAAATTGGGCACAAAATGTAATGGTGAAACTTGCATTCCCATTTTATTTCCCATCTAATTTTGTGTCTATTTTAAGGAAGTTTTGTGCATTCCCCTTCACTTTTATTCATTCACCTACACATGTATCCATATATGTGTAACAATATCCTATCTTTATATAACTTTGTACAATTGTCTTATCAATCCACTTATCACATTCACCTATGCACTACCCTTATTTATCTATTAGCCACTTGGATCCTACGAACATTTTATGATAGTACACTTTCACAATTGTCACTTGCTTGCATTCATTTCAAAATTTAAATAAAAATTTGGTCACCTAGCTCCATTCACCCTTTTACCTTGAGTTGACTAAACACACATTTGGTGCAATTTGATGTCATATACTAGTATTTAAGATATTCAATGTATTTATTTCTTATATTAAACAAAACATGTGTTCTTGCTCATCCTAAAACATTGGACAACAATGATTTGGTTTAAATAAAGTACTAACAAATATCCCTAGTAGAACAATTGCTTGATTTTTTAATTTTTATTCTCTTTTCAAAGATTGATCTAAAATAACTCATCTAATTACAACAAAACAACCACCGTTTAAATATTTTTAAATACCATTGATTCCGTAGATATTTTAAAATGACAAAACAAACTTCATTTGTAAATTAAGTTATTATTATATAAAAACAAAATTAAATTTAGAATATAGATTTGTCACTTTTTATCCTAGATCCACATACTTATCTTCTATTAGAATTAAAATATAATATGTACACTTAAAACATTTTACTAATAGAAAGATGCCTTTTTAAACCTCCACAATGTGATTACATACTATTCTTCATTTAACTTCTACTCTTCAATTCTTAAACTAAATATTCCTATCTTCTTATACTTACCTTCCTTAAATAACAAATACACTTTTCAAAATCACATTACCTTGCAAAAGAGAAAGATATTATTGCATCCTTGAAAGTTCCCCCAACCAAAATGCTTTCTTAACATAATGATTTATTTTCAATTGTTTGTAGAATAAAGGCATTTTAAATATATTACATATTAAGAAATGTTGAAAACTAGAAGAACATTCACGTGAAATGATCACGTGTATTCAGAGTGAAACATTTGGCCGGTGAATAAAAGCATAATTAAATGTGACAATATGCGTATGAATGTTTGGGCACTAAAACCATTGCAACGTGCCGTCCAAGGTATAAAAAGACGGTTCCGCATTTTTTCCTCATCCCAAACGGACCATTAGGGTTTCCATCATCACAAGCATAAAGTATCATCCACTTAGAAAATTCAAATTTTAAATTTTACCTCCCCATCATTTTTTATTAGTTGTTGTGAATTATTATATCTTGTTCGTAGTACAATTAGGTGTCTTTTGTAAGGAATATAACTTAGTTCCATATTGCTAAAGATCATTTACCCAAATATAGATCATGCGATGTCATGAACTATAAAAAACACATTTCTTTCCTTTCTTAATATATTAATTTGTGTATTTGTTGGATTTAAATATTGAAATACATTAGAGTGCCATCAAGAGTATATCGATGAGAATGTCGTAGCAATATTTTTTTAATAGCATAGCATATCATCGTATGACTGTTCATGTTTGTTTGTTGTCTTTGATAATTTCTCTTAGAGTCATAAAGTCGGTCGATCAAGATTTTGATTGAGAGCGTGATCCTTTCACTTCAACCAATTCCTTGCAGGTGTTTGCGAACACCACCTATACTTACATATAACAAACATTAAAATTTAAGGTGAGAAAATTATATTGTGTTATTCCTTATAAGTCCAAATTTGGATAAAAAATTAGGTCCTTATATGCAAAGATTAGATCAACACTTGTGAATGTGAACTAGAGTGAAGAATAAAATAAGTTTGCATAATCAAGATTGGTGTCTAAGTCAACCCTAAAAATTGAAAACATTGACAAATTGGTTTTAACATCTAACACTTTTCCATCATCAATTTTCGAGCTAAATGTCACATCCAATTTATTTGAACTTGTATCATTTCAATATCAATTCTAACTCATTACCTAAGATATTTATTTATCATTATTATTTAATTAATTATCCTCAACTAATTTATGTAGGAGATACATTTATTTTGAGCTACAATATTCAACATTGATTTTTAGAACTAAACTATAGAATATCAATATTCAATTTTTTTTGTATAATATATATTTTCATATTTATATGTACTTAGTGAGAACCTCATAAAAAATTTAGATTTTAATCAATGAAAATAATTGTTGAATTTTATTTATATTGTAAGTTTGTTATTTTTAAATAGGAATAATCAAATTACGTAAATATTGGCATTTATACTTTTGTAATAGAGTACAACATTATAAAAGAATATACATCCAAATTTTTATTTTTTTGATGGAGGTTTAGACTGTGGGTGTGGCAGTCTAGTAGGTGCACGAAGCCCGCTAGCAAACTAGCCCAACAAGGGCCTTCACAAAGTAGTTTTAGCTAAAGGGGCTCTATAATGAATGGTTCATAAGGCACAAGACTTGTTGAAAGTTTTGCAAATGGGGTTGCAAGCTAAGTGGGCTTAACCTTGGAGGGAGATTCATGGTTAAGTGTGCTTGAGTTGGAGTAGTACTGGGATGGGTGACCTCTCGTGAAGGCCCAATGTTTCACCTCTATGAGCATCACCTAGATGCAATAAGTGTTAAGTGTTTAGCTCATTATGATGAGAAATGGGTTCTTGTGAACCACTACTCATGACAAAATGGGTCAACGAGTTTGACTCAAAAAGCTATACAGATAATGACATTTATAATACATTGCATATTATATATAGTGGATGGTGATAAAAAGCGCACTTAGGCTTTATAAGCATAGGCATTTCTTAAGACTGATAATATGCTTGTGAATGTTTGTGCATCAAAACTATGACAACGTGTCATCTAAGGTAATAAAGATGTTTTCAAATTTAAATTTCACCCTAAACCTATGAGTAGGGTTTCTATAAGCACAAAAAATTATCACGTTCACTTTAAAATTCAATTTTTATATTCATACTTTCCTTTACTCTATAATATGTTAATTTTTATATTTTTTGGATTTAAAGATATTTATTGAAAAATATCGAGAAATGTCATTTAAGAGTTACCAAAGAATATCGTAGGATTGTCTAAATGTTGGATTTATGAGAGTGCCCTACCAACATCTATCAAAAAATAAAGCACACCATCTTAGATCTCTTTCATGCTTTTTTGTTGTCTTTGATCATTTCCCTTAGAAAGTCAGTCCATTAGGGTTTTGATTGTGAAGAACATAATCCTGATAATTTGACAAATTTCTCCATGTATTTGTGAAACACCACTTGAAATACACATAAAGAATGCATCAAAATTTAAGTTGTGCAAATTACATTAGACCACCCCTTATTAGTTGAAGTTTGCATCAAATATTAGGTCTATATATGTAGAGAAAAGATCTACACTCACGAAAGTAAACTAGAGTGAAGAAACAAGAAGTTTGCATAATCAAGATCTTTGTTTGAGTCAACAATAAAAATCTAAAGCATTGATAAATTGGTTGTTGATATCTAGTATTATTCAATCATCAATTATTGAGCTAATTGTCACATCCAATTTATTTAAATGTCACATTTGTTTTGAATATAAATCCCAACTCATTACCTCAAGACAAATTTATATATTTTATTTAATGGTTTTAGGTCAATTTCAATAGAAGAATATACATATTTTGAACTCCAATATTCAGTATTAGTTTTAATTCTTTTGTACTAAATATTAGTATGCAATATTTTATATTTAGTGGATTTCCATCATTATGTGTAGTTAATGAGAGCCTTATCGTAAAAACTTGGATATAGATTGATGAAAACGATTGGTAGATTCTATTAATATTGAAGTGTTATTCTTTGTTTTCTAGAAATAACTAGATTATACACATACAAATATGTTTTTACAAAAAATGCAACATTATAAAAAAAACATAAATCTAAAAAAAACTTGTTCTTCAACTAATAAATAACAATGTCTTGCTCACTTAACAGTTCCTCTCTAAAGTTTTTCTTATCTCTGTGTGTCGTTAGTGGTCTTCTGATGTAAATCCTAGCACCTTAATTTGTGCTGTTATTTTTTTTTACAGCCCTTTGATTGTGGCTTTGTAAAGGCCAGCCCCCTTGTTCTTAATTGCTTATTTTATAAAAACAATGTCTTACTCACTTTAACTTAATAAAAAAAAATTTTAAAAAAATTATCTTAAAAGAATCAAAATTGTAAAAAAAAATTAATAAAATAATATTAAACATTAACCTACTTAACAATTTAATTCTCTTAAATGAAAAATGTACGAACAATTACTACAACTTATTTAATATAAAAGACATATAATTACTTGAGAGCCTTGCACTTATATTACATTTCGTTCCATCTCAACCATCCCTAGAGTCAAATATAATAAAACTAATTAATTGTTTCAAGTGTTTTTCTTAATTATGTGGGCCAATTATTTTTAATATTCACTTATTGAAATCCCTTTGAGTCAACATTTTCAATAAAGTTTGTTTAACGTGGGATGCTAATGTGCTTGAGATGACAACATACTAATTAGTTTGATACTTTCCATAAAAATACATTTATGTTGAGGAGATGTGGCACATTAAAATAAGAATTATTTACCATTAATTATTTAATTATTTGTTTTATTTGGCAAGAACAACATTTACACTACACTTTTTTAAGGAAATTAGTTGAGGACCATTCATGCATATATACTTGTGAAAGTAATATAGATCAAGCCTCAACTCATCTCTATTGATTTAGACTTAGTAATACAACTTTTCACCAAATTAGTAATCCCTCAAAGATATTCCTTTTCATGTAATAAAATTAAGAGCTTTCTTTTAAGTTTGGTTTGCTTCATTTGTTTGTTAGTTTTTTTTTCCTTTTGTTTCTTTCTTTTTATTTTTCCCATTTTTAGTGAAGGGAAAAGGATAGTTTATTTACCTTTCAGTTAATCAAAATCTTCATAATTTTTTTAAATTCTTTATTGCTAATTATATGTAAGCATAAGTGTATGTTGGGCTACAACTTTGAGGTATTGGGTATAATATGACAAGGATATGTCTTTTTAGATGAAATCAATGAATACGGTATGGACATGGATCAATATTTTGAAGGAAGATTTGGAATGTTTAATATTTTGTCTAGGAATGTTATGGGCATTTTTTATTGTAAGCCTTTATCTATCTGTTAGTGTGTGTTATAGACTTGATCAAGTAATATTTTTAAATAGTTTTTCACCTCTATGTTGTTGTAGTTATTGTTTGAAAAGGCCTTTTATAGATTATGGTTGAGATTGCTTTCATTGACAAATTAATCTACCCATTTCATAGGTTTATGAAAAATTGAAACCCTATTTCAAGTCCTATAAGTGTCTGTAATTATCTTGGCCTTTAATGAGGCCACCTTATGTTGCAAGGTTATCTAGCTTATATGTATGTATCTTCTTGTCTTCCTAAGCTATCTTACTAGTGCTATGAAGTAAGTTTTTCTTTTTTTCATTAACGATTTTACTACTATAATATTGTGTGTCAATGAGGCTCATATTTTGTATTCTTTTTATTTTAGGTTTGTGTTGGTTCCCAAATCCAAGAGATTTTTCCACTTTCTCTTATACGAATTCCTCAATCAGTTTCAGCCAACGAATGGGAATGGTCAATGATCAGATACCCTTACACTTTTGGCTCTGCATGACCAAGGCAAGTAGACCTATCCCTTATCCCAAACATCGGGCTTAAGGCTTTTTATAGCATATGGAAACTAAATCGACTTCTCAAGATGGAAAATATTCTTGAGATACATCTGGTTGTGTGATTTCACAATTAATTGCCTACGTGTTGTATATAAAGGTGCTTGAGTTGAAAATATTGATTAAAAAGATTTGATATTTGAAAATGTTCTTAAAATATGAATGATTAGCAAGAAACTAGATACTTACTCCTGTAATACCCCAAAAATGGGCTATAAGTTCATTAATCTCCTACATCATCAAATCGAACGAAATCGACATCAAAGTCCTAACCTAAGGCACATATGAACATCATCAAATCCTAATTGATTATCTTAAATTCTGCATCAGGGAATATTCTTAGTAATATTCCTAATTATCATAATTATCTTTAATTTAATGATTATTTGGCGATAAATCCTATTTATCCTAAAGTTTGATTAATTAAATATTCTTAATATTTAATTAATTAGATTTAATTCTGCCACTTAATTATTTAATTGAAGTTAATTTTATTTATTCCTAAATCATATTATTTAATTTTGACAATAAATCCAAAATCCTATGAATAATTGATTAAATTCTTATTTAATTAATTAAAGCAAGTTGTCAATTTTTAATAATATTGTTTTTGAATAAAAGTTTGATTAAATGATTGATTAACCCATAAATCAATTGTTTTATTTTCAAAAATTAGTTAAGTTGAGAATAAATCACTTTATTTATTAATTCATAATTATCCATGTGCACAATCAAAGAGCAGTTAAACTCCAAATCAGAAAATCAATGCAAGTTATTGACTTTTTGGAACTCAACATCATTTTTGAGTTTTAAAGTTGATCTAAACTTCTAATTTGAGTTAAAAAGTTGTTTTTGCATGATTTGCATGTTTTTGTGAATTAAATTATCTTTATTATCAGATAACTCAAAAATCAAGCCGAGTTAATCTAAGTGATTTATGGTTTTCTTCCATGCACCTCCAAAGCCTTGGATTTCTATAAAAATAAGGCTCAGCTCTTCATAATTCATCTCTCAAATTTGCATCCACAGAATCTCATATTTTTGCACAATCACATTGGAGAATTGAAATTGGAAGAATCAAAGCTTCTTGCGAATCAACATTGTTATGAGATCAATCTTGTTTTTTTTTTACATTCATTTAGATTCATTTTCATATCATTGTTAGATCAATTCATAGCATATCAGTTTTTACATATCATAGATTTCATATCATTTTTCATCTTATTGCATAGAAAATATCCAAAAAAAAATAGATTACTTTACATTCATATTTCATATCTAGATCAATTGCATTCAAATCCTTTATTTAGGTGTCGTCTAGGTCACTGATCTCGATAACAATCTGAGAACATCAATCTCGCACCTATTAGAAGGCAGTAAATTGTCTGGTTAGTTTAGCTTTCAATTCATTGCAAATTTTATTTTTGCTAACCTCTAATGTTTTATTGAAGTGTTGTGTCTACAAATCAAGTACAAAATTCATACACACATTTATGGCACCCACCGTGGGGCCCTGAAACGGGTTTCCCTTCATTTCTATCAATTTTCTATCTTTTGAGGCTAAGGGTTTCAAGGGTCCTCGTATACTCTGTAGGACGTTATTTTTTGTTTCTTTTTTGCTTGCAAAAAAGAAAAAAAATAATTTGTTGGCACTTTTTCTATCAAAACTGCAATTTTTATCATTTTGTCCGTACTTCCGTACATCTCTGTACGAATTCTCACGCGAGATTTCACACTGTTTCGCGTGAGATTTCTTTCTATGTCGCGCGAAATTTCATTGTTATCATTATTTTTTTGTGCGTGAAAATCACTTTTTCGCACGAGACTGTACTTCCTCACATGGGAACGCATCCTGACTCACGCGAGATTTCATCCTTCATCACGTGAAACAATGTTTCCTCGTGTGTGATCGCATCCTAACTCACGCGAGATTTCATCCTTCATCGCGTGAAACAGTGTTTCCTCGCGCGAGACCACATCTTGCCTCGCGCGAGATTTTTCTACAGAGACACATAATTTGTAGATTTGTACTTTTAGATTATTGATTTCTAACGCTTATGATTTGCTATTGATTTGTCTTGATTTTGTACTTTCAGACATGTGCTAAATTCTGGATTGCAGAGCATTGGACCTAAGGTAATCTTCTCAACTGATAAGACTTCAATTTGGATTCTTAAAATGAATCTCTCATGTGTTTAGCTTGAGTGTTTCTTTGCATGCTTTTTCTACAAATTTGCATAATTAATACTAGGTTGTGACACCTTAGGTATTTATTTAGCAGTCTTAGATACTTGTGATTGATCTAGATTGCTATCTTGGGTTATTGGACTCGCTAATCCGTCGACCCCTCATTCCACCCTGTGGTTGCAAGGTCGGTGCCACATTAAAGGGGAGGGGTCTACAGGAAAGAAGCGTTAAGTGTTCCACCTAGCAACCCTTTTGTGCTTTTTGGAACTCACTTGTTTTCTAAGTTGTGGACTCATTTTCAGCTTGTGTGAGGTGTTAAGTGTTCCACCATGTGGACTCATCTCATATTCGCTTTAAGCGTTAAGTGTTCCTCTTTCTGCTTTTTGGGTACTTTCAGTAGATTTTCTTTTGGAAACATACATCTGTGCTTACATAGTAATTAGGCCCTATGAACACTATTCATGATTCTTGAGAGATTGGATTCCCAGTGAAATCCTTCTTGATGACAGAATCCTTATAGGTAGGGAGGATACTTAGTGCATTTCACATTCAACTTGGTTAGTGCATCTTCTCTTATTGATCGATACATTCTCTCCCAGGAAAGGTTGATAGATCACATGGGGTTGACATCACGAGCTTTGGTGAATCAAAATTGGTTAGTGCATTTTCTCTTATTGATCGATACATTCTCTCTCTAGAGAGGTTGATAGATCACATGGAGTTGACATCACAGACTTTGGTGAAGCAAAACTTTGTCTTAGCGTGTCGGATTAATCTTCTTGCTTTGTTTGGGTTAAAAGTGAAGAGGTGTCAAAAAACCTTGGATCTGGAGCCAAGTCCCCTTGTGGTATACTATTATGAGTCACCTTTAGAGAGGGTTAACCGTAGCAGACAATCCCTTCACAGGGCAAACTGCATTGACGAAACCTCAAGTGGTAATAGCCATTTTCTTCGTGGTAGTGACAGTCGCTATATAAATGTCCTTATGGAAGAAATCTCCATGGGTATGGTTCATTGTTGGGTTGTTAGATCTCCCTAGCAGCTCCTGAAGATTAAGTTCTCGGACTGTGTCAAAACCCTGGTGCACCGGGATTGGAGTTCACCCCTTTGGATCATAAAAGTTGTAGAGTCAAACCATTACTAAAAAAACCTAGCGAGGCCAAATTTTCATTTTCTAGGGTATATGTGCATTATTGCAAAACATTTTTGGAACATACACAATTAGCGCTTCTAACGATTAGAATGAATAAGTCACTTGATTGTTCATGCGCAAGGTTGCTTTTGCCCTTGTTCATTATTTTCAGACATGCTTGAAATCACTTGCTTGCTATTTTGAATGCTTTTTTATCTATCTAGTTATTGAAAACGAGCAAATTTGTTACAATCCTCAAATCTGGACATTGAAATTTGCAAACAATTTGAATCTAAAAACTCAAAATTTGCAAAATCTGAAGTAAAATCCTTTTCTGGAGTCAAAAGTCATCTCAAGAGGTCAAAAAGTCGTACGAGTTTTCTCAAAGTGTCGTTTCATTACAGCCCAACTGTCGTATGCTAAAGAACCCAGTGTCGTACGAGCCTTTTTGCCAGTCAAATTCCAAAAATCAAATCTTGTTAGCAACTGTCGTGTGAGTTTTGCAACTGTCGTTTCATAGCATACCCATTGTCGTACGAGTCTACAGAGTGTCATTTGGGAAATTTTTGAAAGTTGTCAGAAAATTGTCAGAATTCCAGATATTTAGCTTTTTCAGCCTATTCTTAGAATCTATCATACAAGTCATTGTGTCAAGAACAGAGCAGTAGCCATTGAGAATCAGTACACATGTCTCAAAGAATCAGTACACATGAGGAAGAAATTCTAATCACCACTATGATGAAACAGATGCATGCTATGCAAGTTGAACTTAACAATCTTAAGAAAGAAAAGGAACCTAAAGAGTTCTCCATGGAAGCTCTATGCCCTTTTCCATTTGATAAAGACTTGTACATGTCACCATGCCCCCGGACAAAATGTGAGCAACATGACAATCCTTATGATACCTCTTCCACGGAGAGTGACACATCCATCTTTGGAGACTATGATGATTATGATGACTATGATGATAAACAATGTAATGATACCTATGACACCTTTGTTCCTAAGAATCATCCTCGTCATGTGTTCTTGCTTACTACAAATGGGCCATCACATTGGATAGATTGTGATGGTGATCCATATGACTCTGATTTTGAAGCAGAATTTGATGATTTTTGTGAACAATATCTCTTTGATCCTTTTGATATTGAAGAACAGAAAGCCTTCCACGCTGATTTCAAACGTCAATATTATAAGAATTTCTATTCTAAGAGTTTTCAGATTGAAAATAAAGATTGCACTCTCAAGCAAGATCATGTTAATGTTGAACCTTTGTCTAGCGATGGTTCCCTTCCATCCCCTACTTCCTCCAATACCCATACATTTCCTAAAGCTTCCAAGTCTTTCAAATCTTTCACAGAACCTTCATCCGACACAAGCCCTGATACTTTTCATATGGTTCCCTATATTTATCCTCCAGGGCTACCTCTTCAAGAAATTCAAGCTAACCTTCACTTGGTTGCTAATACTTTCAATAATGCTAAACCTAAAGAGCCTAAGCCTTCATATGCTATAATTCCTACTTTAGCTAGTCCTCCATCATCTCTTCCAAAGTCTTCCATACAATCCCAACATGCTTCCTTGTCCTTAGAAGTGGCTCCATGTCAAGAGGACTCTAAAAATGATAAAGAAAAGAACATAAAGAAAGATCGAGATCAAGAACCCTCCATGTCATCCAATCCTTTTCATGATGTCTCTTATCCGCCTCAGGGTTCTTTTCATCCTGCACACCCTTTTTCATGCATTCCACCATGTCTTAAGTCTTCTCCTAAGCAAGATCAAGCTACTACTTACACTATTGAGCTTATTGACAATCAAAATGACCTTACTACAATTGCGCTTTCCAAAGATGATACTTCCATTAAGGTTGGTAAAAATGGTGTTGTTACTTCCAATGTTAAGCCCGTTGACAATCAAGAGAAAAATCATGAGCTTATTGTTAAAATGGAAAATAAATTCGAGCTAGGAACAAATTAATCCAATTGAGTAAGGAAAAAGGAAGATTAGCATGAATAAAGCTAATCCTTAGAGCATACACCAAAAAAGAAACAACAAAGGAGACAAAAAGTTTTTAAAGGGGGAAAAGCGTAAAAAAACCCCCGTGAATTATGAATGGGCAAAATAGCCAAAAAGAGAGAGAGAGAGAGAGAGAGAGAGCTTTAGCTCATACAATATTGAAGAATGAAAGAGAGAATAGAGAAGAAGTATTGTATGAGAAGAGAGGAGAAACATCTCTATATGTAGAGATAAGAGAAGGAGTTCAAAATGTAACTCCCATGAGAATGAATGCCACCATTCATAAGTGTGTGAGGCCAAGTGTGAGATTCCTCATAAGGAGGAATAAACTAAATTACAAATTACAATAAATATTTGTCCTCACTAGAGGACAAAATAGAATGTAGAGGAAAGAAGACAAAAAGAAATATATTAGGATACCTTGGCTTATATCCTAATATATTAGAACATGAAAAGAAGAAAAGATCTAACCTTGGTTTATAAATACACCAAGGAAAGATTACAACTTCTAACACCCTCCTTTAATCTTTACTTGGGGTAATTACATCAATAGGTATTAAACCTAAATGTTTACAATGAATCTGTGATGTTTCTTTGGAAAGAGTCTTCATTATGATGTCTTTGGCTTGATCATCTTGTATGTCTTCAACTTGTTCTTTGGAGCTTGAATGGTACATAGGAGTTTGAATATCATGTTGAGGAGAGCCCAAAATTTTAAGAGACCATTGAGATGCTTGAGATACATTTATGCAATTTGTATATTCAATTCTATTTAAAACTAGAGGTGGAGCATAATCAAAACTTGAGCCTGCAAAAAGGAAAGAAACACTAGTAGAGTGCCCATCATTGAGATCACCTAGTGCTGAATCAGTAACATTTTGGAAGAAATCATATTGAGAATCATAAGCATAAACCAAATTTGTAACATTTTCATGAGTTATAGATTCAGAAATACAATCATTAGCTGTATAAGATAAATCTATAGTGTATTCATCAGAATATGAAGTATTAATAGGAGAGTTAATATAAGCATCATTATCATCAATCATAGAACTACCATCAGAAATTTCATCTTGAGTAATAGACATGTCTTGCAAAGTATTATTAAGAAATGTAGATATAATTTCATCTTCTTGGTCAAACATATCATCAACAAGAGAGTAAAATAGATTATTATCATCACAACTAGAAGAAACCGGATTATTAAGAGCATCAGTACTATGTTCATCATTATCATTAGGAAGAGCAAGAATAGAAATATGGTTAGGAGCATAAAACACATCATGTGATTTATCATTTTGAACAGAAATAATACCAGTTCCTTCAATTTGACAACAATTATTAGCTAAAGGGATATGCATAGAATCAGGTTGGAAAGAATCAAAGACTTCCTTGTGGTATTGGACATGTTGAGATGCATTATGATCAATAATCCATTTAGGTGGTCTAGAAGAATTAAAACAGACAGTAAAAGCAGAACGAGATTGATTTCCATTAGAGTAATTTTGAGAATTTCGTTGATCTTCTTTCTGTTTCTTAAAACAATTATGAATTAAATGTCCATTTTTACCACAATAAGTGCAATAAGGCCTATTTGAAGGGTTATTGTTATTGTTATTATTATTATTATTAGGTCTTTGATGATTTTGATTATAGTTGGAATTGTTTGATCTCTGATTATTTTGATTGTTATTTGAATTATTACTAGCTCTATTATTATGAGATTGAGAAACATAAGCATGTTCATGAGATTTCAATATACCAAATTGAATTAGTTTAGCCTCCTCTTGACGCAACATATTTTGAAAAATAGCATAAGTTAATTGAGTTGCTAAAGAAGGAATAGCTAACTGAGAATAGATATTTGTAATAAATTGTTGAAACTGCCTAGGTAAACATTTACGAATTATAATATGAATTATCCTTAAATCAGAAAGAGGAACTTGTAATCCAGTGAGTAAATTTTTAATTGAATCAAACTTGAGCAAGAAATCATCAATATAATTAAAATCTGTATACCTAAGATCTTCAAGCTGGTCTTGAAGTTGGATTTTACGGGTCTCATCTGCACTGTCATAGGTGTTTTTCAGAATGTCCCAAGCCTGATGGGCTTCTGTATAGGAGGAAATAAGGACATACAGTTCAGGACTTAAGGATATGCCAATTAAACCAAGTGCTTCATCATTCTTAGCTTGCCAAGCATCTTGGTCAGCTTGAGAGGCAGTGGTAGCGAGTTTAGTGCTAGCATTAGTGGCAATGTCTAACAGGTGGCGGAATCTGAATATCCAGATCATGTGGGTTTTCCAGGCATGATAGTTGGTGCTGGTTAGTTTGATCTCAGGCATTAGGGTAGACATGTTGGATGCAGGAATAAGGCAGAATGGACAGGGAAGCTAGAAAGGGAAAAAGCTTGAACAGAAGGTAGAAAGGAACTAGAATTAAAAAAACTAAAAGCGAGCAGATCTCGGTTAATCTGTTATGAATGAACAGATAATGATGAGAACGCATTGCATGCAAAGAAAAAAAAGAGGAAACGATCAATACACAGAATTAATTGACTATCTTAATGCTAATTTAAGCTAAACAGTACACTTTAAAAACTTGATGATTGATGGGGACAAAAATAGGAAAAGTACAGTATGAACTGAAATTATATATAGAAAAAACAAACAAAGGTTTTCCTTAGATAATGAATAATGAAAAAGCGTTATATAAAAAATTTAAGATTTTTTAAGAAAAGTCACACCCTCCAAAGAAATGTTAGAAAAATAGATAAAAAACTAGGTAATTAAAAGAAAAAGATTTAACTAAACCCCTTTTATATTAAAAGATACAATAATTTAAATATAGAATTTTAATTAAAAAAAACATATATAAGATAAATGTCTTTAATTTTCAAAGAATACAAATTTTTAAATTAAAAAAAAAAATTCAAATAAAATAATAATAAAACTCAATGTAATTTTCAAACTACTACTAAAATTGTAAAGTTTCCTTTGCATTTAAACTCATGAATCCTATTTTAGGATTAAAATAATCAAGGATGGAATTTTAAAAGAAGAGAATATATCAAAAAAAAAAATAGATATGTTCTTATTCTAAGAAAAGACTTTTTTTTAAAAACAACGTTATGAAGTCAAATTTAACTTCAACTTTTTTGAAAAAAAGGCACAAGCTTGCATTGCGAATGGTATTGAAGGTTTACCAAGGAAGCCTTGCGTAAGTTAAAAAAATTAATCAACATTTTCTTATGCAACAATTTATTTTAAAAAAAATAAAAGGTAACTTTATTTGATTAATAGATCCATATTTTTTAACTGAAATAGAAAAAATAAATACTAACAGTGATGCAAAAAAATGGACTTAATACTATTCTTTTATAGTTATAACAGAGATGTAAAAAAAATGCTAATCTATGCAAAAATGATATTTTAGCAATAACGTTCCAACCTAGAAACGTATTTTAATGCAAAAATGTTAATGTAGTAATGTTTATATATAAAAAAATCTTTATAACAAACAACAAGAAACTTAAAGTAAATGATCATGCAAGGAAAGTGATCGATGAAATCTGGATCACAATGAATGCAAGAAACGGTTTTGAAAAAAGAATAAAACAATATTGATCAGTTTTGATTTTTTGATAGCCGGTTTGTTATTCTAAATGTTTCAACTAGGAAACAATGGCAGGAAAGGTACACAACGTTCAGGAGTAACCGGACGCTATATATCCGAAAACAATGGCTGAAAAACTCTACAATGCTGATTTGAATGATTTTAGATAGATATATATCTGAAGTAATAATGGGCAAGCGATATTTTTGGTTTGGTTGCCAAAATATTAATCAATTCAGTGCAACATCTATGTTGTTCCTAATATAAACAAGAAGCTGATCTACGTTAATAGTTCCTTTTAGAATTTTTTTTAAACAAGAAACAAGAAACGTTAATAAACAATGCAGAGACACTTATATATACAAATATATAGTAACAACGAACTATTGTTCTGGTAACAGCGTGCAATAAAAAATAGAGATTTGTTTTTTTTAAGATCTACCAATGCAAATTAACCAGATGCACACTATGCTAAATAAAATATCAATGCATTCTAATAACCGGATACACCAGCGCATGCAATAACCGGATACACTAGCGCATGCAAAAAACAAAAAATGATGATACCAAATATACAAACCAGATAAAAATATTTTGATCTACATGCAATGCAATAAGAATTTTAAACTAAGAACTACTAAAACCGTGAGTGAATATGACAGCAGAAAAACGTATACAGAAATACAAAAAATGTTTAAAAGAAAACGATACTCAGGAGACTCACATAGATCACTGTCCTCCTTTTAACGAAGCCTGTATCCTCAAAGATGCATACAGATTTCTCATACAGAGATCACATACAAACTTCTTGAATAAAAATCGCATACTATTTTTCAACACATGCAAGGAACAGTCGAAATGAGTACTTTTTAAGAATCCAGAGATAAAAAAGAAGGATATCAGAAAGGAGATTAGAAAAAAAATGAATGCAATGCAATAGAGAAGGATTATAAATACAAAGATTAATCTGGTTACCAAAGAGCCAAGCTCGCCTAGTTTATCATACACTAAATGCTCAACTAAGATTGCAGAGATAAAAAATCTGAATAAAGACACTTTTAACTACACATGCAAACTAAAGAAAATATACGCATGCAGTCCAAGAGTAGTAACTGTTAAAAAATAGATGCAGATGAAATGAAAAAACACTGAATGAAAACGCCTGTAAGAAACCAGTGCATGCAGAGACAAAGGAAAAAAAGAATACCTTGCATGCAAAGTTAATAGATTTTGAATGCAATAATTAAGAAACATAAATTAGAAACTGAAGGTGAACCGAAAATAGAAACAATAATTGCAATTTGAAAAAAAAACCAATCATGCATGAACTAAATATAGCAGTTTCTTATAATTTTTTTAAAACCAAATTTCTTTTAAACACAAATTTATAATAATTTTTTTCTTTTAAGAATCAAAATAACATAATAAAATATTTATATTGAAAAGATTTTAGAGACCAAATTGAATTCTACTATTTAATCTAAATTATATACAAATTAAAATCTAGGAGCAATATTAAAAAAAAATTATAATTATTTTAAAAGCTAGCGCTAAATGAATTTTTTAATTAATTCTTTGGCGGCACACCTTCCAAAGAGGGTAATAAAAATGAACTAAACAACTATCTCAAATTAAAAAAGATGAGTCTCCGAATTTGGAGTGCTCTAAGATATGATAACCGCTTAAACCATGAACTCAAAAATGGATGAAACCTGCTCTGATACCATGTTAAAATGGAAAATAAATTCGAGCTAGGAATAAATTAATCCAATTAAGGAAAAAGGAAGATTATCATGAATCAAGCTAATCCTTAGAGCATACACCAAAAAAGAAACAACAAAGGAGACAAGAAGTTTTTGAAGGGGGAAAAGCGTAAAAAAACCCCCGTGAATTATGAATGGGCAAAATAGCCAAAAAGAGAGAGAGAGAGAGAGAGAGAAAGAGCTTTAGCTCATACAATATTGAAGAATGAAAGAGAGAATAGAGAAGAAGTATTGTATGAGAAGAGAGGAGAAATATCTCTATATGTAGAGATAAGAGGAGTTCAAAATGTAACTCCCATGAGAATGAATGCCACCATTCATAAGTGTGTGAGGCCAAGTGTGAGATTCCTCATAAGGAGGAATAAACTAAATTACAAATTACAATAAATATTTGTCCTCACTTATTCTACTAGAGGAAAAAATAGAATGTAGAGGAAAGAAGACAAAAAGAAATATATTAGGATACATTGGCTTATATCCTAATATATTAGAAGAAAAGAAGAAAAGATCTAACCTTGGTTTATAAATATACCAAGGAAAGATTACAACTTCTAACACTTATGCTATCTAAAGATCCTTGTCAAGATCAAATTCTTCCATCTTCTTATTCTACCACTCCATGTTCGTTTCCACTTTCTACTCTTCCTAAGTCTTTGCAAGCTTTGAACAGTCCTATCAAAGAAGGTGCTCATATTCAAGATGTCCATGATTCTATTGAAAATTCTAATGCTCACTCTAAAGATGCTGATATCCTTAGTTGTCATATAGATGTTGATGAACTTATTGATTATCCTTTTGCATTTTCCACATCCATCCTTGGACTTCCTCCACCAATACCAAACTCTTCATGTGTTCCTTCCATCTTGGGTCCTTATGTTCCTTCACTTTCCCCTCCTAATTCTCCTAATTCGCCATCCATCTTGGGTCCTTACATCCCTCCATCTCCTATCTTTTCTCAAGATCAACATAGATGCATACCCTTCAATCCTTTTCATCCACCCACCCATCTAAACCAGTCATATCCTCTTTCTTCTTCCACAAGTCCCAAGTCTTTTGGAAGTAAATTGAATGTTCAATACAAGAAAAAGAAGCAATACAAGAATCCATCAAAAAGAGAAGATCACCATGTCTCCTCTAAACGACATGGAGGCATAAATTCAAAAGAGATATCTAAGAAAAAAACTACAAGACAACTATGGGTTCCAAAATCTATCATTAAAGATATTCTCTCTAGATCATCAAGAAGAAATAAAAAGCCTACGACTATATGGATTCTAAAGTCTCTCTTGAAAGAGTCTGGTGTTGAGAAAAAAGTGAAATTGACATTCAAGCTTCCAAGGCCTTCCACTTCATCTCCCTCCAAAAATATTCTTCCACTCTATGCGCCTAAACCACAACCTCTACTATCTATTCACCATATTCCTTCATGTATTCCTTCATTCACATTTCCTCCATCCCCTCGCCACCCTTCAAGGTGTGTGTTGATGTTGATCTTGCCTTCCTTTCCATCTACCCTTTCACGATCCTTCCATTCATTATCCTTCTACCTTGTATCCTTTTTCCTCATTTGCCTATTCCTCCTATCTTCCAACCTCACTCGCTTTACATAAAACCCTATCCTCCATTTTTCTCTTCCATCTTCCTTTCCCTATCAGGATCTTTGAGCATATCATTCTGAATCCTTAGAATATTATGGTTTATCATTTCAAGGAGCATTATCTAAAAAGTTTGCCTTCTTCCAATAAAAAGAAATGAAAAAATTGAAAATGTGCCTTGGTGAAAACCTGGAAACAAGCACCTTGGTAGCAAAAGTAAAGAGAAAAAAATTCGTCTTATGGTGAAAACCACTCCCTTGTGGTGCCTTGGATAAGTACCATGATGAAAACCTGGCAATCAGACATCATATGTAGTTCTTCTACATATTTCATCCATTCCATCTTCTCTCTTTGATCTTGACAATGTTGATCTATACATGAACATTTGGCTATTTTGTGAGCTATCTTATGATGATCTTGCTTTCATTCCCTTCTTGTTTAGCCTTCATGTCTATTTTCCTCCATTCATTTTAGCCTATCACTATCCTTTTCCCCTTTGGTCTTGATCTAATAAAAAAAAAGAAAACAGAGAGAGTAAAACACAGTGCTATGAAGCCTCTTGACATGTCTACTCCTTTGGATTGCATCCTTTCCTGCTCTTGCATTATGATTTTGTGACTTATCTTATGCTAGCCTTTCATTGCTTGTCCAAATGCGCTTTACATGAAAATTTTTCCCTAGCTTGGGTATTCTTGAGGAGTTTTTCCTCCCTTCATTCTCCTCCATTCTCTTGTCTTCCATCTCTTCCACCAACTTGCTAATCCCTCTTGTTCTCCACCTTGCTAGACATTGGGACTGCACGATATGATCTTGCTTGGGAGTTTGTAATGGAAAAAGATGCTATCAAGTATACCAAGTATTAGAACAAGTATCAGAACAAGTGTTAGAACAAGTATCATATCCAGTATCAGAACTAGTATCAGAACAAGTATCAGAACCAGTATCAGAACAAGTATCAGAATGCCTATAGGGGCTACACCTTTCACTTTAGTTTATGGGTTTGAAGTGGTACTACCTATTGAGGTTGAAATCTCATCACTAAGAATCAAAATGAATGGTCTAGTAACAGATGATGACTACAGAGTGTCTAGGTTGCAAGAACTTGAACTACTAGATGAGCATAGACAAGTAGCGTATGATCATCTCAGAGTGCATCAGAAGAGAATGTCTAGAGGCTACAACAAGAAAGTCAAACATAGAGAATTTTAGGTTGGTGATCTAGTCTTGAGAGAAAATACTAAAAATCAATCCCATCGAGAATGCAAGGGGAAGTTCGAACCCAACTGGCTGGGTCCCTTTGTAATCACTGCTACTTTTGGCTCTGGTGCCTATCAACTCTCAATGACTGAAGGAGAACAGCTTCGAGAACCAATCAACGTTCTCCATCTGAAGAAATTCTATGCCTAAGGCATTCAGTCTATGGTAAAATGTCCTGAAAAAATCTTAAAAATTAGAAAATGTCCTGAAAAAATGAACATCTTGGTGAAAACCTAGCAATAGGTGCCTTGATGATTTACAAAAAAATCAGAAAATATCAAAAATTCAAAAAAATTGAAAAATGAAAAATACAAAAAAATGAAAAAAAAAAAAAAGTGCCTTGGTGAAAACCTGGAAACAGGCACCTTGATAGCAAAAATAGAATATCTGTCAAGATGGTGAAAACCCGACAAATGGGCGCCACTTGTTTCAAAATGCTCCATCTATCAGTGCAATCTTGATCTTTCCCAGCTTTTAGTTTTGCTTTAGTTTGTATATATCTCCCGGTTTGTTTCCGCATTCCTATTTTCAATAAGTCGGTTTGTACACCAATCAGCTCAAGCGTCTGTATCCTATCAATGCTTAACACTTGGGGGCAATCAATGTCATATCCTATGGTCTCCCATGTATTTGAGACATGTCATATCCAATCAGAGTCCTTTGAAGCTTCATGTGAGTCAGTCAGTCAGTCTTGTCTCTAGAAAGGATTTTGCATCAACAACGTAATCAAACATCAAAATTCAATTGAAAACAATCTGTTCTTTTTCCATACTTTTATCTCCTTGTATGCTTACTGATTCACATTGAGATTTTTGCATATTGTGTCCTTCGAGCTCTTCGATGATGTCCTTTACAGGATTTAGAGAGTGATGACTGGGGGCATAATCTTTTCTTTGTCTTCTTCTTGTATGTGAAAATCCAACAACTTTGGAAATTCTGGATTGAAATGGTGTCCGACTGTAAGAGCCTCTATCTTGAATTGGATGGCCATGCATACCTCAACCATTGATACCTAGAAAATTCAAGAAAGTTTGATCTAACTATTATCTTTTTGAGTGAATTCTTTCTCCTACTGTGAAACGCGATCTTACCTAAGGATGTGAACGATAAAGGGTCACTACGGGTAATTCACACTAGACTTAGAATGATCTCTTGACTGCTTGATGTGTTTGTACGCAAGGTGTATTCTATTCATCAAGACATTTATGTTTTGATGCTTATACAAATTGCTATATCAAAATGGACATGATATTCAGGTCATCCTGGCATTTCTGCCTTGGTGCTTATATCTAATCCAACATTCTAAAAAAAAAATCAATATTCATATATCCATGGTTGTTGACTAGTGGGTGTTGTATTGATTCTTGCGCATACAAATTGATATTCATATGTCTATGGTTTCATAGCTAGTGGGCATTGTATTGATTTATCCGGTTACCTAAAAGTTCAATGATGATAACAAATTGACACATGATCAGTGACTAGGTCCTAGGTCTTAGGTTGCATTTCATTTTGCTTACTTCTTTGTATTTTTCATCTTTGCATGATCTCACAATGGCTAAATGAACTTCAATGCTTAAACGATTCTTCAAATTGCATCTTCAAATCTAACAAGAGTCGAATCTCGTATGAAGGTTCTTCCAACAAAATAGAAAGTAGAATCCTTTTTCAGGATCAAAATCAAAATCTAAGATTGTTTATATTATTAACTACTTGCATAATCAACCTTCAATCATAGTAGAAATCCATTTTTCAACTTAACTGATTATCTTACATCAAACTATCGAAATTTCAACTTGGTCAACTCATGGTTTAACCTAGTCAAACTTGGTCTCCAGGACCTCCAAATGATGCAGAATGCATTCTCGGATGTGTTTAACCACTTCTCAAATCAATTAGCATGCTTCTAAACTATCAATGCTGACTTTTTCTTGTCAGATTTCAATTTTAATCCCGAAGGGGGCATGGTATTGCACATCATTCAAAGTCTGTAATCAAATTTGAAATCATATCTTTATGGAAATCATATCTTCCTTAGTAATCAAGACAACAACCACGTCTAGTTACTAATTCATCAAAAAAGACCTCATCGCTCGAGGCAAATCTATCATCACTTGGGGCATATCAGATTCATCAGGATCCATATCAATCTAGTATTCTCCTAATCTTGTAAACTATATCAGTTTTTGCAACCATCGGATCATAGTGTTCTTTCCTTGGTTCTTCGGCAATTGAAGGGTTCAGATGTGATACTTGCTAGTTCTGCTAAGACAATTGAGTCTAGAACCGGTCACTCACTTCTTCGCAATCATAAGGTTCGGAATCAGGCGTTTTGACACTTTTTTTTGCAATCCTCGGTTCATCACTACTATAGTGAACATTATCTTTGGTCATTCAGGACCTATTATCTTCATATCAAATCAATATCAATCAGCTTATGTCTCATATCAATTATCAATTTCAAATCCGTTTCATATCTCTATCAAACACAGATTGTCTTTGAACCACTGCGCTTCGCACAGCAATTCAAAGAGGGGCAAAATGTAATACCCCAAAAATGGGCTATAAGTTCATTAACCTCTTACATCGACATATCAAACAAAATCGACATCGAAGTCCTAACCTAAGGCACATCTGAACATCATCGAATCCTAATTGATTATCTTAAATTCTGCATCGGGGAATATTCCTAGTAATATTCTTAATTATCCTAATTATCTTTAATTTAATAATTATTTGGCGATAAATCTTATTTATCCTAAAGTTTGATTAATTGAATATTCTTAATATTTAATTAATTAGATTTAATTCTGCCACTTAATTATTTAATTGAAGTTAATTTTATTTATTCCTAAATCGTATTATTTAATTTTGACAATAAATCCAAAATCCTATGAATAATTGATTAAATTCTTATTTAATTAATTAAAGCAAGTTGTCAATTTTTAATAATATTGTTTTTGAATAAAAGTTTGATTAAATGATTGATTAACCCATAAATCAATTGTTTTATTTTCAAAAATCAGTTAAAGTTGAGAATAAATCACTTTATTTATTAATTCATAATTATCCATGTGCACAATCAAAGAGCAGTTAAACTCCAAATCAGAAAATCAATGCAAGTTATTGACTTTTTGGAACTCAACATCATTTTTGAGTTTTAAAGTTGATCTAAACTTCTAATTTGAGTTAAAAAGTTGTTTTTGCATGATTTGCATGTTTTTGTGAATTAAATTATCTTTATTATCAGATAACTCAAAAATCAAGCCGAGTTAATCTGAGTGATTTATGGCTTTCTTCCATGCACCTCCAAAGCCCTGGATTTCTATAAAAACAAGGCTCAGCTCTTCATAATTCATCTCTCAAATCCACAGAATCTCATATTTTTGCACAATCACATTAGAGAATTGAAATTGGAAGAATCAAAGCTTCTTGCGAATCAACATTGTTGTGAGATCAATCTTGTTTTTTTACATTCATTTAGATTCATTTTCATATCATTGTTAGATCAATTCATAGCATATCAGTTTTTACATGTCATAGATTTCATATCATTTTTCATATTATTGCATCTAAAATTTAAAAAAATAGCTTAATTGCATTCAATTCATATCTAGATCAATTGCATTCAAATCCTTCATTTAGGTGTTGTCTAGGTCACTGATCTCGATAACAATCTGAGAACATCAATCTCGCACCTATTAGAAGGCAGTAAATCACCTGGTTAGTTTAGCTTTCAATTCATTGCAGATTTCATTTTTGCTAACCTCTAATGTTTTATTGAAGTGTTGTGTCTACAGATCAGGTACAAAATTCACACACACAACTCCTTGACAATAGATAAGACCAGTGCCTTCTACTACTTGGGTTATAGAGTCACTCCAATTCAACCCTATTTACAATTCAGTAAGACAGTGAATATCTCCCAACACATGATCAACTAACCAATGCTATCAATGATAAGAATTGTTAAGCCCTCACACTTATCAATCCAATTGAATTTAATTTCTTCCAGAGAAAACCAACTAGACACGAGATGGGAGGAAAAGACACATCTCACAAATTCTCTTGATAATCAAATAAACATGAGGAATCAACTTATTTGCACAAGCATCATAAATTTACAATTAATTTAGCAACCAATAATTACAAAAGACTATTTATAATGAAAATAAATTATAAACCTCAAAGTTAGACAAAAAACATTTGTTCTTTGTATTAATTTCAAAAAATAAGTACACTTGAGTTTTTTGCTTTGGTTGCAGCCCAAAATTCTATATATCTATTATATCTCATATCTACCCTATAAATGGTCTTAGTATCCCTTATTATACAAAATGAAAGGATGTGAAAAGCTACAAACCATTTCAAGTGTCTATTCAAAATCAAAAACTAATTTTTTGGGACCCAAAAAATTGTTATATTGCCATTTACAATAGTTAGTTAGACCAACTGCTAAACATTGGAGACTCGGGGAAAATGAGGCCCGTCGATGCAGATTGGGCTGAGCATATCCATCAATTCATCATGTAGGTCATCATGAACTATGCAATTTACTTTGATTCATATTTGCACAAAACCCCAATAATTCCTAACCTTTCATAGAAAAGATTCATCTGAATCCCACCAACTTTCATTCCATTATGTTTCTCAAAGAAAAAAATAGCCATGACAACTTCATTAAATTCAAGTACTTTCAAATAAATCCTGCACATTTGAACTTTTATTTGTTACATCATTCATTCCCTAGGGAATGCCAAAACTGTCATGTTGATCTTTGTCAATCTAGGTGTATTGAAATTTCTAATTAATGACCATTTAATCCTTCACTTGGCTTAAAACAAATTTCCCTTCGTACAACCTCCAATCTTTAATTCCAAATCTATAATAAGATTTCTCCAGTAGAAAAGTCTCATCACCCTTTTAGCAAAATAAAAGGAGAAAATGGATACATAATTACCCTCTCAGACTCTTGATGTTCTTATTCCAAGTGAGACCCTTGTCAAGAAAAATGTTTGTGTTGTATATATTTTTTCTCTTGCCTCCTTTGAATGAGAGATAAGATTTGAGTAAAATTAGTGGGTCCTCTTAGGCCTTGGGTTTGCATAAAAAATCCTCAAGAAGGGTTCTTTGGAGAAGACCTCAAAGTCAAGTTACAATCTAGATTAGGTGAAAGTGAAGTTAATTGGCAAGACTGTGGTAGAATCTAAGTCAGTAAAGACTATTGACTTTGCCTATCCCATATAAATTATTTTCATATTGAGAATGTGAGGAGTATGAATAACATACATATACAAAAGGGTATTTGTGAGTTAATTTACTCTCATTCTCTAGATATTATTTTTATTCAAGAAGCTAAGTTGACATTAGATGGTCTTCTCAATAATTCTTCGAGAGTCTGGCTCTGAGGCATGTCCAATGTATAGGTTCTCAAGGCAATTAATGGGTATTGCTTGTTTCTAGAACCTAAAAAAAATTATTCCTCCTTGGTAGATCTCAAGGAAATCTTCCACCTCATTGATTGCCACTAGTTTGGATCACGGGAAAACTTATCTCTTCACCAATGTCTATGCACCTACCAATCTCTTGGGTTAAGCATAAATGTGGAATCATATTAAATATGTGCACTCATTGATTCCTCTTCTTCCATGGGTTGTGGCTAGTGAATTTAATGTAATTTCTATTTTGGGGGACAAAAGGGGATGATGAGTCTCTGATTAGTCTCTTTGGACTAGTTTACTATTCTCCTTCAAGAAAATATTCATTTCTTGAACTTAATTGATGTGAAAGAAAATAATGGTATATTCACCTAGTGGGGAGGATATTTTTGAGAGGCTTGATAGATGTGTTGTCCCATTATATTAGATAGGGGATAGGTGGACTATCAACTTTGAAATCCTAGATTGGGAGGACTCTAATCATTAACTGATTAAACTCTCAATAGTCTCCTTCAAAGTCTCAAAAAATCCCACTTTCAAACTCCAACTTTGTGGTTGCAAGATCTCTCTCTCTCTCTCTCTACAAAATGGTGGCTAAATGGTGGCATGAAGGGATACCTTCTTATAGTAGAGATATTCATTCTTTTGTTAAAATATTGTAGTGTGTGATGTACAAGCTTAAAAGGTGGAATAGACAATATTTTAAAAATCTCCACTACAACAGGTTAGCACCAAAATCATGATTGAGCATTGTTACTCAGTTGATTAGTGACCAAGGAATGAATATAGATTTGAGAATAGAAGAAATTATATCTATAAAGGAGTTGGAGGAATGAAATTTTCAAAAGGATATTTTTTGGAAATATAAGTCTTGTATTGATTGGCTTTAAGAAGAGGACAAGAAAACTTCGTTTGTTCACAATTCAATCAAAGATAGATGGAATGGTATTTCAATTTACACTCTTATATTGTCATATGGTGTCCAACTATCTTCTTTGGGAAAAATTTCTAGGGAGACCTTTAGGTATTTTTCTACACTATTCACTGAAGACTCTCCCCCAACAAGAGATGAGGAAAGAGCCATTTTAGATTTCATTCCCTCATTTGTCTCTAATGAGATGAATATTACCAAGTCATCTAGCCCATTTCGATGCAATAATTAGAGGATGTAGTTTTTCACATGAAAAAAGGTAAAGCTCTAGGCCCTGATGACTTTCCTATTGAGTTTTATCAATAATTATGGGAGATTATCAAAATTGACCTTCTTGAGATGATTCAAGAATTTCATAGGAATAAACAACTATTGAAAGCCCTAAAATCCATAATTTTGGCTCTTATCTCCAACAAAGATGATGCCAAGAGTTTGGACCAATTTAGACCAATTTCTTTGTGTAATGTGGCATACAAAATTATCACTAAATTAATCATATAAATATTAAAGGTGTGGCTCAAGGCTTTAATATTTGAAGAGTGGGGATTGTTTCTTGAAGGTAAAAAGATTCTTGATGGGATTGTGATTACTACAAAGGCTATTCATTTGATGGTGAATTCAAAAGAGAAGGCAATGTTTGTGAAAATGGACATGGCCAAAGCCTATGAAAGGGTCAAGTGGACCTTTGTAGAAAATTCTTCATGCCTTTGGTTTTTGAAGTGAGTGGGTTGACTGGATCTTGAGTTGTTTTACTTCATCATCATTCTCTATTCTTATTAATGAGAATCTGTCATAATTGTTTAATGTTTCTCATGGTCTTTGGAAAGGAGATCCTCTTTCTTCCTATTTGTTTATTATCATGGCTTAAGGGTTGGGTAGATTTGTTAAGTCTTGTGTGAGGGAAGGTATTATTCATGGATGAAACTGGAGTAACTCAATGTCTCTTTACTCACATCTTTAGTTTGTAAATGATACTTCCTTGATGAGAAGGGATAGGATTAATGAATTTGTGAATTTTTGGAAACCCTTTGACATCTACTTGGTAGCCTTGGAGAAAATAATTGATGAATATAATTCTTCTATCTTTTTCTTTAATACCCTTCATCTTATTCAGAATATGATTGCTTAGATTCTTATATTTTACATTGGATCTCTTCCCTTTGTGTATCTTGGGATTCCCATTATTTTTGGATCACATAGAAAGGAGTTTTGGTAGGGGATCTTAGAAAATTTTTATAGAAAATTCATCCATTGGACCTACATATGGATATCTTTGACAAGGTGAGCAATTCTTCTAAAGTATGTGGTCCAGGATTTACCTATCTATTGATGCTTTGTGCAGGTTGCTCCGACTAGCTTTGTTAGGGAGCTTGATGCACTTTCTTGTTATTTTTTGTGGTTTGGTAATTTCCTTCCTTGAAGTGGAGTATTTTAAGATATATCTAATGTGAAATTTTAAGGAGGAGGTTAGTCTAGGTCTCTAGTTGATTGGTATGATTGGTTAGGTATTAGTTACAAAGTTATATTGGTAGTGGTGTAATTGTGAAGATCAAGACTAGACCAAAATTCTTACCCATGTGTATCTCCATGGCATAGATTACTCAGATGTGCCTGGATATGTCCTAACCAAAAAGAGTTCTATGATTTCGAATACACTCAAGAAAGGAGAAAACCTTATAAAGGAAGGATTGTTTTGGATCTGTCACAAGGGCTCATATGCTCTTATTTGGCTAGACTCATGGGATTTTCATCTCCCTATTGTGAATGAGATTCCTCATTTTTTTCCCCTATGTAATATTATGTTTGAATATGCTTGGAAAAATGTTCAATATTATAAGAGTGCAAAAATTATGGGTTAGGTAGAGGTAGCTTGTTGGAAGGATCCTCAGGAGTGGCCAATTGAGGATTATGCCGAAGATCATCAGAAAATTGCTAAGATCCTAGCTAGTAGGTTTTGTAGTTCTATTATAAAGAGAGATACTCTTTCCTAGGGTCTTGATACTAAAGGGATCTTTTTTTTGTTTTAGACTATCTAGAGTTGAGTAGGAAGCTTCATGGAAAGACTAGCGTACCTTGGTGGAAGTAGGTTTGTAAAATAAATTCTCTTGGCCAAAATGAAATTTTGTCTTAGGGTTATTGGCTCAAGATAAGTGTCTTGCCTAATAGAATCTTTGTAAGAGGGGCTTCCATGGTCCTTATATGGGTGTCCTTTGTTATTAATTTATTAACAAAATTATATTCTTGGAAGAGTTTTGTAGATGGCAAAATATTTTTAGCATTGTACAAAATATAACATTGATCCAAATTATTCATGCACCTCAATAGTTTATCACCACATATATAATTCATAATAGAATCAAAATAAATAGTTGTAAATCATTTTGATAATTTTTTAGTAAATCATTTTTGATAATTTTTTAGTAGATAAGAAGAAACATTTTCACACCAATTTTATATGAAAAAACATACAAAGACTTATATATACAAGGCAAAGCCATAGGGTTTCAACAAACAAATAGTTGTCCAACAACCTTGAAAACAATTTTGATCACAAAATAATGATCTACCCTATGAGGGGTCTTCCCTACTAAGAGCTTTAAGACTTATACAATCTACCTTGCAAAAGGATTTAAACTTACAACAAAGTAAGCACTTGGCTAAGAGATTTACTTAGGTATGTTAAAACCACTCTATTAAGAGATTCTCCCTGATTCACCTATTAGAATGATTTAGTACCTGATCCTTTAGTTTTCACTATGATGTTGATAACACATCTTCTCCTTCCAATATAGATTTTTTCTCCTCTATCAAATATCTCTCTATTTTGTCCTTCATTGCTTTGCTCGGTCACTGATCTCTGATAATTAAAACACTTCTCTATTTTGCATGTACGAAATCTCCTTCATATTCTTCTCATCATTCATTACATTTTAGGGTTCAAATCTCATCTTATATAAATAATAGATCAACTCCATAGATCAAGATCAATGATATAGATTGTCTTCTTATGTTTCTTAACCATTCCCTAATTCTGATTGGTTACATGGATTACATAGGGATTAATGATTACAATTCTAAAGCATAATTAGCTTCATGATTTCTTCAACAAACAATAAATATAATTTAGATGTTGGCCAAAATGGTTTACCTAAGTGTTTGTGCCATTACAAACACTTATATCAAATCTAGCTTACTCGGCATTTGAAATTTATGGCACTCGACATTCATGTTCTTCATACCCTAGTGTTCAACATTAACATCCTACACAACTCAGCATAAGCTGGCTTAGCTATTACTGAAGTACTCGGTGACCTCTGACTTGCTCGGCAGTAGCTACTACTCGGTAAATGTACAATATACAAGTCTATACTTAACTCGACCTTTACATGATGACTCGGTCGCAGTGATGACTGACCAACATTGCCTAGAAAATGACTAAGTGTAAGACACTAATAGACAACTAAACTTAGGGTCAACAATCTCCCCCTTTGACATTAGTGGCAAAAAAACTTTGGCATGATATTTTACATTACATTACATGAGTACTTAGTAATATAAAAAACTGGACTATATGTATACTCCCCCTAAGATGTTGACTCGGTCTTCAAAATATTGTACACATATATGTACATAAGACTCATTTTTTATATACAACCAAATACATATACATTTACAACAATAGTATGTCATACCATTATTCCACTATGTCTACTTTTGTTTCCTCTTTTCTCAACTCTGTCATTTCTTCTTTCATATCTGTTGTTTCCCCCTTTAATAGTCTGTCATGTCATTTCCCCCTTGTTTTTGTCACTTGAAGTTCCTAGGGTGTAGGAGTTTTGAAATATTTGTCCAAGAATGGTTTATGAAGTTGCATTACCATAGCTAATGTGTTGTCCCAATCGGACCCTACAGACTCCAAAACCTGTGACTTTATTTCTAACTCGATAGCTAGTTGAACTAGGCTCTCACCAATAGAAAGATGAGGGTCTTTCTGTACTAACTCCTTTATCGTCACTAATTCCTTTTGCATGACCTCGAGATGAGGTGTCAACATTGTTTGTATATAAATTAGTCTAGCACTTATTTTACCATTATTAGCCACCAACTCGGCTAATCTACCTTGGGCATGTAACAACCTGGTAAAATGGATGGAGCTAGAACTTGCATCCATGCTCAGTGAGTGACCTGTAGACTTTAAATCTAACTGTAATTTACCTATCAGGTCCTGATTGACCTTAGTAAATTCTTCAACATTGCATTTAAATTTTTGTACAGAGAATGTGCATTGTGCACAACTTCTAAATTTGTGACTAAGGCAGAAAGTTCTACCTGTTTAACTACAATGTTAGCTAAGACCTTGTTCAATACCTTCATCTCAAACTTCCTTTCAGACCACTATAACAGCTTATCATTTGCCTCATTGTCATCATCCTTCACCTTCTTGACAATATGTACAAGTTTCTCTAAGATAGGTGCAAATTCATTGACATCGTCCATTTCAAAAGCATTAATGAAGATACCTTTGATCTCATGTAATACCTACTTTTTCTTATGGTCTCTTCTCAACTCTTCCTATTTACTCTTCTTCTTCAAAATATCCTACAAGATTTTCATCTATTCAGAGGTCAAGTTATCAATGTCCCACTTAGGAATCACTATAACTTCATTCAGTGTGTGGCAAGAGATTTCTCCTTCTTCTTTTGTGTTTTCTTCCTTGGTGTGTTTCCACTCGGCATCTATATAAGAGCTTTGATTACTTCTTGTTCTTTATACTCTTTTTTTTCCTATTCCTTCTCTTCCTCAGTCTTTTCCTTTTCCATGCCTTCCACATGAGGACTTATCACAACTAATGTAGATTGATTTTCTTTCTCTTTAAGAATATTCTCAGCTTGCTCTTTCTATTTCTCCTCGGCAAGTGTAATCTTTGGTGTGATTTCCTACTTGTCCCATTTCTCAACATTAGCACTTTGTGAGGCTTATAGATCAACTGTGACCATGTGTGGGATTGCTTGTGTAGTCTCAAAAGTTGAAGTACTCTCAATCCATGGATAATCTTGTACTTGTATTAGTACCGGATTGGTTCTTGGTAGAAATTTGTCTGAGGCTACCTTGCCTTGTATATATTGTTTAATTTCCTCCCCAGTCAATACATTTGTCTTCACTGGAGTATCTTCAATGATATCAACAATTGTGATCACATCCTATGATTCACTTATTTTTGTCTTCTTTTCTGCTTCCTCCTCAAGAGTATGTGGGTCATTGATATCTTTCTTGTTATCCAATTCCACTCCATTGGATGTTCCTACACTCATTTGTGCACTCTTGTCAACTATAAGTCCAAAAATAATTTTCTATAATCTTGTGTTATGTTGCACAATCTCTTCAACCTTGTGTTGTAGAATGGAATATGTCTGGACTTTAGGAACAAATTTGTTTCTATGCTTCTCCATGTGCTACTTGATGTATTCAGGGGATAAGTATGGCATGACTTGAGCTAGAGTGCTCTCCCTTATCTAATTCTCCATCATCAAGGCATATTCCCATTTATGAGCTACTCTCTTATACAATTCATCAGGAATAAGGTTCCCCATCTATAATGGTGTCATCTTGAATGTACAAAGCATCTCAAGCATATCTTCCTCTACTCTCTCTTTATCCTCAATGATTAGTTTCTCAAATTTGATTTGTTTGAATCTTGCTAAGCCGATAGTGCTCTTGATGTTGTGGCATATCTCATCCATAGGAGCTCTGCATACACTAGTGACTTGGTCACTATGGGATAAAATGTTGATGCTCGACATCAAATATACAATATTCCTTCTTTCTCAAATTTGTCCTAATGCATCTAAATCTATGCAGATATGGGCTTTATCTTATCAAATGTTCAGAACTGGTGTAAAATAAAGCATTATAAAATTCAGTTCCTCACATACCTTCTTTTCTTAGTTAGAAGTAGTGTGATCACCTGATCCATTGGATTGGGTGACCTCAGGTTCACTGGCTCCACTACTGTGTGCTTCATCTTTCTTCTTCCTTGTATTATTCATCTGATTTCTCATCTGATCAACTGTTTCTTCATTCTTGACTTGTTTATTTCTAGATATATGTGCTCTGCAATCTCTCTTTAAGTGACCAATCTTATTGCATTTGTAACAGACCAGACTTCCACTCACCCAACTCTTGGATTTTCCTCTAAAATGTGTCTTTAAACAATTTTCTCCAATATGACCATAATTACCATAATAATGACAACTATACCATGTATTGTAGTCCCAATTGTATGTGTTACATTTCCTAGGTACCTTGGTCTGCTGATTGGATGTCCACTTAGCTTTGTATCTACACTCATGTGCTCTATGTCCATATTTTTGACAGTTAAAACAATGTCCTTGAAATCTAGGTGATTTAAGTGGATTACTAACCTTTGTCTTGCATTCATGCACCTGATGTCCATGTTTCTTACAGTTAAAACAATATCCATTGAACTTTGGTTTAGGATTAGAATTACCATATTTTCTTCTGTAGATGTTAGTTGTATGTCCTAGCTTTCCACAATGATGGCATGTTGGTTTGCTTGTATTTGGCTTTGCATTCCTCTGTTCTCCACTCTTTGATGATTCTTCTTTCTTGGTGGATGACAGGTTCTCAGCTTGTCCAAGTCCAGAAGTATCACTAGATCTTCTAGGCGACCCTAATAGTTCTTCAAAGTATCTCACAGCTTCATTAGGCTTGTTCATCCTTTCATTGAGTTCTTTTTCAGATCTTAGTTCATTCTTCAATTAGCTATTTTCTGATCTTAGATTTGTGATTTCCACATATTTCCTACCCAGCTCTTTATTAGCAAGTAGCATTTAATTTACCATGTCCAATTGATTGTTTGCTAACCTTTGCATGTCACATGTCCTTTCATCAAGTCTCATAGATATTTTCCTTTTATCTTTTCAACCATTTTCTTATCTTCTTCAACTTTCTTTTTATGTTTAACAACTTTACAAAGCCTTACTGATTGTATTTCTTGTTCTCTCTTAAGATTTATGATGTCCTCATTCAATATGTTGTTTTTCTCCAAAAGATCTTTTATGGCTTTATCACTTTCAGCAGAGTTACCACTGTCAAATAGTCTATTAGTATCCTCTTTTTGGTATTGAGTTTCATTCTGTTGTATTCCCAATTCTCTTCTTCAGCTTAAGGATTTCTTCAGTTTACCTCTGGCTGCTTCAAGATGAGATAGTGTAAGCTGAATGTCAATCTTCTAATTCCCTATAATCTTTCCCAACTTATAAACCTCCATCTCAAGATCTTTGACTCACAAGTGATTAGACTTAATTGAGAGACTTAGCTCTGATACCAATTGTTGGAAATATATTATGAGAAAGTGAGATACTGAGAGGGGGGGGGGGGTGAATCAAATATCTACAAATAATTCCATTTCAACATAAACTTGCTTACATAACATAAACATCAAATTTAATATTAAAATAGATCTAACATCCTAATCATCATCCATGAAAATAAAACATAACACAATGATTTTCGTTACCCAAAAACCCTTGAAAGGTAAAACTGGGGTGGGGATGACACCCACAAATCTTCACTACTGTAGTATTAAAGTTTACATGTTAGGGCTACAAGTTTGATCAAAAAATAATGATCTACCATGTGAGGGGTCTGCCCTGCTAAGAGCTTTAAGACTTATACAATCTACCTTGCAAAAGGATTTAAACTTATAACAAAGTAAGCACTCAGTTAAGAGATTTACTTAGGTTTGTTAAAACCACTATCTTTAGAGATTCTCCCTGATTCACCTGTTATAATGATTTAGTGCCTGATCCTTCGGTTTGTATTGTGATGTTGATAAAAGATCTTCTCCTTCCAATATAGATGGTGGAGAGAAGACAATGTTGCAATAACAACCAAGGAGGCACTTCTTCATTTTTTAGAATGTTGTAAGGATTTGAATGACATTGATAACCAAATTATAGTAGATAAGCAAGAAGCACATGTTGGAGTAGTGATGATTAAAGGGGAAAAGAGAAAACAAATTCAAGATGAAGACGTTACAAAGATGGAAGTGGGAAGGAGTGCAAAATACTTATGAGTATAATTTGTAGCAATATAACAAGAGTGGATGGAGAAGCTTGTTGATGGAGATATAAGGATGAATAGGACAGTGGAGGATGCAAAGCATAAGTTTACGACAATTGATAAAGAAGTTATTCAACATACAAGGAAGAGGTACGATATTGGGAAATGTTTCATTTTCATTGAACAAGTGGGAAGATGAGAAGTATGGGTCCAAGTATGGAATAGTGTGTGATTTTGGTAATGGTACTGGTATTTCTATTGGAAATGATGGATTCCATGATGATTAATTGTTGAATAGTTTGGTCATAGAGGAAGACAAGTATGTAATGATGAATGCAAATTTATATCAAATTGTGGAAGATTTTGTGAGACAAATGAATGGGTTCAAAGATGTGGAACTCTTCAATGTACATGAAATTATTTGTACTTGTTGGTGAATAGATTTGTCTCCTCTTTTTGAATGACTTTTATAAGTACTCTATGCCTTTGAAGATAAATAATCCATCAACAATTGGGTAAGCATTAAAGATTGCTTCCCTCTAAATTTTTCAAGGTTCAGCTTCCTTCTTGAGATATTCAATGAATTTCTTAACATAAAAATAAATACATACACTTTTAACCAGAAAGTGTGGAAGGATCACTCAGATACTCTTTGGTATCGAGGTATTTTTGAGTATATGAAGATACCAGATATAAACTATAGGGAAGCAAAGTTCTACTAATTTTATACAAAAAGAACTCACAAGATAAAACAACGAAAGAGAATTATCAGGAAAATCCAATAATGGCAACGCATAAACACTCCGTGCAAAGAATAAGATATATCAATCCACAAAGTAATCAATACACCATAGATTTCAACTTAAATATTCAAACCAAACTGTGCACTTTTATATTTATACTTGATTCGATCAAAGTCTAACCAAAAAGAACCAATTACTATTTCTTTCAATCAATTCTCTTTACTAACAAAAAGGAATCTAAAGATATCTAAACTATTATCTATCAAAAATTTCTAACCTCTCCATTGTTTAATGCCCTAGCATTTATAGTTTTAACCTAAGAAAGCCTCCCTGAAAACCCGGCTTCTCAAATATACAGTAAAAATAGTTAAAAACTAGTTTTAGCTTAAACCAAACTTTTTTTGACAAATGTCTTTAAACCAAAAATGTGCCATCTTTCTTCATTGATCCTCTGACATGGCAGTTTGTACTAACTTCCAAGTTTTGAATGCATTCACTAATTCTTGAGCCGACTGTGAGTGTAAGTTCTTTAAACCAATTAGCTTCGCCCGACATGCATTTTTCTCCCATTGAGCTCCCGAATCCTTTGTAACCACTTGGGCAGCTGTCCCCTGTTCAGAAACAACATAGATTCCACATTGGCTATCTTAGTGAAATCTTGAGCTGTTAGTCCTTCATTTTCTTTCAAGGTATTCATGGTATCTACGAAAACCTTAATCATAGCCTCAGCATCCCGACTCCCTTCATCAATTTGCAATATGCCAGAAGGATTTACTACCTTGATATCCTTGAGGGTGGTGGTATGCATATCTTTGATTTCCTTTTCCATTGCTTGGACCTGTGAAATCATAGCCTTGATTAGTGAACCTTTCCAGCCAAGATTCTATTTTAAGATAAATAGCACGCAGGGGTCAACTAATTTCATGGGGTTCTCTGATAAGAATTGTGCCACCCCGCATGCTTCTATCTCCTGGACCTGAGTGACAATAGCCAAACATTTTTCCTCCTCTAACTCCCAGCCAAGGATTGGAGTTTGAATTTCACCAAGCAACGCTTCCCCATCCATGTAGGTGGATACAAATTCTTGAATGAAGGTGCTTCCTTCATCGATGATACCATCAACCCAAGTCTTCATCGCCTCCATCAAAACTTTTCCCTGCTGCATTTGCTTCAATAAACTCTTGCTTTCGACTGAATTTGGATTGAAATCCTATGGAGATTTAGCTAATGGTAAAGCACCAACGTCACTGAGTGAAGTAAGAAATTCAACCATAGTAACCACTAGTTTCTTAAGTTCATGTTATTCCCTTCCATCCTTCTATGATTGTCCAAGCATATGATCGGCCAAAAATTTGAAAAGATGATCCCTGGAATCCCTAGTTAATACACCTAGCTCCATTTTTGTAACTTCAAAGTATTCTGCTTCGGGTTCCTATATTCCTTCCCTGGGCTTAAAGGTAGTGATCTCCATAGTTACTTTTCTGGTGGAGGGATCGGTGGACAACCTTGCGTTACTCTTCATCTTCTTTGTCATGGGAGTGTGGACAACATATTTTGTGATGATCTCCTTCATTGGCAAGGAGATAGGCTTGAAGCTTCTCTTCTTATTAACTGAGTTAGTCAACCATGGGGGGATTGAACTAGGAACCATTCTATTGTCAGATGTTTTGGAAGGAGTGACATTATCATGTTGAACCTCAGTATTTCTAGTAGTCATTCCTTGATTCTTCTCCTGGTGTTCGGGTGAAAATGAGATATCTTCATCATTAATCTCAATGTTGATATAGACACCATCTAGGTATGACTTTCTGATCTAGTTCTGGGCCTTGTCTAAGGTGCAGTAGGATATCCACTTGGCATTGTTTTTCTCTTATAAGAAGAAGTTCTACATGCATCAGTAGTCAAAGGAGATACATTAGATAAAACATGATTCACATCCATTAAGACAGAGTCTACATTATGTTTCTTCTGAGGGGGCTCATTTTTTTCTCCTGTCTTTTCCTTTCCAGCCAGGCTTCTGTGACTCCAAAAATGGACTTGGCTCTCAGCTTTATGTTTCCCTCTTCTTCCCTCACCCAAGCTATATTTGAAGAACTTTATGTTCTTGAAATGTCACCCTCTAAACCTATAATCTCAGAAGCATCCTCATTTATTCTATTTGTATCAAATTTCAACTATAAAAGTTTGATTTGTGGAACCAAAAGTCTGGAATGGTTTCTTTTTCTAATTGCTTCTTCATCTTCCAGATCTTCCCATAAATCCTCAATATGTGAATTCGGTGATGCGTAGTTGCCTAAACTCATAACCTATCTGGCAAAACCTTTATTATCAAAACCTCTTCTCGGATCATAGAATTTCATGTGAAAGATTAGCAAATTACTGCCTATTATCGAGGCATCAATCATATTGTTGCAGACCAAAGTTTCCAACTTGATTGAAAACATGGAAGCCCATTTTTCCTCTGGTAAACTATTTTTAATCACTGTGAACAGCTGCCTACAGACTTCATCTAATATGAAACAGTCGAAAGAAAATCTAGGAAGCTTGAGGGGTTCTTTGTCAAAACCTCCTATCCTGATATAGGTGAAATGCAAAAATTGAATATAGAAGCTTCCATAAGTTTAAACCAATTTCTAGGTTTCCAACGATATCCTCTGGTTTGGAATTCCCGCCAACTGATGACGTAGTTTTCCAAGGAAAACATCATGAACTCTTCTATAATCTTCAAGAACCTTATCTCTCCTTAAAAAGGGACAATATTCATACACATTCAAGTCCTCACTCCATGGTTCATGAGGAATAGCTCCTAGGTCTTGGGTGCATGCAAGACAGTAAATTAGATAGGAAGACATGTAAAATTATTTCTTTATCATCTGAGCCTGTTTAAGCTGATCTCTCAAAGAACTAGCAATAATTTCTTCCCAGTCAAGATGTTGTCTGCCTTCTAGAACTATCTCTATAAAGTGGAACATCCAGTCCTCGAAAAGGAGAACCTGTTCTGAACCCTTCACTCGATGAAGAAAAACCATTATATCATGAACATGCTGCTTCATATGGTCCTTGGTTAAGACTTTGGGTAACTAGGATCTCCCCTTATAGAAGGTCTTGGTCCATTTTCAGGCCATATGACTACGGTTTTTATCAATATTTTCTCAAAACTACGCAAGAGACTGAGTGGAAGTAAAGCTGGCAAAAGCTTCATCCGGTATCTTGAAAATGGATATTATGGTTTCTCTGGTCATAGACAAAAGGGTTTCACCTCCAGCATTCACTATATGTTTAGACTTAACATCATAATGATTTATGCGTTGTTGGATTAACTCTGGACTTACTACAGCTGGAGGGAAAGTTGCAGCTTCTAACATCCCACTTAACAAAAACTCTAAACTATAATCTTCCACTGCATTATTTGTGAGGTTACCCACCATTTTTTCTACCTCAACTCCTAACAAGTCAGTGTCTGTAATTATAGGAGCATGATAACCCAGGTTTGTAAGATTTCTAAAGAATTGTAGACTAGACCTCATTTTCTCTTTTCGTAATCAAATAGAAAGCAACCCCCTCCTTGGAAAATATTATCAAACAGGAACAAGAAACAAAAAGAGGGCTTTCAGTAGCTACCTATATTCCACAAACTTAAGCAAATAACTTCCTTCTTCTGTCGCCAAGACTCCACAATTTCATAATAGAAAGAAGAAAGCTACAAGATTTCTTATATTTTAGAAATCATACCACAAAGGGTCGACTTGGGAGGCATTAAATGATAACATTAATTAGAGTAAAGTGGGCAATGATGATTTGACAACCAAGTGTCACCAAAATTTGCAACCCTTAAAAATATCATTAACTTCTTTTAAGTGGCACCCTTCACTCCTGTTTAGGATTCCTTTCACCACAATTCAAATTACCATTTCAAATTTTCCCCATGATTTCTGTCTTTTCAAAGTTGTTCATACTTCAAAACTCAATAATAACTTCAATGCCCATTTACAACATCCACCTCTTAAGTTGTCACATCACTTCTTGATTTTACCGCTATTTACTCTTGAAATCCTTTGAATTACTTCAAACCAAGATTCAAACAGGTTTGAAGTGGTTCGCTGCAAGATGATGACATAGATAGGGCCCCACCTACATTTTCCAACATTAGAAAAATAATCTTTAGTTGAACTGCTTTGAACTACTTTGAACTACTTTGAACTAGAGTTCAAAGAGGTTCAAAGTGGTTCATGAGAAGGGTTGGACTTGGAAAATCTTGACCGAGGAAAGCCAATTTTGAACTAAACAAGCTCAGAGGGAACATCTCAACAATTTAAAGGCTAGGCAGACCTTAGAGAATTACTGACGAAAGACTGAAAAGGGGAAGGCGATGGACTAGACTTTAAAGGAACAAATGAAGACAAGGGTCAAGGACACTTTTTACATGGTGACTCTAACTGACCCTAACAATACTAATATATGTGTAAGGAGAGTTTAGAGGTGCATGGTAAACAATGACTATAACTTCATCAAAGAGAACATGACAGTTGTCCCAAAATAATTTTGGAAAAGGAAAAAGAAAAGAATAGAGGCAGATAAGTTTTGATTAATGACCTCATGTGCAAGAGCACATGATTTATTTTATCTCATGGGAAGTTTGATGCAAGAACATCATTCTCCTTAGTTTAGTTTATTAGTTTCCATTTATTTTGTTTGTGGAAGTTATTGGAATGTGGTCAAAATTAAATTTTTAAGTTTGTCTCCAAGAAGGGATTAAGCAAGTTTTAAGGGGGATGCTTGGAAAAAGTTTCGAAGAAGAGAAAGGAGATCGATAAAAAAAGATAGAGACAGAGGAAGGGACAAGTTTTGTTTTGACTTGCACAAAAGAGGATTTTTAGCAACATCAACTTTTCTTGAATAGATCAATTGGAGGAGAGAAGAAGTAAAAAAGGCTCAAACTCAGATGCAACTTGAAAGCAAGGTTTGCACATTGTATAAACTAGAGATTTTCTATTATGTAGTTTTTTGCTTCAGTTTTGTAGAGAGTAGAATGAATTAAGGAGCATGGTGGCCCCTGATAATTTTAAGTCTCTAAGGTAATAAAATTGAGGTCCATAAATGCTCAGGATTAAATTGGGAAAATACTAAAAATTTAATTTTTTCAAATTTTCCTATGTTTTAGTAAACTACATTTTTTAGGGTCTTCAGTGCATTTCTAGGCTTGGATGCCCCCCAAAAGTTCCAATAGAACATTGTCACTTTTGAAATTTGGATCTAGGATCTTTTGAATATCTTTCCAATGCATCAAATGGTTTGCAATTCGGAGCTAGGACTAGAAAGTTATGCCTTCTCCAAGTGGACCTAAATTTTATATATGGTTTTTTTGATAATTTTTGATAGTTCAAATAGTTTATTTGTAATAAATATTATGATGGCTCTTCATTTCATTTCCAAGGGATTCTGATGACCCTTGGGATCTATCAGATTTGTATAAACTCCAATATTCAGATAGAATGGATCAATTTTTGGTTTGCAATCTTGTTGTTAATACTTCTCAATTTTCATGTTGAATTCTACAATACTGCAGGTATCAAATCATGCATTGTAATTTGGTTTCATAAATCAAATCAGTGGTATTAGAGTGGGAACACTCCTTTATGCCAATTTACACTAGGTCTTCCTACCAGAGATTAGGATTGGATACACAAGATTTGTCAAAATATCCACCTTTGAGATGCACACGATCGAAGATGTCAGATGATGATATTAAGAAGTTGGTGGAGGAAGCTTTAAATAAGTAGCAAGAGAAGATGATGAGTCAATTTTCACACCTCCTATAGAATCAAAAACACTCTAAATCAAGAACATCATTTCATGGGAATACCCCTTTCAAAGTGTAGGTCAATTTTGACATCCCGAATTTTGAAGGAAAAGTCGATTATGAAGCTGTTGATAACTGGTTATCAAAGTTGGATAGATACTTTTCTGTAAATAATTTATCAGATGCAGAAAAAATAACATTTACTCTCCTCAAAGCTGAAACCCATGTGAAATTAGCATGGGAAACCAAAGTAGCAAATAAAGAACGAGAATCAGTTGTTGAAGATGGTTTTATAATATCTCTTGATAAGAAGCCCACATGGGGAGAATTTGTGGAATACATAAAAGAAGCTTACTTTCTGAAGGATGTATATGAACAAAAATACATAGAATGGAAACTTCTTCAACAAAAGAGGGATCAGTCTGTACAAGATTACACCAATACATTCCATTCGCTTTCAGCAAAACTTGGTATTGAGGATTCAGAGAAGCATCAAATTTTGAAATATCGGAGTGGAATTCACAGGTATATTCAAACAAAGATGAAATTTTTGAATATTGAGACATTGGCAACTACTTATAAATATGCTACAAAAATTGAAGAAAAATTCAAGTAGAAAGGGAAGAGGGACTACTTTGCAAACAACAAGCCAAGGGTTGAAGGTGGCAATAAATTTGCAAGAAAATAGGTGACCAAGGAACCTCATTCAAATTCACCCAAGAACACATGGTGGTCTACTAAAAAGACACAAATAGACACAGGTATGTGGTGTGAGATGCATAAGTTCCCAACCCATAATACAAAGGATTATCGAAGTATTAAAAATTTAATGACAGAAATACGAGGAGAGGAAGATGAACCTAAATCGTCACCAATAGATGATTTTGAAAAAGAGGAGAATGATTGCATCATAGAAGAAAACCCATATGTCATAGTTGGAACTGCTAAAGTATTGCCCCGTGAAGATGAAGAGAGACTTTTTCATTCATAGATGTGGGTTGATGGAAAGCCTCTGCATTTTATTATTGACAATGGGAGTCAAAAGAATTTGATCTCTAGGGAGATAGTCAAAAGATTAAATCTGAAAGTGACAAGACACCCACAACCATACTCTATGGGATGGGTAAATGAGGGACAAGATATTCAAATAAATCAATAGTGTTGTCTACCATATTCAATCAAGCCTTTCAAGGATGAAGTGATATGTGATGTAGCACCATTGGATGTATGTGATGTCTTGTTGGGGCAGCCATACATGTATCAGAGGCATGGGGTGTATGAGTCCAGGCCACGTAGTGTTACAATCAAGCTTGGTGGGAAGAGGTATCAAATACCAGAGGTATGTCAAACACAAACTGTTTCTTTAATTAGTGCTAAACAATGTAAACGCTTGATTTCTCAAATTGGAGCTTTTGTTCTACTCATGATTCACCTTGAACAAACAAAGTCAGTTGTTCTTAATACACATGCTAAGGTAACCATAATAGAAAATCAACAAAATCAAATGGATAAAATTTTGAAAGAGTATCATAGTGTGTTTAAGCCACTAGTGGGAGTACCAACACACTGTCAAGTCAAGCACTCTATTGATTTAATCCCAGGCACATCACTACCACATGAGCTAATATATAGGAGGTCAGTTTTGGAAAATGATGAGATTAAGAGACAAATTCAGGAGTTGATTCAGAAAGGACACATTCATCCAAGTGCTTCACCTTGTGGAAGTCCAATTGTCCTTGCTAAAAAGAAAGATGGGACATGGAGGCTTTGTATTGATTATAAGGCATTAAACAAAATCTTTGTTAAGAATATATATCCAATCCCTTGAATTGATGATTTGTTGGACCAACTTAGGGGGGCTAATTTCTTTACAAAAATTGACTTGAAGTCTGGATACCACCAAGTACCAATTGATCTAGCAGATGTGTGGAAGACTAAATTTAAATCTAAGGAAGGTTTGTTTGAATGGTTGGTCATGCCTTTTGGCCTAAAAAATGCCCCAGCAACATTTATGAGATTGATGAATGATGTGCTTAGACCATTCATTGATTCTTTTGTGGTTGTTTATTTGGATGATATACTCATCTTTAGCAGAATTTGGTCTGAGCATTTGTAATATGTTGAACAAGTGCTTTCAACTCTACAAAAACACAAACTTTATGCCAACATTGAGAAGTGTTCTTTTGGTATGCAGAGTATTCAATACTTAGGGTATATCATTGATACTGAGGGTGTTCATGTTGATTCAAAAAAGATTCAAATAATTTGAGATTGGCCATCCCCTAAAAATTTTGCATAGAGCTTCGAAGTTTCTTGGGCTTAGCCAACATCTATCACAAATTTGTGTTTTGTTTCTCACATATATCATGGCCTCTTAATCAATCACTAAGGGGTGGAGCACAAGCAAAATTTTAGTGGATAGAGGTAAAGCAACAAGCATTTGAGGAGTTAAAGAAAAGACTATGTTCAGCACCAGTATTGGTCCTTCCAGATCTACACCAAGCATTTGAGATAGAAACAAATGCATCTGATTATGCTCTTGGTGTGGTACTCATGCAACATGGGTATCCTGTTGCCTATCACAGTGAATTTTTTTTTGATATAGTACGTAGGTACCCCACCTACAATAAGGAGTTGTATGCCATTGTTCAGGCCTGTAAACAATGGAAACACTATATACTGGGAAAGGAAACTGTTATACATATAGACCATAAACCACTTCAATTCTTGCAAACACAAGGGAAGCTACCAAATGATAGACATCAACGGTGGTCAGCCTATCTACAATAATTTCACCTCAACATTCGTCATAAAACAGGAAGCAGTAACAAGGTGGTAGATTGTTTGAGTAGGCCTCCAATTGTAGGTTTGGCAATAGTATTGGATTCATGTGGTCATCAAGCATCAACTTGGGAACAACTATATGGTACTGATCCTGATTTTGTTAACATCTATAGTAATTTGGTAGAAGGAAAGTCTATCCTTGATTTTCACTTGCAGGATGGGTTGCTTTGCCATAACGGTCACATATGTGTACCCATAGAGGAATGAAAGAAAATGATATGGGAAGCTCACTACAGTCATGTTGCAGGACATTTTGGTATTAGTAAGACTACTAATATCCTTCAAAATCATTTCTATTGGCCAAAAATGAAGCAGGATATCATTTCACATATACAAGCTTGTGCAGCCCGTGCAACTGCAAAGCCAACAAATTGTAAGTTGGGTCTATACTTACCATTACCTATTCTTGATAAGCCATGGTAGTCTATTTCAATGGATTTTATGTCTGGACTTCTAACTACCAGGTGGGGGCATGATTGTGTATATGTTGTGGTACATAGGTTTTCTAAAATGGCTATCATGGTGGCATGTAAAAAGATCATTTCTACAGAAGATACTGCCAAGCTATTTTTTGAACATGTTTGGGTTCATTTTGGTTTGCCAAAAACCATTATTTCTGATAGGGATAGTAGGTTCATCAACAAATTTTGGTCTACACTATGGGCTAAAATGGACACCTAGTTGACAAAGTCCACAACATTCCATCCCCAAATAGATGGGTAGACAGAAGTGGTGAATCAAATGATTATTCATATTTTATGGATGTATCATTCCAAACATCCTCACACATGGGATGAAAGCTTACCCTATGTGCAACATAGTTACAACCGTGCACTCCATAGTACTACATGGCACAATCCATTTGAGGTTTCTCTTAGGTACCAACCATTGACACCTATGGATGTAGCAATACCATCCCTACAATCTAATAGTCCATTGAATGGTGACAAGGAGGTAGATAAAGTAGAAAAATTCATTGATAACATTAGACACCTACAACAACAAGTTCATGAGATCTTGGAGAAGAGTAGTCAGAAGTATAAGGAAAGGCATGATAAACATAGAACTCCTCATCAGTTTCAGATTGGTGACAAGGTATGGTTACATCTTTAGAAAGAGCACCTGCATGGACCAAATAGGAAGCTTCATCCTCTTCATTATGGCCCATATACTATTGTGAAACAAGTTGTTGAGAATGCTTTTAAACTTAATTTGCCATCATTTTTGGGACTGCATCTAGTTTTCAATGTGGAATTGTTGAGACCCTATTTTCCTCCTTTGTTGGATATTTCCCAAGCTACTGAACACATCCAAGCTGCAGAGTTAAATGTATCTACTATTGTTCCATCCCAGTGTGACCATGTTACTGAAGTCATTTTAAAGACTTTGAGAAATCAAAATACTCCTCTGTATCGGGTGGTTCGAGCTAGCCAACATTCTCATCAAGGCAAGTGGTTTACTAAGGAACAAATTAAAGAAAAATTTCCTCATATGTTGTAGTAGATTAGTGCAATGGAGCCCAGTGCCTCTCAAGGGGGGAGGAATGCTTAGGATTAAATTGGGAAAATACTAAAAATCTAATTTTTTCAAATTTTCCTATGTTTTAGTAAACTACATTTTTTAGGGTCTTCGGTGCATTTCTAGGCTTGGATGCCCCCCAAAATTGCCAATGGAACATTGTCACCATTTGAAATGCGGATCTAGATCTTTTAAATATCTTTCCAACGCATCAAACGGATCACAATTCGGAGCTAGCACTAGAAAGTTATGCCTTCTCCAAGTGGACCTAAATTTTATATATAGTTTTTTGATAATTTTTTATAGTTTGAATAGTTTATTTGTAATAAATATTATGATGGCTCTTCATTTCATTTCCAAGGGATTTTGATGACCCTTGGGATCCATTAGATTTGTATAAACTCCAATATTCAAATAGAATGGATCAATTTTTAGTTTGCAATCTTGTTGTTAATACTTCTCAATTTTCGTGTTGAATTCTACAATACTGCAGGTATCACACTAGGTATTGTAATCTAGTTTCATTAATCAAATCAATAAAAAAAATTTAAAATTAAATCCTATGTTAGTTCATTTTTCTGATTCCATTGGCTTCATTTCGTAAACTATATAAAATTACTATATTTGTTGTTATTAAGTTGGCTCTTTTATTTGCTCCTTTCATTGGAGAATTAGGAGGGGCTGCTTGTTTCATTGATTAAGTTCTTGTCACTTTTGTACTTTAATCATTATTCTATCTTGGTTTGTGAATCAATTTTTTGTTAACAATTTAACATTTTTGGCTGTCATCAACCCTTAATCCTTTACTCCTAATCGAAGACGTATAACCCTTGGTGGGATGATACAAGGGATGAGGCTAGAATCATATCCTAAACTATTTTGGTTGAAGGGATTCCCTCTTAATCTGTCACTTCAAAACAAATACATACCAATATAAACTCATGCTAACACATTTAATAACAAAACAAATTCCTCCATATGCATTGAATGTCAACTGAAAAGACCAGTTTTTGACCTTTATACACATAACAAATCCTATTGCGCTTGTCCCAACTACCTAGAAGCCAAAAAAAATAGCTATAAGCACTAAGTTACATACAAAGACAACAACAAAAAAACTATCAAAATCCAATGTACCATTTATAAACTTAAGATAAACTACAATAGATATCTCTCCCCTAATAAACAAATATATAAATCAATTCCATGGAATGAATACCCCGTTTATACTTCACTCCTAATCGAAGATGTATAACCCTTAGAGGTATAATATAAGGGACAAGGTTGGAATCATTATCCTAAATTATTTTGGCAGAACGAATACCTCTTAATCCTTAACTTCTAATTAAAAATGTATAACCCTTGGAATTACGATATAAGGAATGACATTGAAATCATACCTTAAAAAACTTTGACAAATAGATTCTCCTTATTCCTTCACTCCCAATGGAAAACACATAATTACGTCGAGAGGTGTACCTATACAATGGGAGCACAAATGGGAATATCATCGCAAGAATATCCCATAAAAGATTCCTTGTCAATAAAAACTATTAAATTAAATAAAAAATTAGTTGGCCAAAATATTAGTTGGCCAAAATAATAGTGACAGTGCAGCTGCCATTGCCGAAAGGGGGTTGAGGGGTAGTGGCCCCATGCCCCAATGAAATTTTTATTTTTGAAAATCGAAACATCCATATGGGCATTAATTTTTTTTTTTAAAAATTCAATGCCCACTAATAGGCTTTTTTACATTTTTTTGAATGTTTAATATTTTTTTTGAAATTTGGAGAGGTAAAGGTATTCCAAAAGACACATTTTGGGGAATATGAAGAGACACTCTTAGATTATAAAAGAGCATCTCCTCATTTCATTTGTTATTTTGTTTCATTTGTTGTTTTGCATAGTATGAAGAAGTGGAGAGTTTTGGAGGAACCAAGAGTAGATTGAATTTTGGAGCAATTTTTTTGTGAGTGAGATTGTTATTTTGTATTTTAGTTTTCCATAGGTTTAGTTTCAATTGATTAATATGTTTTATTTAGATTTATATTTAAAATAGTTTGATTTACATTTGCATGTTTCATTTTGATTTGCATGTTTGATTTGTTGGACTACAACTAATTTGGAATCTGATTGAAGGATCTGTGATTGCAAGATCACTGAGAAGTTGCTGATTAGATATGGAATATGATTAAATCAATATTATGTTGTCATTGATGTCAACTAGTTTGACAACACTTATCTTGTAAGTTACTATACTGAGACATCTGAAGAAAGGTGGAAGAGATGAAGAACAGAGAAATCTACATGAGGAAAGATGTACGTGACAGATGAGGATAAGGAACACATTGAGTAACTTGTTGATGAGTCTATGACTTGATGATATTGACTTTGTTATGTTGCATTCATCTATGATGAAGTATAGAGCTGAAAGACACAAAGCAGTGTTGTCAGTAAATGAAACATTTCTAGTATACATCGACGGAGTGTAGTGTATACCGATCGTAGTATTAACCGAGCAGTGTTCACCGATGCATTTCTTTATTAATTGAGCAGAACAAAATGAATTAAATGATTAGCTTAGCCGATAAGATTGATGAGCTGGCAAGAGTATAACATCGAGGTAACAGATAATGTTTGTTACAAAGATCAATGGCTGACAAAATTTAGGGAAGATCTAATAGAGAAGATTGAAACGTGTTATTGACACAAGTATCAAGAAATTTTGAAGCGACAAAATCTATGAATGAGGTTAAGCGGAAAAATATAATGGTGGAGAAGAAAACAATTTACTCATCTATATAAGAGAACATAATTTATTTATAAAAAATGTTGGAAGAAGAAGAAGCTGCAGGAATTTCGCATGAACAGGTTTTCATGCATTCTGATCATACTGGTTAGTAAGAACTGAGCTGCAGAATAGTTACCGAGCTATAGAGAGAAATTACCGATGGATAGTAAGTTGATATAGTATTGAATCTGAAGTGAAATATTGATCAGAAGGATTTGTATGGACTGAATATTGATCTGTAATCTACAATTGAAGTTGTATCAAGGCAGGTCATTTACTGTTACATATTTAACCATTGTATACAGTTTAAATCTCTTAACCGAGTGGACTATGAAAGTCTTATGATGTATCATTCATAGAATAAACATTGTTATCCTATCAACCTCATAGTGAATGTTGGTTGGACAATAACTTCTAGTCTAAAATCCTCTAACAAGGTCACACCTAACAGTGTGTTTGTAACCTTTAATAGGGTTGGGTCTTAACCGACCTCACTTCAGAAGAGTGAACAATTTTGGGTTGCCAGTCCCAGGTGGTTTTTCCCTTTACAGGGTTTCCATGTTAAATCTCTTGTGTTATGTGTTGATTGTGATATTTGTTTGTTATCATACTTTGCATATTTCATGTTAGATTTGATCGGTAAATTGTTATAAGTATTAGATTGGTAATCGGTAAAAGAACAGATAGTGAAAGTATTTAGTGTTTACTGACAAGTAGAAATTGAAGAAATATTTGTGAATTATACATTTTGAATTGGGACACTGGATAACTGATTCACCCCCCTCTTAGTTATTCTAACAATTGGTATCAGAGCACTAGTTTCTTGGAACGGAGTTTTAAGGACTTAAGCATAAAGGTCTCAAGATGTATAAGAGGGAAGTATCGAAACTGAACAAAGATAACTTCATTGTATGGCAAAGCAGAATGAAGCTACACATATCTGGAATTGGGAACTCAGCACTAGATCTGATGGAGAATGGCTACATACAACCGCCCACTGGTCCCCTAACTATTGATCAATTGAAGGACAAGCATGAACACAATGTTACTATGATGGAACTTGCTGCTTCCTATACCGACACTGAATTTGAAGATATCAAAACATGCATGACTGCCAAAGGAATGTGGCATAAATTAACACAAATATATAGTGGAGATCTGAATGTCAAAAGAGCCCGAGCTGAAAGTCTGAGAGGTAGATTTGATGATATGAGAATGAAAGAAGGTGAGAACATTGTCCAATATTCAAATAGACTCAAAGAGGTGGTACATGCTATTAGAGCATCTGATGGAGTGATTGATGATGAAACAGTGATAAGCAAGATTCTCAAAACTTTGCTACCAGTTTATGCAATCAGGATTTATGTAATTCATGAAACAAGAGCTACGTCCAACCTTACTCTTGACACTCTGATTGATAAACTTACAACCTTTGAATTAAACAATTTTGATAACAATGTTGTTCCTTTTTTTGAATCCACTTTCATGTCTTCTTTGAAGATTGGAAAGTCTAGCAGGAATAGTAAGAATTGTGATAGTGATGACAATACCGATGATGAACTTGATGAGCTTGAAGCACTTATGACTAGAAGATTGCCCAAAGGAAAAGGAAGGTATAGAGGTAAGCTACCTTTAGCATGCTTTAATTGTAAAGAAGTTGGTCACATCACTTCTAGATGTCCATAGAAGAAAGATGATGATAGATCCAAAGACTGATCTGATGGAAGCTATGGGAGAAGAGTCAACAGAGGCTACCGACACTTCAATAGAGACAACCGAGATGAAAAGGGCAAAAAGTTATGTTACATAGCCAAAGATATTGAAACTGAATATGATTCTGAAGATGATATAGAAGTTGTATTTGTTGCTATGAAAGATGACTCGGAAGAGGAAGAGAAACATGAAGAGACAACTTTGATCTTTAAAGTAAGCAGAAATGATACATGGATCATAGACAGTGGCTGTACACATCATATGACCGGTGATGTAGAGAAGTTTGATCATCTTGTTGAATATAATGGAGGATCTATGAGAATGGGAAATGATGCACCATGTATGGTAAGAGGTAAAGGTTCACTGATGATCAATGACAGATTACAATGTGAAAATGCATACTGGGTAGATGGCCTAAATTATAATTTGTTAAGTGTGGCTCAGCTAAATAATTCAAGCCATTGACTAGCTTTTGAGAGCAAAAAGGTGAAGATCTATGATGATGGAGGAAGACTTTTCAGAACTGGTACACAATCCAAAGGTAATCTATTCTATCTTGATATGGATCAATCTTCTTGTTTGTTAATAAAGGATGAAGATGTTTGGTTGTGGCATAGAAGGTTATGCCATGTGAACTTTGACAACATGATCAAGATTAGTAGAAAGAAAAGAGTTAGAGGATTGCCTAACTTGACAAAACCTGATCATGCCATGTGCCATGAATGTTAGAGATGTAAGATGACTAAGTATAGTTTTAAAAGAAAAGACTATTCAACAAAGAAGATACTTGAGTTGGTTCATACCGACCTATGTGGTCCTATGAGAACTTAGAGCTATTCTGGTGATAGATATTTTATTCTTTTTGTTGATGACTATACTAGACTGATGACTGTTATGTTCCTAAAAGAGAAATTTGAAGCTTTCAAAATGTTTAAGTGGTATAAAGCTAAGGTAGAGAAAGAAACTGGTAAGGAAATAAAATGTTTAAGATCTGATAGAGGAGGTGAATTTATCTCTAACAATTTACTAATTTTTGTAATGAGCATGGAATCAAAAGGCAGGTATCTGCACTAAGGACACCTCAGCAAAATGGCATTTCTAAAAGGAGAAATAGGTCTATAATTGACTGTGCTAGAACTTTGATGATACAGAAGAATGTTGCTTAGACATATTGGAGGGAAGCTGTCAGTACAGCTGTGTATGTTCTTAACCGAGTACAAGTGAAGAAGGACTCCAACTGAACACCTTATGAACTATGGTTTGGACACAAACCTACTGTAAGTTAATTCAAAAATTTTGGAAGTAAATGCTTTATTTTGAAAGATGAGAGAAATGGAAAATTTGATTCTAAAGGAGATGAAGGAATATTTCTGGGATATTCCACTACAAGTAAAGCATACAAATGTTTGAATAAGGCTACAAATAAGATTGTTGAAAGTACTTATGTTCATGTTGATGAGTTTGATGATAAGAACATAGAGGAAAGTACAAAGGAACTGGAAGACTATGGTAGATTCACTTACATTGAATATCCAGAGTATCTAGTGACACCACAAGCAGTGACAATCGGTTAGAAGGGAAACAATGCAGGACAATTGGCAACACAAACCAAGGAACAAGATAGAGCTATCGAGCAAGAAAATGACCCTGAGCAGGATGAACAAGAAAGGAGAAATCAAGTTTTGGCTAGTTTTGTCAAGAGACATCATCCTGAAACACAAATCATTGGAGACAGACATGCTGGAATGCAAACTAGAAGCAAAACAAGATAAGGTACATGTTTAATTTGTGAATTTGAACCTAAAACTGTGAAAGTTGCATTAGAGAATGAAGAATGGGTTAATGCAATGAAGGAGGAAATAGAGAAAATAGAGAAGAACAAAACTTGGTCCTTAGTACCCTGACCAAAAGATAAGAATGTTATCAGTACTAAGTGGATATACAGGAATAAATTGAATGAAAATGGTGAAGTCACAAGAAATAAAGCTAGATTAGTATGCAAGGGATATGCATAGGAAGAAGGCATTGACTATGGTGAGACATTTGCACCTATTGCTAAATTAGAAGGAGTTTGAATGCTACTTGCATATGCTACACACAAGATATTCAAAGTCTATCAAATGGATGTGAAGTCATCATTTTTGAATGGTATACTTGAAGAAGAAGTCTACATTGAACAACCTGAAGGATTTGTTGATCTCAACAATAAAGACATGGTATGTAGATTACATAAAGCATTATATGGATTTAAGCAAACACCGAGAGCATGGTATGAAAGACTACATACTTACTTGTTAAGTATTGGATTTGTTAGAACAAGTGAAAACAACAATTTGCATGTGAAAGGTGATACTGATGATACTATTATCATTGCTGAAATATTTGTTGATGATATTATCTTTGGAGGCTCAGATCTTGTCTGCAAGTCATTTTCTGATGAAATGCAAAAGGAATTTGAAATGTCTATGTTTAGAGAGATTAAGTTCTTTCTTGGACTACAAGTGATTCAGTAGAGTGATGGAATATTCATCACACAATCTAAATACATAAAGGAAGTACTGAAGACATTTGGCATGGAAGATGCTAAACCTGTGGGAACACTGATGGCTACTAGATGCAAATTGATAAAGGAGGATGAAACTACCGAGGTAAATTAGACACTTTATTGATCCATGATTGGTAAGTTAATGTACGTAGTTCACAGTAGACCAGATATAGCACATACTATGGGAATTGTTGCAAGATTTTTTGCTAATCCTAGAGAATCACACATGATAACTACAAAAAGGATCTTAAGATACCTGAAGAAAATAGAGAATTATGGATTATGGTATCCTAAGGAAGGGAAGTTTGAACTGAAGGTTTACACTGATGCTGATTGGGCTGGAAATGTGGATGATAGAAAAAGCACCACCACAGGAGCATTTTTCTTTGGTGAAAGACTTGTAACCTGGACAAGGCTTGTATTTCTCAGTCTACAGCTGAAGCAGAGTATGTTGCTACTACTACTAACTATTCAAACATTGCATATATCAAACAATTGTTGGAAGGAATGAATGAGGTAATCATTGATCTGGTGATTATATACTATGACAACACTAGTGCTATTAATATTTCAAAGAATCCTGTGATGTACTCTAAGACAAAGCATATATCTATTAAGTATCATTACTTAAGAGAACAAGTGCAAGAGAAGCAAGTTAAGTTAGAATTTGTTACATCTAAAGATCAACTTGCAGATATTTTTATGAAGCCCCTACCGAAGGACACATTTGAATACTTGAGGACTAGACTTGGGGTTCGTCCCCTGTCTATCGGTCACTAAGGTGATCTGGTTGTTGCATCAGCCTACTTTTATCAGAAGATCATTCATGTTGATGCAACATCATTCACACTTTGAATCATGTTCAAGGTTGTGATTAAGTTTGAGAACTTGAACCGATTGGAATATCAATATACAGAGATACAGAGGAAGCAAAGGACACCAGAGAGTTACTTGGCTACTACAGAGCTGATTGTTTATTTGTTTCTTTGGCATTATTGTCAAAGGGAGAGATAAACAATATGAAATGAAAAGGGGAGAGATAAATAAACAATATGAAAAGGAACAAGCACCAATGAGAATTATCTAAGTGAGAGACAATCTGAATGAGATAGAGTATTGAAGATCAGTTACAAAGAACAGAAGCAGGAACAGGAGAACTGAAATGATCACAACTGCAGAATGGTAAAGTTGTATTATTTAATGTTGGTTTAGTAACATAGTGATTAAACATATTAAGTCTATTCGACTTACAACATTTGTTCACAAAGTTGTAGAATGTATGTTTGGTATGTGTATGGTACATTTCATATTACTTGAGTTGTCATCAATGCCAAAGGGAGAGATTGTTGGACTACAACTGATTTGGAATCTGATTGAAGGATCTGTGATTGCAAGATCATTGAGAAGTTGTTGATTAGATATGGAATATGATTAAATTAGTATTATGTTGTCATTGATGTCAACTAGTTTGACAGCACTTATCTTGTAAGTTACTATACCGAGACATCTAAAGAAAGGTGGAAGAGATGAAGAACAGAGAAATCTACATGGGGAAAATGTACATGATAGATGAGGATAAGGAACATATTGAGTAACTTTTTGATGAGTCTATGACTTGATGATATTGACTTTATTATGTTGCATTCATCTATGATGAAGTATAGAGCTAAAAGACACAAAGCAGTGTTGTCGGTAAATGAAGCATTTCTAGTATACACCGACGGAGTGTAGTATATACCTATTGCAGTATTAACCAAGTAGTGTTCACCAATGCATTTCTTTATTAACTGAGTGGAACAGAATGAAGTAAATGATTAGCTTAGCTGATAAGATTGAGGAGCTGGCAAGAGTATAACATCGAGGTAACAGATAATGTTTGTTACAAAGATCGACAGCTAACAAAATTCAGGGAAGATCTAACTGGAGAAGATTGAAACATGTTATTGACACAAGTACCAAGAAATTTTGAAGCGGCAAAATCTATGAATGAGGTTAAGTGGCAAAATTTGATGGTGGAGAAGAAAATGATTTACTCGTCTATATAAGAGAACATAATTTATTTATAAAAAATGTCGAAAGAAGAAGAAGCTGCAGGAATTTTGCATGAACAGGTTTTCATGCATTCTGATCATACTGGTTAGTAAGAACCGAGCTGCAGAACAGTTACCGAGCTACAAAGAGCAATTACCAACAGATAGTAAGTTGATATAGTATTGAATCTGAAGTGAAATATTGATCAGAAGGATTTGTATGGACTGAATATTGATCTGTAATTTGCAATTAAAGTTGTATCAAGGCAGGTCATTTACTATTACATATTTAACCATTGTATACAGTTTAAATCTCTTAACTGAGTGGACTATGAAAGTCTTATGATGTATCATTCATAGAATGAACATTGTTATCCTGTCAACCCCATAGTGAATATTGGATGGATGATAACTTCTAGTCTAAAATCCTCTAACAAGGTCACACCTGACAGTGTGTTTGTAACCTTTAACAAGGTTGGGTCTTAACCGACCTCACTTCAGAAGAGTGAACAATTTTGGGTTGCCGGTCCTAGGTGGTTTTTCCCTTTACAAGGTTTCCACATTAAATCTCTTATGTTATGTGTTGATTGTGATATTTGTTTGTTATCATACTTTGCATATTTCATGTTAGATTTGATCGGTAAACTGTTATAAGTATTAGACTGGTAATCGGTAAAAGCACAGACAATGAAAGTATTTAGTGTTTACCGACGAGCAGAAATTGAAGAAATAGTTTTGAATTATACATTTTGAATTGGGACACTGGATAACTGATTCACCCCCCTCTCAGTTATTCTAACATGATTTCCATTTAAAATAAATTGATTTGCATTTAAAATAGTTTGATTTACATTTGCATGTTTCATTTTGATTTGCATTTGCATGTTTCATTTAGATTTGTATGTTTCATTTAGATTTGCATTTTAAATAATTTGCATTTTAAATTTAGATTTGCATTTTAGATTATATTTTATATATTTAGTTTTGCATTAACTATCTATTTTATTTTAATGTTTTTAAAAATAAAAATACATTTCAAATGTTTTTGATTATTGGTAACAATAGGTTTTGAAGGTCCCCAAAACTCTTTAACATAAAAATCTTAAGATAGAACATTAAAAACTCCCAAAACAAATCAGTCTAGTGAGAAAAAAGGAAGGACCCTTAAACAACAGACCCATAATTGCAATAATATGATCATTTTAAACAACTATCCTCAAAAGATAGCCACAAAGCTATCCAAAATTCCCCCTTTTATGAGAATGAAGAGTCATGTCAAACAAAGAGGAATATTTATTAGCTTATTTTCCTTTGACAATGATCCAACCATCTTCAATTCTCGCAGCCTCATCCTGCCAGCACAATGAATCTAAGACAGAGGACCCAACCCCCAGCAATGGTTCCAAAAGAAAGCCAAAATTAATCCCAACATGAGACACAGGAACACCAACATCCTCAGTGATAACCACATAGCAAGAACAACAACCGTAGTTCTACCAGCCGAAAGCCTGGTATCCACGAGCAAAGGAGAAGGAGGTATCTGTTTAGCTGGGAGAATAGAAGCATCATCAACAATAGTCCCAGTAGGTTCTACATGAGGCATAACAGGACTCGAACCATTTTCAACAACAATAGACTTCTGAAGACACAAGACAGGATCAGGATCCTTCAAAATCTGAGAAGAGCTTTTTAAAGATTACGTAATGCTTGGTGGAAGCATCCTTCCACCAACTATGACAAACTTTCTTCTTTTTAAAGTTAGAGCTGCAATGTGTTGCATGAAAATATATTTCAAATGTTAATGTTTATGTAGTAATGTTTAAAATGTGGAAGGCAATGTCATCATATTTCAAACATTACAATATGGACATGACAATGTCGTCATATTAATGAAATTTGTATTCAATTAATTTTAATAGTTTTTAAAACTAGATTAAGCATAGATTAGATTTCTTAATTATTTAAATATTTGGATTATTGGTAACATTTAATATTAACAATATATTTTATTTTAATATTTTTAAATTAAAAATATATTCCAAATATTTATGTTTGTTAGGAATAAGGTGTCTCAACCTTGGATAATTCCTATTCTTATTATTTGTTTTGTAAAATGTATTTCTTGCAAATAATGTTGATGTGTCAGCATCTTGAATTGTGTGTAAGGAGATCATGGCTAAAACGGTTATGATGGATTCCTATGACACGTAAGAGCTATGTTAGGAAGATTCAATGATAGGTGAAGACATGTGGCAACTGATAAATTTGAGTATTGTACACTCTTCCCCAATCGTGGGGTAGCCCTAAAAAATTATCTTTGGGAGTAGCCCTAAAAAATGAAGCGCATGATATAAGCTTTTTTAGGGTTGCGAAGAGAGATGATGCGAGTGTATTGTTGGAATGTTTTATGCTGTCGTGATTTGTCTTCAAGGGTTTAGAAATCTTCTGAAAGAACTTGCATTGCAAGTGTATTGTAAGCTGTAATAGTTTTGATCAATACATTGTGCAGGTTTTGGAGTGCTGGGGTTTTCACCGAAAGGTTTCCCCAAGGTATATCATTGTGTCATTCTCTATTTTTCTGTATGTATGGTATGTGGTTGTAATATCTTTGTTAAAGTAGTTAACGAATCTGAAATTGTAAGGATTTAAAAGAATTTGCACAATACTCTCCTATAGAGATTAGTGTAGGAAGCTATTTCCACACCTGAGTTTCCTTACAAGTGGTATCATAGCTTGATCAACTTTTGATCCTAGTTGTTGGGTAGGGTTTTTTGAGCTGATCTCCAAGTTTGAGTGGGATTTTTTTGTAGAGCATTCTGAATCTTATTTGCAGATTGAGATGGCAAGTTCATCATATGGAAGAATGGAGGTGGAGAAATTTAATGGCACTAATTTCGAGTTATGGAAACTCAAGATGGAAGACATGTTGGAAGATTGTGACCTATGGGAAGCGACTTCAAATGCTACAAGACCAGCAACTATAGCTCAAGCAGATTGGGATATCAAAGACCGTAAAGCTAAGGGTCTCATAAGACTCTGTTTAACCGATGCAGTTCTTCTGAATGTTCTAGATGAGAAAACTGCAAATAGTTTGTGGGAAAGACTTGCGGCCGTGTATCAGGCCAAATCTCTAGTGAACAAGTTGTTCATGAGGAAGAATTTGTACTCTCTACAAATGGAGGAAGGTGGATCCTTAACGGATCATTTAAATGCATTTAATCTGCTGGCTGCACAGTTGACATCAGCTGGTGTCAAGTTAGAGGAGGAGGATCGTTGCTACACACTTTTGTGTTCTTTACCAGATTCATGGGACCATCTTGTGATGGCTCTCGGAAGCACGTTAGTCACCTTCAAAATGGATGATGTGGTGTCTTCGCTGCTATCAGAGGAGATGGGGAGAAAGGCTTTCATTTCAGAAAAAGAAGCCCTTGCTATTCGTGGGAGATCCACTAGAAGAGGGAAGAAAAATGACAATAAGTCTGACAATAAGGGTAGATCCAAATCTCGTGGGAAGTCAAACACTTCCAATAAGTCCAAGGAAAAATGTTGGAACTGTGATAAATCTGGGCACTTCTGTAAAGACTGCAAAGAGCTGAAGAAGAAGAAGAAAGGTTCAGATTCAGCTTCAGAAAGATCTCAAGAAGATGGTGATGCATTCATCACAGCTTTGGCAGCCCATGCATCTGATGATGTGTAGTTGGTTGACTCGGGTGCATCTTTTCACATGACTTCTCATCAAAACTGGTTCTCAAAATATGAAGAGTTCGATGGTGGAAAGGTGTACTTGGGTGATGATTCTCACCTAAAGATAGTTGGACGCGGAAGGGTCACTATCAAATTTCCTAATGGACGAGTAAAGGGAATCAACGGAGTTATGCACATTCCAAGTTTGGCATGAAACCTATTATCTGTAAGTATGTTGAATGATGTAGGTGTGCAAGTTGTTTTTTTGAAAGAAGGATGCAAGATGATGAGAGGATCGATAGTGCTTGCAAGGGGTACTAGGAGAGGTACCTTATTTCAGCTAGATGCATGTATTCCTCTATGTAATAGCTCTTCATCCTCACCATCTGAACAAGCAGTGAAGAAGTCTGTGGCTATTGGTTCCGATGGTAGTGCAAACACTTTGGAAGGTAAGCTTCCTGCAGAAAAGACAATGTTGTGGCATTTGAGATTTGGCCACATTGGTGAAAAGGGTCTCAAAACCCTGAAAAATAAAAATCTCGTTGAGGGGTTAAATGATTGCAATCTCGAGTTCAACTTTTGCGAACACTGTGTCTATGGTAAACAAAATCATGTTCAGTTTTACTCTAGTTCTCACAAATCTTCTGATGTTTTGGATCTTATTCATTCTGATGTATTTGGTCCTGTAAAAGTTCCTTCAATCTCCAAGTCTATATTTTTTGTATCTTTCATAGATGATTATAGTAGAAGGACATGGATTTATTTCCTTAAAAGTAAGACACAAGTCTTTAGTCGGTTCAAGGAATTTAAAGCTCTTGTAGAGAATCAGACTAGTAAGAAGATTAAGTGTGTGAGAACTGACAATGGTGGTGAGTTTTGCTCAGCAAAGTTTGAACAGTTCTATAAAGAACAAGGTATCGAGAGGCATAAGACAACTCCTTATACCCCATAGCAAAATGGAGTTGCAGAGAGAATGAACAGGACACTGATGGAGAAGGCTAGGAGTATGCTTAGTGGAGCTGGTTTAGAACAAAGGTTTTGGGCTGAAGCTGTGGCCACTGCTTGCTATCTGGTTAACAGATCTCCTACATCAGCCCTTGTTGGTAAGACACCCATGGAGGTGTGGTCTGGTAAGAAGCCTTCAATTAGACATCTTTGTGTTTTTGGTTGTGAAGCTTATGCACATGTTCCAAAGGAGAAAAGATCTAAGTTGGAAAACAAAGATGTTAAATGTATTTTCATCGGATACAGTGCCGGTGTGAAAGGATACAAGCTTTGGGATCCTGTGACTAGTAAGGTGTTGTATAGTAGAAATTTTATTTTCAGAGAGCTAACATCTTCTCCTATTGTGCTACAACCAGATGAAAAAGAAAAGGAAAAAGATGTTGTTCAGTTACCTCCTACCCCTGAGAAGACTGAACAGAGAGAGCATGTTGGGCCTAATGATGAGGAGAGCTCTAGCAGCTCTGATAGTTCAGAAGAAGAGGAAGAACAACCTAAATCGCAGCCCTTAAGGAGATCCATGAGAGAAAGAAAGCAACCAGAAAGGTTTTTTATTCTATGTTATATTCTAGTTGTGCCTTTGCTTTGATTACTAACACTGATGAGCCTAGATCTATGAAAGAGGCTTTGGGCATGGAAGATGCAGGTTCCTGGATTGAGGCTATGGATGATGAGATGGCTTCATTGGAGAAAAACAAAACTTGGGACCTTGTACCTTTGCCTAAAGGGAGAAAATTTGTTGGTTGTAAATGGGTGTTCAAGAAGAAATTCTGTGCAGATGGCAGTGTTGAAAGGTACAAAGCTAGATTGGTTGCAAAGGGGTATTCACAGGTAGAGGGAATAGATTATGGTGAAATATTCTCTCCTATTGCAAAGTTGACATCCATTAGATTTCTATTATCTCTTGCTGCATCTTATGATTTAGAGATAGAACAGATGGATGTGAAGACAGCTTTCCTTCATGGTGATTTGGAGGAAGAGATTTATATGTCACAGCCTAAGCACTACATTGTTAAAGCTAAAGAATCCTTAGTTTGCAGATTAAAGAAATCTCTATATGGTTTGAAGCAATCTCCTAGGATGTGGTACCTTAAGTTTGATGCCTTTGTGTTGTCAATTGGATTTGTAAGATCAAAATTAGATCATTGTGTTTATTTCAGAGTTGAAAATGATCGCCTTCTTATTGTTGCATTATATGTTGATGATATGTTGTTGTTTAAGAAGGGTAAGGGTATGATTTCTGATTTTAAATCTCAGTTGTCAGCACAGTTTGAGATGAAAGATCTTGGGGTGGCTAGGTACATCTTGGGTATGGAAATCAGTAGAGACAGATCTAACAAAAAACTTTGGTTGAGTCAGAGTAAGTATGTGAAGTCTGTGTTGGACAGGTTCAGCATGGCAGATTGTAGACCACTATGTGTTCCTATTTCTGTGGGAACAAAGTTATCTGTAGATGATTGTCCAAAATCTCCTAGTGAGGTGGAGGACATGAGTAGAGTACCTTATGCTAGTGCAGTTGGCAGTCTTATGTATGCTATGGTCTGTACTAGACCAGACATTGCCCAAGCAGTGGGAGTCCTGAGTCGGTTTATGGCTAATCCTAGACGGGTACATTGGGATGCAGTTAAGTGAGTATTCAGATATTTGAGGGGTACATTAGATTACTCCATATGTTATCATGGTAACTCTTCTAGATCTCCGCATTTAGTTTGTATTCATGGGTTTGTGGATTAAGATTGGGCAAGTGATATTGACAGCAAGAGATCCACCAATGCTTATGTGTTCACTATGTTTGGTGGTGCCATTAGTTGGATGAGTAAGCGACAACCTGTGGTTGCTTTGTCCACTACAGAAGCTGAGTACATGGCTGCTACTCATGCTTGTAAAGAAGCCATTTGGCTTAGAAGATTATGTTTTGATGTTGGTGTTGATGCAGAATAGATTACTATTTGGTGTGACAATCAGAGCCCTATTTGCCTTGCAAAGAATCCAACTTTCCATGCCAAAACGAAGCACATTGATGTGCAGTTTCACTTTGTGAGAGATATGGTGGAAGATGGAAAGGTAAATCTGGAGAAGGTAGATACTGTGAAGAATGTTGTAGATGCATTAACGAAACCAGTGGACACTGAGAAGTTCAGATGGTGTTCGGAGTCTATGGGCCTTTTGGCCTATAGCAGTTAGTTCCTGTTATGTACCTGTTACTCTTACAAGGTGTTCGACAAGTGGGAGAATGTTAGGAATAAGGTGTCTCAACCTTGGATAATTCCTATTCTTATTATTTGTTTTGTAAAATGTATTTCTTGCAAATAATGTTGATGTGTCAGCATCTTGAATTCTGTGTAAGGAGATCATGGCTAAAACGGTTATGACGGATTCCTATGACACGTAAGAGCTATGTCAGGAAGATTCAATGACAGGTGAAGACATGTGACAACTGATAAATTTGAGTACTGTACACTCTTCCCCAATCGTGGGGTTCGGGGCTTCACCTCGAAAAAAATTTTGGGGTTCCTATTTTCTCGGAGAATGGTAAAACCCTAATACGGTTATCTTTGGGAGTAGCCCTAAAAAATGAAGCGCATGATATAATCTTTTTTAGGGTTGCGAAGAGAGATGATGCGAGTGTATTGTTGGAATGTTTTATGCTACCATGATTTGTCTTCAAGGGTTTAGAAATCTTCTGAAAGAACTTGCATTGCAAGTGTATTGTAAGCTGTAATAGTTTTGATCAATACATTGTGCAGGTTTTGGAGTGCTGGGGTTTTTATCGAAAGGTTTCCCCAGGGTATATCATTGTTTCATTCTCTATTTTTCTATATGTATGGTATGTGGTTGCAATATCTTTGTTAAAGTAGTTAACGAATCTGAAATTGTAAGGATTTAAAAGAATTTGCACAATACTCTCCTATAGAGATTAGCGTAGGAAGTTGTTTCCGCACCTGAGTTTCCTTACAATGTTTATGTAGTAATGTTTCAAACGTGGAAGACAATGTCACCATATTTCAACATTACAATGTGGATGGCAATGTTGCCATGTTAATATAATTTGTCTTCAATTAATCTTAATATATTTTTGAATTAGATTAAGCATACATTAGTTTAATTTATTTTGTTCCTTAAATGTTACATTTTTTGAAAAATATTTTCTTTTGCATTTATATTTTAATAGTTTGCATTTTTTACATCATTAGCTTAAACAAATTTTATCATTGTTGTGGATGGCAATGTCGCCATGTTGATAAAATTTGTATTCTATTAATCTTAATAGTTTTTTAAAATTAGATTAAGCATACATTAAATTTCTTAATTGTTTAAATATTTGAATTATTGATAACATTTAACATTAAGAATGTATTTTATTTTTTATGTTTTTTAATTAAAAATATATTCCAAATATTTATGTTTAAGTAGTAATGTTTGAAAAGTGGAAGGCAATGCCGCCATATTTCAAACATTACAATGTGAATGTTTTATATTATTTTCATAGTTATAAATGTTTTATTTAAGGATTCTATTATATATTTTTAATCAGAAAAATTTAACAAATGTTTATTTTTAATTAAGGATTTTATTATATATTTTAATAAAATAATTGAAATGTTTATTTGTGTTGTCATAATGCAAAAGTAACAAATGGATTTCAATTTTGGAATGAAAGTAGAAGTCTCTTGTGATGAAGAGGGTTTTGAAGGAGCCTGGTTCTCTGCAATAGTACTAGGATATGTGAGTAATGTAGACAGGGCCAAGTTTGTCATTCACTATGATAATTTTATAACAGATGAATGGTCTCGAGAGCCTCTTATTGAGGAGATCTTCTATGAACATATTAGACCTACATCTCCAATAATTAGTTTGTCTCAATACATTCCACTCGACTTTTTTGTGGATGTATTTGATAATGATTGTTGGTGGATGGGTGTTGTTGTTGACAGATTTCAATCTCCTCTTAGTCAACCATAGTTTTTTTGAAATCTACTTCCCTTATACTCAAAATCTACAACCATATTCTCGTGCCCAGTTATGTTGAGCACAAGAATGGGTTTGAGGATGATAGATACTACAAGAATGGTTTTGAATAGCTCATTATTTCTTTTTGTATTGAGATCCACTACTTGTTAAAGGGGAACACATATATTTTTTGTATTATTTTTATCTTTTGTATTGAGATCCACTAACTCTTAAAGGGGATCACCTATTTTTGGGTTTTATTCCTTTATATTATAAAATGGGAGATCATGTATTGCCATGTTTCACAAAAAATGGTCCTTTAGACCAGTTCTTTTTCACATGATGTATCTAATATTCTTATAAATAAAATATTCATTTGCAAGAATGCTATAATATTTTACAATGTCTCCTTGTCTTCATGTTTCCATATTTCTTATAAATTTCTCACTCTAATTATTATTCTAATCTATTTTATTTGTTGTAATTCATGTTGTCCTTTTCCTCTTCATTATTAATATATTTTTCAGCATACTATTAATGTATAATACTTTATACATGAATTTTAATTTCAGCCCATTTATCAATCTACTTGCAAAAGAACTTGCTCCAATTCTTCATTCTACTTGGTAATAATAATCTTCATTGCTAATATATATATATATATATATATATATATATATATATATATATATATATATATATATATATATATCTGTGTGTGTGTGTGTGTGTGTGTTACTAACTTTATTGTTCTTTCCTACTAGCTATGGTGAGACCAAGATTGAATTTTGAATCAGAAGAGGCAAGAAGAGAATACCAAAGACAATATCAAAGAGAGTATCCTAGAGAGTACCATAGACTTCAACAACAACAAATGGCAGAAACTGAAAGAGAACAAAAAAGAATAACACAAAATGAAGGTAATAGGCAAAGTTACACGAGAAGAAGGGCAAAAGTAACGATTGAACAATTGGAAAGTAAAAATAAAGATCACACAAATGTAGAAAGAAACAATTGTCAACAAACTTCTGAACAACTCCTTAAAAATGTAGAGAGGTGTGAAGTATAACATCCTGATCCCCAACCAAGTGATAAATATAACCACCCAACAAATACAAACAATCAACTGAATGTTGAGAATGAATGCTCAACATTTGTAGAACCTCTACCAGAAACACCACAACATGCAAGTGAAATGCACATGAATGAAGATTTCGAAGGTAATATACCAAACATGCCCAACCTAAATGGTATGCTTCACTCTAAATTTAGAAGATTCTGAATGCACTTTAGACATCAAATAGATAGTTTGAAGACACCAAATATGTGTTATATTTGTGAAGAGTCATATATTGGAATGAAAGTATATCACATGTGAGAGGGTCCTATATGCAACAGGTGTCGTCAAGAGAGAGGAACTCATAGGTTTTCATCTTCAAATAATATGGATCCTAACTCTCAACTAGAAGAGCTTGCAAATTTGACTCAAGTTGAAGAGATGTTGATTGCACATGTCAGCCCTATAATGCAAGTTACACATGCAACTGGTGGTCAGTATAAGTACAAAGGACACACTATTAGTTTTCCCCAACATGTAGAACAAGTAACCAAAGTCTTGCCACATACAATTGAACATTTACCTATCATTATTGTTCATAGAAGGGATCAACGTAGCACACATTATACATTTATTGTAAATAGGGATCATGTTACAAAGCATTAAAATACAAAGTTGGCCATGACAAGTTTTACATAGATGTCATAATTGATGAAAGTGCTCTTAAAGACTTGCCAAGAAATTATTATGAGAATGTTTTTGACAGATTAAAGATAGTGCACATGGACTTTGATTCTGATGCAAATGAATTCATATTTCTGGGTCATGTTATGGAGATAGATGAAGGTAATATAGTTGAGCACACAACCTTTATGGCTTCAAGACCACCTAATTCTCAAAGAGAAATAGAATTAATACATAGATGGGTTAATAATCCTAATGCAAATCCATATTCTTTAATTGAATGATCATATATAGGCGCATCACCTATCAATCAATATTCCACATTTGGATTGTTGGATATGGCATTTTCAATATTATTTCCTGATGGAGGGATCACCACTTTGGTAAACATCCAAGGTTTAGGTATTTCATGATGATCATGATAATGAGACATCATGCACAAAGTTCAACCGATGTCTTTGCAAAATGAAGTTTTCAAGATATGCCAATTACCATTAATGAGCTACATGAACATATGGAAAATGTGCCACATAATAATCTAACAAATAGGTTAATGCAGTTTGGAATGAGTCTAAGAGGCACAAGATCATATTGGGCTACATGTAAAGCATAATTAACAAACCTGCTTCACCAACTTGACATTCCTACAATTTTCTTCACATTAAGTGCAACAGATATGCAGTGGCCTGATTTGCATGCACTAATGCCTGGTACACCACCAACTAATCCATGAGAGGCTCATAAACGGAGAAGACAAAATGTCATCAACTATCCACATATTGTTGTGCATTACATGCACTTAAGGCATATAATGTTCAGAAAGGAAATACTTCAAAAAGGTATGTAAGTGAAGGAACTTTGGTATAGATATGAGTGGAAACATCAGGTTTCACCTCATTTTAATGGCTTCATATGGCTCGAAGGAAAACCAAATATGGATACTATTAATTGGTCAAATGAGGGTGAACGAAAAAGTGTAGAGAGATATTTTTCTTTCATTATTCATGCATGGAATCCTAGACATGATCCTCATGAAAGAAATATACATGCACGTTTCATACAATTTGATGTTATATATCAGTAAAATATAGTGATTAGAATGTGTGCATTAACATATATTTATAATAATAATAAATCAACTATCATTTTTAGGCATTCCAAAATTTTGGTCAACATCCATGTCTCAAGAATACTGCACAACTAGTTGAGATGGATATTGATCATGACTATGAACAGATACTCAACTGTGTCGAATGACACACAGTCTGTAAGGAGGGTGCATCCCTATGTAAAAAAAGGAGAAGGAGGGTTTGCATGTAATTATTTCATCAAATCATAGTTGCATCTATATTTTCTATATCAACTATTTAGACAAGTTGAGCTAACAAGATATATATTTTCCAATATTTTAGGTATAATACACCTTGGCAATTGAATTTGGGAGGATTGAAGTTATATGAAGATGCAGAATCATGTGAGAAAAATTTGAACTGACAAGAAATGATGACAGTATTAATTCACACAATTGGTACATACTACGATTGTGGAGGGCCAATGTAGATTGGCAACCCGTTCTTTCAAGACATGCAGTTATCAAATACATTGCAAAGTATGCAAAAAAAGCTAATAGAAGCTTTGAAACATATCAAGAAATGTTGATGCATCTATAAAACCTTGAAAATCCAAATGAGCTAGTGGCACATGCATATAGAAAGATTCTAATAGAAACAATTGTAGAAAGAGATGTTGGAGCTAAAGAAACATGTCATATGCTATTAGAACTTCCATTGGTGGAGTGCAGTAGAAGGTTTGTAAATCTAAACGTGAATTTTTCAAACTTGTACTACTTAATAATAAAGAAAATGAGGAAGAATTCACAAAATATTTTGTAGATGGTTAAAAAATAAGACCACTTTGTATGGAAGGTATCACATTGATTGATGCAACAACATCCTCGATATACAATCCTAGAAAAAGAGGAGATAATAAATGGGGGCCAAGGAAAACAAAAACTATTGTCAAAGTTTTTCCTTGGTTTATTTCTATTCCTCTGTGTGATTCTAATAAGTGGGCAGAATTTTGTTTGTCTGAGTTGTTACTATACAAAAAAATTCTTAACATTAAAAGGGACATTGGTCATGATGATGATATTATAATGGAAAATTGGGAGTCATTCAATTATAATCCTTGGCATGTCCAAAGAGCACCACATGTAGAAAATGATGACCCTTCCAGTGATTCTAAAACATAGGATAATGGAGGTATTTAGGAAAATACGATAGAACATGAGTGGAAATCATATCTAGGCTACATCATGGTCAACATATGCCAATTTTTGCAGCAAAAGTACATAGGAAGGCAGTGATTTTGGATCGTATACATGCAACAATTTTTCCAGGCATTGGATCTGAAAATCATTGAGGGATTTCAATTTTTTTAGGCATATAGAGGCAGCCATTTTTGAAAACCTAAAGGGGAATTTTGATTTTTCTTGGCAAAAGGAAGACTTCAATTCAGATCTAGGGCATCCAAAATTTAGATCTAGGGCATACGCTCCCAGATTTTTGCAATTAGGAGCAAGATCTCAATTTTATGTTTCTATTTCCAAAAAATTTTCCTCCAAGACAAGTTCAGAATTAGTAAAGAGGATTTTGATTTTTTTTCAAATCCACTCTCATATTTTCATCATTTTGAAAGGGCAAAATCTTTGTTTTGGATGATCATTTCTAGATTTTGTCAAAGTTAGAGTTTTGATTTTGCAAGAAGGATTCAGATCTTGAGGGTTTATATATTCAGAATTTTCAAAATTTGAGGTTGGATCCACATTTCCAAGCCTCCATTTCCAGAATTTATCAAAACATAAGGTTTTGGTTTTGCAAGGAAGATTTCAATTTGCAAGCATATAGAGGCTATAATTTTCAAAATTGGGGAGGTAGAAGTTCAGATTTGCAAGCATCGAGACTTAGATTTGTCATTTTGCAAGACACCCACACTTAGAATTATCATTTGGCAAGGTGATCAAGTTTAGATTTTGTGATCAATTTTAGATTATCATCAAGTTGGAAGCATTAAATTTGGGAATAGAAGGCAAGTTCATTAAGAAAAGATTCAGGTTTTTCATATTGTGCAATTCCGGAAGATCCAAGGAAGATATTATCAAGCAAGGAGGCAAACATGCAGATTTCTTTGTCAAGCCACTAGAATGAAGTACTTTCAAAATGAGCAGAGAGCAGCGAACTTGGGTTAAAAGAGCAGCGAACTACCTTAACAAGAAGGTAGTGACAGTGAACTTAGAGGCAGCGACTTCCAATATAGCAGGACCTGTGACTTTAGTTTTGAGGAGCAGGCCCGAATTTAGGAGCAGATCCAAATTTATCAAGGGAGTAGCGACATTAAATTGTAGGAGAAGATTAGAGTCATAAGGCAGCGAGATCTGAAATTATTGAAAGTGTAGATCCGAATTTATCAAAGGTAGATCTGGTATAGCAAGAGGAATAGTCAAGGCACTGTCAAGGAGTTTAAGGGAGTGATTTTGTTCCAAGGGCTGCAGATCTGAAATTCATGAGTAGAAGGTCACGAATTTGAAGGGGAAGGGGTGCAATCCACAATTTGACAAGGAAGGAAGCATAAAAAATAACTAGAAGAGACAAAAGCGAATATGTGAACCTCACATGCGAAAAGGAATTTTGCCTTCCACAAAAGGCAGATTGATATTGGTTTGTTTCACTCTAATCCTATGAAGAATGCTAACTCTTTTAGCAAGATGAAATCTAGGGCAGAATGGCCCAATTCAGGTACAGAGGATGCTAAGCAGCAAGGCAAAAAAGAGGTATTTTCAAGTTACTACTATAACTGTTATCTTTATGGCCATAAGGAGAAGGATTGTAGAAAACTGGTGTAGCCTCACCCTATGTATGACCATCTTAAGGAATTCATAGCTAAACAGAAGAAATTAGTGGATCAAAATGTAGATTTGGAATTGACTGCATTATTCAGCCAGGCAAAACCAAATCCCTCCATTGATGTTTTAGCTCCAATTAAATGTTCCCCTGCAAACTCTAAAGAAGCACCACAATCAGAAAAGCAAGATATGGCATCTAAGGAAGAAAAATGAAAAGATAAAGCTAGGGTTGTAAAGCCCAATTTTGACTCTAGGGCTAACATTGTAATCCCTAAGCAAAATAAGGATGTTATGCCAAAAGTTTTCTCAGTACAAACATTGGATAGACAAATAAATATTTTTGCACAAATGAAATATGCAAAAATTGCCAGAGGCAACGGGGTTGCCAAAGTGGGAGGACCTGAGTGCTATTGCAGAACCAATGAACCCCTATCTGCAAAGGGGGAAGGCAGGATCCTACCTACTCAAGCACCTCCTGTCTGCACAACGAAGAATGATTTCACTTGGCAAATGGTAAAAAACAAGAAAAAGGTGAACAAGTATCAGCAATTCCATAGTCCTTTTACTTTATCTATAAATAATTCCTTTGATGTACTTAAAGAGGAAGATAATGGCAAAATGAAATACTCTCCCCCCCACAAAAGGAATGGGACCTTTGTGGATAAGGGCTATAGGGCAGGACAAAATAAGATGGATGCGCTCCATACTAAAGCCTCAAAGTCCTACCCTCATCACACAAAGATCCCACCCTTTTCTGGAGGGAATATTAATCAAAATGGCATATCTCTTGGTTGTGATGCACAAATGACTAACAAATCAAAATATAGCCCTCCTCACCGTAGAAGGTTGGAGAGGCAATCAACAACTATGGTTAGTAATAATAGGAGTAATTGTGATTTGTATATTGATAAGAATAATCTTGGTTCTCATGAAGCTTCTAAGTCTGTAGCTTATACGCCACCACATAGGCAAGTTATCCATCAAAAAATAGGTAAGGCTAATCTTATCCGGCATCATGATACTATTACTTTGGATAATGATATCTTTCTGCAGCAACAGAAGTACTTAGTAGAGACGGGGGTAATCTATTTCTGGAAGGGCACAGGAGTACCTGTTAATGATTTGATAACAGAATTATCATTAATAGTACCAAGGGAGGTAAGTATAGCTCACCTTATGGAACATTTCATTTACATAGATTGCAAAAGAAAGGAATTGAAAAATAGCATTATGGATGAAAAGGACATTAAATTTAGGAACATATATTTCTCTTTGTTTGATTGGATACCATTATTCAATCCTATGTACTTAAAAGATTTTAGAGTAGAAAAGGCAGTCTCTTTAAATAACTTGCCCCTGGAGCTATCAAGCAAGGAAAACATTAGTATGATAGGTAATAAAATTGGAAAATTCATAAGGATTGTTGAACCAACACCCACTCTAGTTGACAAAACAATAATTGTGGAAATGGACTTTCACCAAAAATGCATTCCTCCCATTCTACTAAACTTCGGTTATAATTCTGTAATAATTAATCCTATAATTCTTAAGAATTTTATAGAAGTTAAAGCTAATTCTCAAAAGCCAAGCCAAAACATAAACTTATTAACCCAACTTGATAAAGAAATGGAGGTTGAGTTCTGCAAGGACATAGGTGGCTTCTATATTAATCCTATTAAGAAATAGGCTCTAGTTAGGCCCTCTTCCCCATTACCATCTGACACTTGTCTACTTAACATGTTATCTACACACCCATAGAATAAGGAGGAGATTCCAACCTCTCTCAATACCTCTGAATCGGGGCAGGATATAGATAAAAATTTGAGCATAGTTATCCAAAATAATAAAGGTATTATCGAAAACATGGTAATTAATAATACCCCTATTTCCCCTCAGGCTTATAGTAACACAATCAGATTACCTCAGATAGGTACATTTCCTGTAGATATTCAGGAAGATAATTTAGTTAAGAATACTATTAACTTACCTATTAAAGTCCTAAATAACCCTCAAAACATTGTAGCTTTATCTCCAAGCAGTGATAACATATTAAGCATTAGGGGTGAGTCTAATAATAAGGAAATTGAACCAAAATTTATAGAGATAGAAGAAAATATTAGAACCTATATACAACTTGAAGAAAACAGGACTGATCATCAAACTAAACAGTCTAGGATACTTGTATGTGATAATATAGTAGAATTAGTAGATCAGGTAAATAAAAAGGAAGAGGAGGTAAATCAAAACATTAATTATTTAAGAGAGTCACTAACAGATGAATTAATGGATTTGTTTCTAGATAAGATATGTGATTTTGATGAATTAAAAGTTCAAAAAGAAATCCTAATCAAACAGATTCAAGAATGTATTAAAGAAGAAAATAAAGATGAGGGCATTAGATTCCCAGGTAAGGAAGTAACAGAAAATGAACAGCAAAGTAAAAATATAATTAAAAATGATCAAACCACCAAAGAGGGGATAGTACAAGTTGTTTCAATACCTCCAGAAATAGAAGCCTTAAATCTAGAGCTACCAGGGAGAATGGAAGATATTATAGAAATCTTTGGTAAGGAGATTATAGATAGAATAGAACCCTTAGCTCATACAATTAATGAACAAAAAAGCTCAAATAATTGGGCTAATTCGATAATAGGATCTCATGAAGACTCAACATTAGTTAAAGAAGCAATTGAAGGTCTCTTCGGAATTACAAATGAAAATAGAGAATTGAGTATAGCCTTGACTAGAGGTAGCCTAAGCACCCCTAATATTAATAAACTTAAAAAGAAAAGAGGCAGGAAATCAGCTGTAGAACTAAGATCTCTAGATGGCAAGGCAGGCAATCAAAAAAAGATAGCTGACATTCTGAACGCAGGGAAGGGGAAGCTCCTTCCCAAGGAGCAATGAAAGTCACTACTTGGAATGTTAGGGGTATAAATGTGCCTAACAAACAAAGATTAATCAAAAGATACTTAAAAAACTTCAAGTCTGAAATCATTCTTCTACAGGAAACTAAGCTTAACAAAGAGGAAAGTTCTAAATTCAGTAAAAGATTAGGCATCTGGAAGTCAAAATATGCTTGGTCAGCAGGACACTCAGGTGGTCTTGCTATCCTATGGGACCCTCGTAAAGTGGTGGCTACACCCTCCCTTACTAATGTTAACTAGATGTCACTAACAATTAAAAGCCTAAAATTAGATTTAAAATTTTACCTGATCAATGTATATGGGCCTATTCCTAATGAAGGGAAAAGAAGAGTATGGCAGGAGATACAAGGCCTTTTAACGAATAATCGAGAACATCCCTTTGTTATTGGAGGAGATTTCAATGCTATTTTATCTCTTGAAGAAAAGTATGGGGGATCTCAATATATATCACAAGCCCATAAAGATTTCAGCAAATGGGTAGCAGATAATCATTTAATAAGCATCAATACAATTAATGGAGTTTACACATAGAATAACAAAAGAGTTGGATTCAGTTACATAGCAGAAAAGTTAGATTCTTTATTAGAACAAACTCTGATAACTTTAATCATTTAGTCAATGCAGAGATCCTCCCAGAAGTAGGATCGGATCATTTTCCTGTTAGGATTACCATTATAGAGAATTCCAAACCATTGAGAAATCCGTTTAAGTTCAAATTTATGTGGTTCCAAAATCTTGAATTCATAAACCTCTTAGAGGACTAGTGGAAACACATCTCAGTTAAAGGATAAAAAATGTTCTGCTTAACCGCAAAGCTAAAAATCATCAAAAATAAGGCTTTAGAGTGGAACAAGAACAACTTTAATAATATATTTGAAGAGAAAACTCAATTAGAAAAAGAAATAACTGATCTAAACAATATAGTAATAGAATAAGGGATGAATGATCTCAATTATCACAAGGAAAAAGAACTATTGGCTAAATATAATGATATCCTCCTCAAAGAAGAAATTTTCTGGAAGCAAAAATCCAGGGAGTCATGGCTTAAGGAGGGTGATAGTAACACTAGATTCTTTCATAATACAACTAATTATAAAAGGCGTATTAATAGAATAGTCAAAATTAAGACACTTGAGGGATGTATTATTGAAGATCCCGATCAAATCGCAACTATTATCACAAATTTTTATAAATCCCTTCTCAATAACACAGAGGCAGTTGACCTCAATGCTCAAAATGATATGCTTAAAGCCATACCTAAATTGATTACTGAGTCGGATAATAAAATTATGAACAACAAGCTATCCTTAGAGGAGGTTAAAACTGTAGTATTCCAACTCCATCCAGATAAAGCCCCGAGACCAGATGGTTTTCAAGCTGGCTTCTTCCAAAAATGTTGGCATTTTGTTGGTGAAGAGATTTGGCAAGAGGTGGAAGCAACCAGAAACTCAGGTTCTCTTCTTAATGAAATCAATAACACCTTTTTTACTTTAATTCTAAAAAAGAATGATAGTATGTACCCTGGGGATTTTAGGCCGATATCCCTATGTAACACCATATATAAGATTATGTCCAAATGGTTAGCAAATAGACTCAAAACCTTTCTTCCAACTATTATTTCAGAAGAATAGATAGGATTTGTAGCAAATAGATCTATTTTGGATGGTATTATTATAGCGCAAGAAATAGTACATACTGCACAATTAACTAAGGAGCCTAGTATGCTAATGAAAATTGATATACAAAAAGCATATGATAAAGTAGACTGGAGATTCCTATGTAAATGCATGGAAGCTTTTGGTTTCTCGAAACAATGGGTTAACCTTATCTTTAACTGCATTTCGACCCCCAAAATTTCAATTCTTATCAATGGAACCCCGGAAGGATTTTTTAATATTTCCAAGGGCATTAGGCAAGGAGATCCGCTTTCCCCTTTTCTCTATGTCATTATGGTGGAAGCATTAGGTAGATCAATTACAAAGTACCAAGTGGAAGGGAGAATCTTGGGTTTGAAGGCCTCAGAAAATGTGCCTAATATCACTCATCAACAGTTCGTAGATGACATGAGTCTACCAGGATACGCTAACAGACAGGAAGCGAGTGCCTTCAAAGAAGTTCTTAACTTATACGCGAAAGCTTCAGGGCAGTGTGTTAATCCCTCCAAATTCAAAATTTTCTTTATCAACACTTGCCCAAAAATTGAAAAAGAAATATGTAGTATGATGGGATATAAAATTGGCAAATTCCCATGCAAATACTTAGGAATAGACCTCGATAAAGGTATCCAATCATCCAAATTATGGCAATAGGTCATAACCAAAGTTCAAAATAAGAAAAGTTCATGGAAAGGTAAATGGTTAACTAAAGTAGGTAGAATGACAATGATCAAATCCATCCTTTCAGCCATTCCCACATATCATCTATCCATTCTACCTCTCCCGATTAACGTTAAAAAAGAATTAGATAGAATGTTTCAAGAATTTTATTAGTAGGGCCCTTTAGAAGACAAAAAGCTTGCCCTGATTAAATGGGATACCCTATGTAAACCAATTGCTAAAGGGGGTCTAGGTATCAAAAACCTACTTTGGCAAAATCAAGCCTTAGGGGCTAAACTTATATGGAGAATGTACAAAGAATCAAATAGTAAATTGGCATCCATATTATTAAACAAGTACATCCCAGACTCGGATCCCATCAATATCTTCAGGTCACACTCCCATGTTAAAGGCTTGTGGATATGGAATTTTATTAAGGACTGCAGAGGGATTATTAGCCAACAACTCTCTTGGGATGTAGGTTCCGGTGATCAAGCTCTTTTCTGGGATGATTCATGGGCAGGCCTTACCCCCCTTAATAAATTGGGCTTCTCAAAGGAATTTATGGAAGAGTGCAAGAGAGGCATAGGTTTACATCTTAAGGATTACCTATGTAATTCGAAAGATTCTAATTGGAGTGATCTAAAAGAAATAGACAATGTATGGCAAGAGAAACACAACCTCTTGGCATTAATGAAGGATAGGGAGATCACAATTAAAAATAGATCGGATACTCTAATATGGGCAGGATCAAAGAACGGTAACTACTCTGTCAAGGAGGGTTACAATTCAATCATTAGGGACCAAAATATGGATAATATAGACATACCTTTGAATCTTTGTTGGAATAAAGTTTATCTCCCTAAAGCGGGTATGTTCCTTTGGGCAGCTTTGCAAAATAGAATCCTCACAGTAGACAGGCTGATTAAGCTTGGATTTGAAGGGCCATCGAGATGTCCTTTATGTGAAAATCAGTCTGAGGATGTCAACCATATCCTTCTTAACTGCCCTTTTTCACAAAATTGCTGGAACTGGCTACATCAAAGCTTAGGATGGAAATCTGCACAACATTGTGATCTAACCAGCAACCTTAAAGCTTGGCCTTCTCTTTATAAAGATAACTTATTTAAAGATATTTGGACAATAGCACCTTCAATTGTAGCATAGGAAATATGGAAAGAAAGAAACAGAAGGATTTTTATGGACCAAAAATTAACATGGAATTTAGTTACAAATAAGATAGAAGCGTCTATCGTGGAAATTATTAATAGCAAACTAAAGGAAAAAATGAGCTATGAAGATTCTTTCAAGAGCTGGGATAACAAGATTAGGTGCAAATGGCCAAAATTAGCTATCCCTCCCCTTTATGGTAAGGGGGGACCCAAAATTAAAATTGACAGAGCCTCCTGTAAATGGGTACCTCCAAAAGATGGTACAAACTCAATTTTGATGGAGCATCATGAGGTAATCCTGGGGAAGCAAGTATTGGAGGGATCATTCACAACTGGAAGTCGAAAGTTGTTGCTAAATTCTCAAAACCCATCAGTCCTACAACAAACAATATGGTTGAGTGTATAGCAGCATTAGAAGGGCTTAAATTATGTAAGAATCTCAACATTAAAAAAGGAATTATAGAAGGAGACTCCCAAATTATAGTTAATGCCATTCGCACTAAAAAAAACCCCAATTGGATGTTGAACTCAAAAATAGAAGAGATTAATTTATTAATGGAAAGCATGACAAAATATGAAATCAGACATACCTTTAGAGAAGGCAATTAAGAGGTAGATAAGTTAGCTAATCTAGGGGAAAACGGAGTGGTAACAATGGATAAGTATTCCTAAAAAACAATGAATAGACACCTATTAAATAATAAATAGATTCCATTATTTATAAACATCTTTAGTCTATAATGAATAGAAACAGTGCTCTGTATAACAAGAATAGTATTAACTTATCTAGATTCATTTTGTAATAATGATTAGATATAACCTTAGATTAGCATAGGTTTTATAGATACTTTCTGTAATAATATAATCATAAAAAGACATTAATAATTACATATATATGTATCAACTTGAAAAGGATCACCTCCCCCTGTCTGATATATCTTACGATAAATGGAATAATGATTTATCCATTATTGGCCTTTTTATCTTGTAGCTATCCTTGCCTCTTAGTAGATGCATTCGAGCTCTATCCCCACATAAGCTCTTTCTATAGTCGTGGCTCATGCATATAGTTGACATCCCCCAATTATTCCTTAGTCATATAGTTCTTTTAATCTAGGAATTAATAAATTATACTCCTTACACTCTCAAGGTCATTTTTTTTATCAATATGGTTATTATATATATAGCAATCATATATGTAGAAGTGTTGCGAAGAGGTTTCTTAAGATCATAAATCATGTTAACAACAAATTCAAAGCTGGGTTATAAGATAAGCTTTGGTAGATTAGCTCCCTTGAAGATATGTTTATACCTATAATCATAGAAGTATGGCTTTTACTTGTAAATATGGTAGCTTATTTGGTTCACTGAAATAGAAGATCAGGTCCATCCTTTATGAAGGAAGGGTCCTTTTGTTGGACTTTATTTAACATTAAGATTAAGATTTTTAAGGCTAATCTTTGCATGAATCTCTCTCCAAAGATGGTCAGGATGTTTGGTTAATTGTAAATCTCTGGTTTAATAATTTTGTTAATAACTCCTTAGACCCTATTATTTGATACATTTTTTTAGCACAATGAGGAATGTATGGACTATATTAGAATTTTATCTTATGCAGCAAGATAGGTACCCGAGATATTCCAATCTGGAGGAAGGTAAATATGATATTATTTTTGTGGCTTCTATATTTTTTTTGTTTTAATTATAATAGATACCCTTGACTTCGAGACATGGAAGATGTCTATTGTGTTTTTCAGGAGATATCTTTCAAGCAGGCACCCAAACATCTTCATCACCAAAGAATTCAAGACTGTTATCCATATAAAAATAAATGCTTGTATATGACATGGAATTGTATCCTTAAAAATTACAATGTAAAAAGGTAACAACATTACTCATTTCTATCGAGTAGTGGGTATGCCCACTGTATTTTGTATCCATAGTCAAAACTTGAGTGATTGAGAGGCGTGGGAATGCCCATGATATCGATGTATTTTTATTAAATCTCGACGACTGTTGAGTTGTGGGTATGCCCACATAATTATTGTATATGTACAGGACCTCTGGTCCCGGGCAAGGCTGGAGGTTTTCTCAACCACACTCTTTTCTACCAGCACCTGTAGCGAGTGGGGTCACAATGTAAAATAATTTTTAATATTAATAAAAAAATTATAGGGCTTCGGCCTTTTACCGATCAAAAAAAAAAAAAAACATATGCCAATTTTTTAAATTGACATGTTGGGAAGAAGAGATATTGATAGAAATACAAATTGGTATAGTGAATATCAGAATGAAGAGCACACAACCAAAGCAAAAAATTTCATACCTGAAATGAAAAAATATGGATGTATCATGTATGATGACATCCCAGAGTGCATCAACTTTACAACTCTCAATTAGAAGCAACAAAAGGCAATTGACATTATTATGACACACTACCATAACAATCAAGTGGGAATGCATTTATTTATGATAATTCAAGGAACAATGGGAATGTGAAAGTCTTATCTAATTGGTTTCATCAGCCAATCTCTTCAAATGGCAACGATGCCAAATGCTTCTCCACTTCTATTACTTGCACCAACTAGAGTTGCAACTTTTAGTATAGAAGCCTCTACCATTTATTCAAAGTTGTGAATACCAATTATAGATTTTGTGCGGCTAGAAGGGACAAGGCTTATGAGTTTTCAAGAAGAAATGAAACATATTCGATATATTTTGATTGATCAAATGGCCTTCATTGGTCAGAACTTGCTGGAAAATATTGATTGTCGACTCAGACAAGCCTTCCCGCAAAGTACTGAAATTAGGTTTACATGTATACCTTTCCTTATTCTTAATGATGCTATTAATGTCTTTTAATACTTATTAACATAGCTCGTATACAATATCATGTTATGATATTACTAGATGCTCTAAAGTTAAATTTTTCCAACCCTCTTTTAGGTGTATCTATTATTTTGGTTGGTGATCTAGGGCACATACCTCCTATCAATGATAGATCGATATATGATATCAACATGCAAGAAAAGTTACTATGGAAGGAATTGAAGACAGTGGTTACACTAGATAAAGTATTTAGGCAAGATGGACAAAACATTCCCCAAAAAAGATTTTGTCAGCTTCTCACAAATCTGAGAGATGCAGATTGAAAAATAGATGACTGGAACTTGCTTATGAAAAAAACTCTTGTAAGGTTAGATGCTGCAAGCAATGCTAATTTTGATAAGACGGTGCATTTGTTCTCTATGTAAATGACAATGTTCATAACCATAACATGAGGATGTTTTATTCTTTAAGGCATCTTGTTGCACATAGTCTTGCAACTAAGTCAAGGAGTGAAGATTGGTCAATTGAAGAACTTGATATAGAGTTATTGTTTAGTAACAATTCAAGGGTAATGTTGAAGTTACAAATCTACGGATAGAAGTCGGTCTTGTCAATGGATCATTGGGATATATCAAAAATATTGTCTACAAACCTGAAACTACTCCACCTGAACCACCAACATACGTCACAGTTGAATTTGATAATTGTCTATAGTCGAATGTGGACCTCTAATCCAACTACACACCCAACATGGTCATTACTCACATGATCAAATTACGAGAGAGAGTATGAATTACTCAATCTGAAATTTGTGGTGAAGTGACCTGTTGCCTCCTATGTAGATGGGGTGTTTAATTACTCTCATATTGGAGAGCCAACAACCATAAGACCAGTTCTACAACGGAGGATTTGAAAGCATGAAAATTAAACAAAATGAAATTAAGCTAAGATAAATATGCAATTAAAGCTAAGAATGAAGATGCAATTATACTAAGAATGAAGATGCAATTATACAAAGATCTTGAAAGAAATATGAAGTGCAATTTAATCTAAATAGCTTGAAAGAAATAGAGATTTAAACTATGAGAATGTAAGCAACTTAATCTAATATGAGAATGCAATACTATGCTAAATGAGAAATTAAGCTAATTGCAAATGAAAGCTTGAAAATAACAAGTTGAGACTAAAAATCACTATAGTTTAATTACTCTCAAAATTGCTCCTTTGAATGAAGAAATGAGGTTCATTAAATAGAAAAGCCCGGGGGAGAGAATGAAGAGGTTCTTGATTTGAAAGTCCTGACTCTTCATTCCCATTTGAGACAAAAATGCTTAAATTACTTAATTAAAAGAATGGAAAATGCCACACAGGGTGACCTTTCGAATATTGTGAATTATTAATTCAAAAAGGAATGTCCATTCAAATAACAAGTAATTATTAATTCCTTTTCATGTATATTAGCCAAATGGGGTGGGTTTAATTTAATTCCAAGCACTTAGGACTTTAGAATTAAATTAATTTATCATAGGGGTAATTTAGCTAATAAAAGTTGAAGAATTTAGGAATTAATTTTAATATTTGATTAATGCAATTAGGGTTTTTGCAATTGACATCAAGTTGAATTAAGTTAGGTAGAAGAGAGAAAATTGCCTAGTAAACTAGGACTTTGAAGATGTAAAATTGATGAAAATGCACCAAAATTGATTGAAATTATTAGGTGCCAATTTTGGGGTATTACATTTGCCCCTCTTTGAATTGATGTGCGAGGGCGCGTTGATTCAAAGAATATTCTGAAGTGACAAATGACAAGAAATCCAGAAGTCTAGGTTAGGTTGCCAAGACATCAAACAGATCAAAGCATGATATTCTAAAGTCTAAGTTAGATTGCAAAGACAACGGTCTTGAGAGAAGACAAGAATCAGGGTTAGGTTGCCCCAATGCCTAGAATGAGATTCAGATGCAAACTTAGGACTGTCTTCAGAATCTGGATTAGATTGCCCCAATATGAAGCTTAGCCTTCTGAGACCTGGGTTAGATTGCCCAAATAACTGTCTAAAAGATATTTCAAGAGCCATCTCCAAAACGAAGCTTGACTCCCAGGAATTAAGGTTAGATTGCCCCAATACCTAAAAGATTTCGAGAACCATCCCTAGAATGAAGCTTGATTCCTGAGGATCCAAGTTAGATTGCTCAGATACCTAAAAGATAGATGACTAGATAGCAAGATGTGAGGCACGGAGATGCCCCTAGCAATAAGAATTGATGATTCAGATTAGACTAATTCAAGAATTGATTTGACAAGATTCAAATGATGTAATCATCCTGCCCCCTCGGGAGTGAAATCGAAAGATGACATATTAGAAGGACGATTGACAACAAGAGGTTGCAGAGAAGAATAAATTAGACTAGATTTGAGAAGCTGCAGAAGCAAATCGGAGCAAAGTAGAGGTCCTGTTGACCAAGTTTGACCATGGTTGACCAAATTTGACTTGAGTTGACTTTGATGAAAAAGAGCAAAGATCTTGAGAACATGATGCAAAGATGAGGGTTTGGCAGGAAGATGACGCCAAAAGGCTGACTGCACAAGCATCCGATCCCAAAGGGTCCTAGAATTTTAAAACATGATTTTGAGCTATCTAGAGATGTCAGATTTCAATTTCAATCCTGTAGATGGATTCAGAGCAGTTGATTTAACCAAGGGTGCAATTTTCATGCAAAACGGAGCACTTTTGAAAATTAGGTCAAAAGCTATATAAGGCCCGGAGGGGTCATTGTCAATGCATTATTCACCTTCGTCTTCTTGTGATTTTGAGCTCTGAGAGAAATGGAGGGTCTTCCGCTGCATATACATCAATTTGAGCACTCCCGACGACACACTCAGCCCACGGAGTATGACGCACCTGTAAGTAGTCGATAAACCTTCTTGCATTTCAATTCGTACCACTTTTTAGGTCAATTTAGGATGATTTAGCATAGTTTTAGGTCGTGTTCTTCCAATCTCACGTGAGGAAGTAGTTTCCTCATGCCGGCCTAGATCTCCCTTCATGTGAGGAAGTAGTTTCCTCACATAAGTTAGGTCTTCTTCATGCGGGCTCTGTTTGGAAGCTTGCGCAAGCTGAAAGCCGGTCCCGCGTGAGATTTCTCCTATTCGCACAAGGTCAAATCCTATCTCGCACGAGGAAATAGTTTCCTCGCGTGAAAAGCTCTTGTAGAGTTTGAATGCTTTTGTCAAAATTTGTCAAATTTGCATAAAATCAGCCAAGTAGAGCATTGCAAAGTCATGTCTAGGATAGATGTCTTGATGTATTTGTTGTTGTTGTGTTGAAAAACCATCATGTTGAGATACTGATCCAATGTCATCGCTTGCTTTGCAGGTTGACTTCCTTGACATTTCCTTCAGGACACACCATCCTGTTATCACCACATTAGTGCAGAGACTGACAAATGTAGAGAGTACTCACATTGAGGGACTCAGCCTGGGATACTTGCGTGATCTACTTGACATTCAGGTAAATCACAGTCTTCTTGGTGCACTCGTAGAGCGTTTCCATTCGGAGACAAACACTTTTCACTTTTTGACGGGGGAGATGACTGTGACTCCCAAGGATGTATACAGGATTCTATGAATACCCATTCATGGTGCTCGAGTGGAGTACGACACACAACCACGACAAAGCACAGTAGCCTTGAGGACCATCTTCAGGGATGATCTAGTGATGGGTCGGGCCATCTCCTGGGAGGATCTGACACGCAGATACGGTAGTGCTCACCTATTAGCCATTGTACTTGTGATGTTCTTGAGCTACTACCTTGTTCCAAATTGAGGTCAGCATGGTCTAGAGTGCAGTTGGGGGACGATGCTACAGAGGATGTTGGCCAGACTAGTGGTTAGATTTGGATGGGGCAAGTGCATGTTAGCCCATATGTACCATGAGATGCATGAGATAGTATATCGCGGTGTGAGGACCATGGTAGTAGGTGTCTTCATTCTTCAGATCTAGGCTCAGGAGCATCTCCTTGTTTGTAGGCCCATCTTCCATGATACGCGGCAGGCTCTTGAGCCTTACATTTATAGGTACGTAGGCCCGATGACTCAGCCTCTGCTAGGCAAGACAGAGCAATGGAGAGGATAGCTGGATGACATGGTAGCTGTAGTTTGGAGACCTTGGGTGGCTACTGAGCCCTAGGATGATGCTCAGAGAGAGCTTTCACATATGTTTGTTTCACGTCCACTGATTGGACGGAGTGTCACCATTATAGAGAGAATCCTTGTTACACGCATCCTGCGCTAGTTTGGTAAGCAGTAGGACATATCACATGAGTACTACCCCTATGCCTGCTTCACCGATGAGGAGAAGAAGGGGTGGCATGTGAGACTGGATCCAGGGTGGTGTGCGATAGAGGCATGCATTCCAAAAACATGATGGGATTATATGGTGGGTGTCACCAATGCAGGGGTGACACCTGCATATAGGGACTAGTTTATTACACATCCACATTTGAGATTCATGGATTTGGTTGGTATGGGAGCATAGCAGCAGTAGGTACTAGGTTAGTAGCCACCATTTTAGCATCCTGCATAGCAGCAGGTTGCACAGTAGGGACAACAGCAGTAGAGAGTGTTGAGACCCCGATCAAGATAAACTAGCATCCCTACTAGGACGATGGGCTCAGATGTAGGAGCTGGGAGCAATGGGGCCCAAAAGAGGTCCACTAGGCAATGGATAGGTGATACATCACAATAGGCACCACTAGATGATGATACTAATATGTCTGACATTTCGGCAGGAGCAGGTACACCATAGTTGCAAGAGGCTTTCAGGAAGAGCCATGAGAGGGTGAGACGAGTTCAACGGGAGTGGGATGACTATCACACTTGAGTCATCAGGGAGGAGACCTAGGTAGCTAACAAGGACACCAAGATCAGGCAACTATGGGAGAAGCTAGCATGATCGAGGATTGAGACTAGATATGAGGCTGCTTAGGCAGCTTATTACTATGCAGCTTACTGCGGGGTCATTCCAGATATGTTAGAGCAGGTACCACCCTTTTTTGATTGTGCTAGAGCTCCATAGGCACCTCCACTAGCACCTCCATAGGCACCTCCACAAGCACCACTACAGCAGGCACCACAGGCACCCCCACAGCAGGCACCTCTACAGCGGCCGATGCCCCTTCCACAAAGACCATTGACACCACCTCCTTCAGGTGGTGTGGGACCTAGTTAGCATATTTTGATATACTTGTACATTGTAGCCCATTTTTTATACTGTGCTCAAGTAGCACCTTCTCTTTTGTACATGACATTATTCGAGATATATATGAGATCGACATTTTTTATATCATTGTACTTGTTGACATATTTCTTTGATATTGATGTTTTTATATGTTTAGATGTATGGATAGAAATGTATGAAATGCACATGTTTCTCTTTTATGAATATGAATATGTACATGACTATTTTGATGATGATGCAATGTGAAATGCAATGATAGATGGATAGAATATATGCATATGTGTAATGTATGATTTGAGTTATGCTTATAATGGATGCACATGTATATGTAGATGCAAATGAATTTATGAATGCAAATGGAAATGAAATGAAAATGCAATGGATATGTAATGTATATGATACTAACCATCTCATGCAGGATTGTTGCAATATATGACAGGTACTAATAAAAAAGATTACATTTTGAAGATCGAGAGCAAGGACCGGACACTTGTGTAGCCAAGATGAACCTAAGACAAAAGATGAGAGCCTTTGATGAACAGGAAGCAATCAAGAGAGTATCAAGATATCATCTCAAATGCAAGCTTAGTATGAAAATGCAAGCCTAAGCTAAATGCAAGCCTAGAATGAACATATGCAATTCCTAGGACTTGGTTGTTGGACTCACCATATTATCATCATCGAGTTCATTTTAAGCATAGGACGATCGCAATATGCCATACAATCCTCACTAACATTGCAACCATGAGAATATGAATATGACATAAGTCTTAGATTTTTCGGAATGAGATGTAAGCATTAAGGCACAAGAAGCCAGAATGACCTGAACACCTATTCCTTTTGATTTAGCAAGTTAACATAAGCATCAAAGCACAATTTCTAGAATGACCTAAATGCTGCTTGCAAACAAACACACCAGACACGTGAGAGTTCCTTCTTTTGCCAAAGAGTGCTTGCAGTGACCCTTACATTCACTTAGTAGGACGAGCGTTAGCAATTTTACTTGTAGCAGAAAGAAGTCACTCAAAACAGACAAGGAGAAGAACCAACCTCACCAAAGCGTCCATATAAAAGGATTCGAGGTATGCATGGCCATCCAATACGAGATGAAGGCTCTTACAGATGGACACCCCTCTTATATGAATTCATTGGATCATTGGAACTAAACCAACAAACATAAAGCAAAGAAAAGATCATGCCCCCAGTCTTCACGTTTCTCAGTCAAGAAAGATGTCTTAGATTCGCTCGAGGGGAAATGATAAAGAAAACAAACAAGCAAGAAAATAAAAAGCTTAGCATGCTTCAAAGGAACACAAAACCAGTTTTAGTTTCAGTTTACGTTTGTGTTCAAGCGGATTGAAGTTGAATCAGAAATGCACAACGTTCGAAGCCTCGATGGGATAGTGATAGTAGGCAAACGTAGTGAGAATCACTGGTGACCATCGTGAGAGATGAGGTCCCAAGAAGATATCAGTGCGTGGACCAAGTATCAGCAGGCGAACATAGTGAGAACCACTAGTGATCGATACAAGGAAGATTCTCAAAAGAGAGAATAAAGCACGAGCGAAACATCAGCAAATAGATGCAGTGAGAACCACTAATGACTGATGTAAGGAAGAGATCATGAAAGAGAGGGGTTCGAAACGAGAGCTAAGTATCAATAGGCAAGCATAGTGGGAACCACTAGTGACCGATACACAAGAGATCCTCAAGGAGAGAAATCTCAAAAGTAGCTAGACATCAACAGGCAGGCGCAACAGGAATTGCTAGTGACTGATGCATGAACAAAGCTTTCGAAAGTGATAGGACAATGCCCCCTAGACCAAGAAGGTTCCCCCAAGTGTGAACCAGTTCCAATCCATGAAGAGTCAAGGAAAATCTTGAAGACAACTGAAAGCAAGTGCATGAGCTAGCAAACCAAAGCAGGAAATGAACTAAAAGTAGGAAACAAACTAAAGAAGGAAAGCAAAGAGACTAAAGTGGGAAACTAAGAGCTAAGCGATGCTGAGATGAGATGAAGCTTTAGGAAACAAGAGGCACCTATTTACCAGGTTTTCACCATCTTGGCAAAGATTCTATTTTTGCTACCATGACGCCTATTTACTAGGTTTTCATCAATGGCACATTTTTCTTCCTTTTCAATTTTTTTGTACTTTTCTCTTTTTTAATTTTTTTTGTATTTTGAATATTTCTTTTTTTTTTTTGTATTTTTTATCTTTTGACTTTTTTTGTATTTTTTCAATTTTCAATTTTTATTATTATTATCAAGGCGCATGTTTACCAGGTTTTCACCAAGATAATAGATACATCAAAGCACATGTTTACCAGTTTTTCACTAAGATGATCATTTTTTCAAGACATTTTGCAATTTTTAGGATTTTTGCCAATATATCATTTTTTTGAATTTTTTTCAAGACCAATAAGTATGTACATGAGCACACAAAGAATGCCTCAGCAGTAGAATTTCTTCACGTGAAGAGCGTTGATAGGCTCTTTGAGCTATTTTCCTTCAATGGTGGAGAGTCGATAAGCGCCAGACCCAAATGCTGCAGTAATGACATACAGACCAAGCCAGTTTGGTTCAAATTTGCCTTTTTGGACTCGCTGCTATTGATTCTTAGGGTTCTCTCTCAGGACAAAATCACCCACTTGGAATTCTCTTTGTCTGACTTTCTTATTGTAGGCTTTAGACATCCTCTTTTGATATTCTCTTAGATGATCGAACACCACCTTTTGATGTTCATCAAGTAACTCAAGCTCTTGAAGCTGAGATATTCTATTCTCTTCATCAGTGATGAGGCCCTTCAGAGAGATTCACAATGTTAGAATCTCGACCTCAATAGGTAATACTGCTTCTGCTCCATAAACCAAGGCAAAGGGTGTGGCCCCCATTGGTGTTTGGATACTTGTTATGTAGACCCACAAAGCCAGATTAATCTGGAGATGCCAATCTCTACTAGATTTATGAACTATTCGGTGCAAGATTTTCAAAATTGTCTTATTAGAAGCCTCTACTTGTACATTACCTTGAGGATAATAAATAGATGACCAATGCTAAATAATTTTGAATTTGGTGCATAAGTCTGTCAGGTCCTTATTTTTATATTGTCCCCTATTGTCAGTGATAATAGATGAGGGTATACCATATCTACAAATGATATAGTTCAGTATGAACATAGCAATAGTCTTGCCATCAGCTACAACTAGAGACACTGCCTCAACCCATTTGGTAAAGTAATCAGTAGTTGTAATGATAAACTTATGTCCTCTTGAAGAAGAAGGATGTATCTGACTGACCAAGTCAAAGGCCCATTGCTAAAATGGCTAGAAACTTATGAGAGGATTGAGCTCATTACTAGGAGCATGAATCAGATTCACATGAAATTGGTATTGCTTGCAAGTCTTGGCATATTGAACAGCTTCTTTTTCCATTTCCAGCCAGTAATAACCAGCTATAATAAGTTTCTGAGCTAACATCAAACCACTAGAATGAGACCCACATATACCTTCATGTACCTCAGCTAGCGCACGTTTGGACTCATCGGGTTCTAAGCACCTAAAGAGAGTATCGTCTAGACCCTGTCTATACAAGTCATTTTCTATGAGAACATACCATGAAGCAGTACAAATTAGGTGACACTTTTCATTCTGGGTATAGGTGTCTGGAATGATTTGGTCATGAAGGTAGGAAAAGATATGGTGGTAGCGAGATGAGTCATGTCCAATGATTGAACAGATCATCTGGGATTCGGGAATATCATAGGCAGGGTAGTGTAATGCCTCCACCAGGAATTTGTGTCTAAAGTCATTCTCTAGCATTTGTAACATTGAAGCAAGAGTGGCCATAGCATCAACTACCTTATTGTCTACCCTTGGAATCTACTGGAAAGAAATGTGTGCAAAGTACTATTTGAGATCATCCACCATTCTTTTGTACGTTATTAGTTTGTCATCTTTAGTTTGGTAGACATCATTGACTTGGTTGATGATTAATTGAGAGTCTCCAAAGACCTTGAGCTCATCCACACGCCATTCAAGAGCTATCTTCATTCCATTAATGAGAGCTTCATATTCAGCTATGTTGTTTATGCAGGGAAATAAAATTTTGTAAGCTTTTGGTAATGAGTATCTTTGAGGTGTTATAAATAGAATGCATGCACCGGATCCTTGTTGAGTGAATGATCCATCAAAGAACATGCTCCAAGATTGATGTGTGAGAAGCATGATGGATTCATTTGGAAATTCAATACTCAAAGGCTAGTGATCTTTCAAAGGAGCTTCTGCTAACTGATCAACAATTTCTTGTCCCTTAATAGCTTTTCTTTCCACATACTCAATGTCAAATTCACTAAGTATCATCACCCATTTCGCTAATCTACCTATGAGGGAAGCCTTGCTTAGTAGGTACTTCAGTGGATCAATTTTTGCAATAAGCCTTATGGTGTGAGCTAGCATATAATGCTACAACTTTTGAGAAGCAAATACCACTGCTAAACAAGCCTTCTCAATGACAGAATAATTCATTTCATAGGAAACCAATGTTTTGCTGATATAGTATATGGCTCTCTCTTTGTTGTTCTAATCTTCTTGAGCTAGGAGAGCACCCAAAGATGTGTTTTTTGCTAAGATGTATAGTATAAGCAGCTTCCCATGAATAGGAGGCATTAGTATAGGTGGATTAGCAAGATATTATTTTATTTGAGTAAGTCCCCTGTCACATTCCTCATTCCATTCATAGGTCACATTCTTATGTAAAGTTTTAGTGAACGGTTGTGACTTGTCGGCCAACTGTAAAATGAAGCACCAGATAGATTGTAGCCTTCCCTGTAATCCTCTCATTTGACTGATATTCTTGGGTGGAGGCATGTCCATAATAGCTTGCACTTTTTCAGGATCAACTTCTATGCCTTTAGCTAAAATGATATAACCCAAGAGTTTCCCAGAAGTAACACCAAAAGCACATTTCTTTGGATTAAGTCTGAGACTAAATTGTTCCATGCGGTCAAGGATGGGACCCAAATCTATGAGATGAGTTCTTCGTTGCATGCTTTTGGCTAAAGTATCATCCACATAATCCTCCATCATTTTAGGCATCATATCATGGAAAATAGTGGTAACAACTCTCTGATATGTTGCTCCAGCATTCTTAAGGCCAAAAGCCATGACATTCCAGCAAAAGGTGCCCCAGACACATGTAAAAGTGGTCTTTTCTTGATCTTCTGGCACAATTTTGATTTGATTATAGCCAGAAAAGCCATCCATCAAGGAATACATCTCATAACCTGTTGTCATGTCTACTATCATATCAATATTAGGCAGTGGGAAGTCATCTTTTGGACATGCCTTATTTAGATCTCTAAAATCTATACACACACGAATGGATTTATCATGTTTAGTGACTGGAACAATGTTTCAAATCCATTCTGCATAATCAATAGTTCTTATAAAACCAGCCTTAGGAAGCTTTTCTAGTTCTGCTTTAACCAAAAGTGCTACATGTGGATGCATCTTTCATAGCTTCTGTTTAACAGGTTTGATACTTGGTGCAATGGACAAATGATGCATGATTAGATTGGGGTCTAAACTAGGCATGTCAGAGTAGGTCCATGCAAAGTTTATTTTCTTGCTTTGAAAGAAGCTTGTGAACTCTTCTTTTTCTTCAGCAGACAATGATTATGCTAGATGAATAATCTGTGGAGCGGCCTTTATCTCCAAATTTACTGGCTGTGTCAGCTCAATCAATACTGATGACCTCTCTTGAAAGTGGCTCAGAAGTGTATCAATTATCTCATCCTTGGGTGCCTCAAAGAGGTTTTCACCCTCGGATATGTCTTTTATTTTTACTATTTTTGGCTCTGATACTGCCACAGTGGTTTTCACCATCAGAGCATCTATTTTTTCTTCTTTTAATTTTTTGACTAAGATACTTGATATCCACCTCTATCATGCTGACACTGCTTTCGCTAGTGGAGGACATCACAAGTTCAATAGCATAAAGGTAACAGGCTAGATCATAATCATTCTAGAATGTTAGGACTTCATTGGATGTTAAAGGGGAGTTCCAGTTTATCAGATCGGGATGGCTGAGTGAAAGGGAAGTAGTGACTGGTTCAACTGCGTTCATAGTATAACCATCAAAAGCACTGATGAGCAAGTCAAGACCTAGAGCGATCTCATCCAAAGGAGTGTTTGAATCCCTAAAAGACCTTGCATCAGAAGTAGAGGACACGTTAACACTAGTGGTGTCTAATTCATGTGGCCTAGTGCTAGACCCTTCACCTACTTTGAGAAGTCTTTCATACACGTGAACAGTATCTATGTCTACATCATAAGTAGCATCAGACAAAGAGTCAAACTCATATTCATGTGAGTCAGTACTTGATGTTGGAATTTCATTAGCAGCATCATCAGACCCATTATTATTCCTTGTGGCATTAATAGCTTGCTAAAGTTGTTCTTGCTCAAGATACTTTTGAAAATATGGTGGCCTATATTGTTCACCTGTAAAATTGGGATAATCATTCAATGTTTCTTTCCATTCCTCATATGTGAATTGATACACTAAAGAAGTTTTATTAGAATCATTATCAGTATCAGTATTTGTCTCTACCATATGGACAGGTATGATAGGCTCATCAAGTTTTGCAAAGAGTGTAGCAAGTTCTGGAGGAATAGGATATGGAAATGTATCTTAATCAAAGCTGGCCTCTAGATTCACTTCTGGAGTGGCATCTTCAATTTCTTGTTCAGGTTCAGATTTAGGCTCAGGAGCTGACACAAATTTCTTGGTCCCCAAATGAAAAAGATTATTTTTAAAGCCTAAGCCACTAGTATCTTTTGTGCGGCGGCCCGTAGCTTCAATGGGTTTTAGCAAGCCATTATCATTCTTTCCTATAAGACCACTCCCCTTATAACCGAAGTGCTTCATGATCTTGAAGGCCTCACTATATGGTTCTTACTCTAAATCTGGAGGTGGAGTAGTTGTTTCAGCTATTTCTTTTCCCTTATAGATCCAAGCTCTAATAGCTCTCTCTTCATCCTCATCTTCTAAAGGTGTAGAGGCCCTTACAAAGGTGCCATCATAAACTATTTGAGGAGGAGCATTAGAAAGTTTTTTATTCTCAAAAGGTTTCCCATAAGAGCATGGAGATAGAGGTAAAGCAACCAGTGATAGCACAGGTTCAATTCGGTATTCTCCCATGCCTGTATCCTTAAGTCTCAAAGTTTGTTCCATTTCCTTTAGCTTAGTGTAGACTAGGATTTGAGCGTGCACCTAAACCTGTTTTGAAGGCCAAAGACAAACAAACGTCATAGCATATTATCAAATCAAATTTAATGGTAAACAAACTAAAATCAAAGCCACCTCAGTTTAAGCCTAAAACGGATGCGCCCATGCACCGTTTGATATGCTTGGATATAAATGGATGTGGGTGTGCAAACTCAAGCACTTGGAGCATGCAAATAGGATGATTTGAGGATCAAGAAGACCCAAAATGACACAAAATAGGTATGAGGAACCTATTTTGCCTCAAAGGCCTCAAGAACACACAAATATGCAAAGCTAAAAGATGAACTAAGATTGATTAAACAAGAAATGAATCTATGTTAATCCAATTAAGCTAATTTAAATGTGATTTAAGCTTGAAAATGATCTAAAATGATGAGTTTATGCTTATGCTAGAATGAAAATGGCATTATAACTTTGCTATTGAGTTTGAGAGTTGAAAGATGATTTGCCTTAGGAAGTGAGGGTATTTATAGGAAAAGGGAAGGGCTTGGTTAAAAAGGATGAGTCAGAGTTAGGGCTAAGGTTAGGGTTGAGTCAAGGACAAGTGTCCTGACAAGTGTTAAGGGAGGATTGAGTTGAAAGTTTGAGGGCATGTGCACAATTTGGTAAATGTGCCCAAGGCCAAGAGGTGGCAAGGAAGGGATAAGGTGGTCTTAAATGCATAATGAATGCATGTAAGAAAGATAAGGAAGGCTTAAATGCATCCTTAAATGCATTTGCAAGAGGTGGCCAAGAGGTGGCCATCTTTGTTGACTAAGGAGGATGACTAAGAGGAGGTTAGCATAAGTTTTGGTAAACCTTTTGCTAATGGAATGTGACAAGATTAGAAAGGGGATTAGGATTAGGATTAGGGGATTTTAGGATTAGGATGGGTGAAGAGGTTGTGTTGAGAAGTTTCTAGAAGAGTCTAGAATTCTCCTAGGTTTTATGGAATAAAAGTTTATTCATTCCAAAAGCTTAAGTTTGGGAAAATTTATTGAAATATTTTCAATAAATATGAAAATTAAATATTTAATCTTAATTAAATATTTTGAGTTGAGATTAGGGTTAGAAAAGATGGGATTAGCCTTTTAATCGAAATTAAGAAGGGATTAGAAGATTTTGGAAGAGGTTATGGTCTTAAGAAAATTGGCCAAGTTTTGGTCAAAAAATAAATTAATTATTTTTTTGGGGGATTTTTGGTCAATTTATTAATTAAAATAATTAATAAATAGGGGATTAATGTTTAAATAAGATTTAAACATTTTTGGGAGGGATTTCTTAATTAAATATTTTTAATTAAGAAAAAGGGATTTAATGACATAAAAATAAATTAATTAATTAAATAATTAATTAATTAATAAATGATAATGTCATCAGGGATTTTTCAGAAAATAAAAATACTTTATTTTCTAAAGGATTTTTAGGTGTCTACATTTTGCCCCTCTTTGATGCGATGCCGCAAGTGGCATGGCTTCAAAGACAAGAAAATAAGATGCCCCAGGCTAGAATTTAGAGGAATAAGGGATTGTGCCCCCTCGAGAAAATAACGCAAGGAGTAAACATTGTGGAATTTTCTCGAAAGGAAACAGAGAAGGAACGACTGAGGAAGCAGGGGAGATAAATTACCAAGCTTCCAAGAGCAAAGATGGGTGAATGCAAGATGAGATGGAAATGCAAGATGCAAGATGCAAGATGCAGCTATATGTAAAGATGCAAGATTAATCTATATGATGAATGCAAGGGACCAGATAGCTCCAAGTGCAAACGGGAGTGCACAACCTAGATTTAATATAGCTATGTTAGAGACCTGCCAAAGATACTGGGATCACGAGGCCTGTCAACAACGTCGCAGAGGACTGACGAGGACTGACACTAAACAAACACACAGGGTTGCCCCAACATCACACATGAAGCGCAGAGGCGACATGGCGGATCCGATGCTGAAGGAACCACAAACACACAACTGACTCACAGGCAGAAGCGAAAGATCAAAAGACCTTGCCCCAGATTATCCGCACACGCAGCACACCGTGATATAAAGAATCATGGTGACCCTGGTGGGATAAAGAGAAGCCAAAAAGATTAACAAGACCCAAAGGACAAAAAAAATCCAAGATCAAAATGATAACTCCAAAAAGACATCCTTTGCCAAGGAGAGAGATTAGGTTTGATTGATGGTGGGAAGATTGGTTGGACAGGAGGAATGATATATCCTTAAGGACCAGGATGGAAGATTAGGTCAGACAGGAGGAACGATATATCCTCAAGGACCCATGGGTTGGTGAGAGAATAAGTGTAGTTGTTCACTGGCAAAAAGCTGAAGTTCAAGGAATAATCAGGATGAGTAAGGATAAGTCATCAATTGATGTTGCTGAAGCACAAGGCCTGAGTGGGACTACAAATTTTCTGAGGCTGGGGATGGGACAAGATATTTGATCAAATGCTGCTGCAGGACGGACAAAGGTTATGTACAACAAGGAGGAACGATATGCACAAGGGATATGTACAGAAGCTCAGGATTGGGGATAGGAAGATCACACTCGGCGGGACTCTCACTAGGATGGAGACAAGAAGGATAAATACAGGGAGGAAAGCGCTATACAGGAAAGGGAAAGGGATATGGTACAAAGCTTTGGAATAGGATATGGATTGCAGATGGGTTGGAGGAAGATGGAAGCTGAATGCTTGGAGGATAGGGGAGATGGAACTGCTGGGAGATCTGTTATGGATGGAGGAAGAGGACGGTAGCTGAAAGGACAACTGAATAGATAAATAGCCCAGTTTACTATGTTGGCACCTGTTTACTAGGTTTTCACCAACATACTTGTCCAAGGCGCTTGAATTGCCAAGTTTTCACCGTTTGGACGATTATTTTCTCTTTCTCTTTTCTTTTTTGCTTTTTTGCTTTTTTTTTTTTGCTTTTTTGAATGTTTTTGGATTTTCTGATATATGCAAGATCAGGTTCAGGCATAGAACCTCTTCAGATGGATGATGTTGATAGGATCATTCAAGGGCTCACCTTCTGGTGTTGATAGCTGATAGGCTCCTGAGCCGAAGGATGCGGTGACAACATAGGGGCCCAACCAAGTAGGCTCAAACTTGCCTTTCTTTTCTCTATTTGCTAGGACCTTCTGATTTTCTTTAAGGACCATGTCACCGACCTGGAATTGTCTAGGATGGACCTTTTTGTTATAACTCCTTTTGAGTCGATTTTGGTATGCCACCAGGTGATCGTAAGCTTGCTGTCTCTTTTCATCTAGCAGATCTAGCTGTGTGAGCCGGGCCACACGATAGTCTTCATCAGTTGTATAGTTCTTCATGGAGACGCGCAAGGATGGGAGCTCAACCTCGATTGGTAGAACGGCTTCAGCACCATATACAAGAGAGTATGGGGTGGTGCCTGTGGGAGTGCGATAAGAAGTGTGGTAGGCCCAAAGGGCAGGATTGATTTGGAGGTGCCAGTCACGACCAGAATCATTGACAACCTTCTTGAGGATTTTCAAGATAGTTTTGTTGGTTGCCTCAGCTTGGCCGTTTCCTTGAGGGAAATATGGACTAGAGAAACGGTGATGGATGTGGAGCCTGGCACACAGATCATCCACATGCTGGTTTTCAAAAGGTGTGCCATGGTCTGTGAAAATGGTAGATGGTATGCCGAAGCGGCAAATGATATGGTAGAGGATGAACTTGGATATTTGGATGCCAGTAGTAAGGGTGAGCGGAATCGCTTCAACCCATTTGGTAAAGTACTCTGTGGCTGTTATGATATACTTGTGTCCATCCGAAGAGAGGGGGGTGATCAAGCCAACGAGGTCGAGGCCCCAACATGAAAAAGGTCATGGTGGTGCAATAGGTTGTAGATCCTGTATTGGTGCATGTATCAAATTGGCATGCTGTTGACATGGGAGACATTTCTTGACAAATTCACACGCATCATGTTCCATTGTTGGCCAATAATATCCAACTCTAAGCAGCTGCTTTGCTAGAACCATGCCACTCGTGTGGGCACCGCAAATTCCAGCGTGAACTTCTTGTAAGGCCAGGACGGCCTCGTTTGAATCTAAACATCTAGATAGGACATTGTCATACCCGCGACGATATAGGGTGTTGGCTACAAGAGTGTAGCGGGAAGCTCTGCGAATAAGGTTTTGGCGTTGGTTATTGGTGAGATGGGGAGATATGATACCATTTTTTAGATATGCATGGATGTCGTGGTACCATGGGGATTGGGGACCAACCAAGACACACACCATGTTTGCATCGGTGTTCTCATAAGCTGGCAAGTGTAGCTGCTCGACTAGAAATTCATATTGTGTTGCGTCACGTGGGATTTCCAATAAGGATCTGATGGTTGCCATTGCATTTGCTGCTTTGTTTTGAAGCCTTGGGATCTGATTGAATTGTAGATGTAGGAAATGCTCTTTCAGTTTATCCACCAGTTGCTTGTAGGGTAGCAATTTGTCATCCTTTGTCTGATACTCATCAAGGACTTGCTTGATAATGAGCTGTGAATCTCCAAAGACTTGTAGTTCTGTGATGTTCCATTGGATAGTTGTTTTGAGACCTAAGATGAGTGCCTCATATTCTGCAATGTTGTTGGTACAAGGGAATCCCAACTTGAATGATTTTGGAATATAGTCACCTTGAGGTGTGACGAATAGGATTCCTGCCCCAGAGCTATGGGATGTGTTGGAACCATCAAAGTATAGTTTCCACATGGGCTGCTCTTCAATCATGCACAAATGTTCATCGGGGAATTCCATGATTAGTGGATAGGCATCCACCAGTGGTGCTTCTGCTAGTTGATCGGCAATGACTTGCCCTTTGATTGCATTGCGATCTACATACTGAATGTCAAATTCGCTGAGTAACATGACCCATTTTGCCATACGACCTGTGAGGGTTATCCTTGATAACAGATACTTAAGAGGGTCCACCTTTGATATGAGCTTGATTGTGTGGCTAAGCATGTAATGTCTAAGTTTTTGAGTGGCAAAGACCACTACTAGGCATGCTTTCTCCATGGGTGAATAGTTAAGCTCATAGCCCACAAGAGTGCGACTGATGTAGTAGACAGCTCATTCTCTGTTTTCATCATCATGCTGTGCTAGGAGTGCCCCTAGTGCTGTAGCTGTTGTTGAGATGTAAAGGATGAGTGGGCATCCTGGAACTGGTGGTACAAGGATCGGAGCGTTAGCTAGATACTCTTTGAGCTTATCAAAGCTTCTTTGACATATGGGATCCCACTTGAAGTTGGTGTCTTTGCATAAGAGATGTGAGAAGGGTTGGCACTTGTCTGCTAGTTAAGAGATGAATCGCCGAACTGATTGAAGCTTGCCCTGTAGGCTTCTGAGCTGTTTGAGATTTCTTGGTGGAGGCATCTCCGTTATTGCTTTTACCTTTTTAGGATCGATCTCTATGCCTCGTCTAGAGACGATGAAACCTAGAAGCTTGCCAGATGTAACACCAAAGACACATTTCATGGGATTAAGCTTTAAGCCATAATGATTCAGACGATCAAATACACGCTCTAGGATGTTGAGGTGCTCGTCTCTTGTTTTGGATTTTGCAAGGATATCATCCACATATTCCTCAAGGATCTTGTGGATCATGTCATGGAAAATGGCTGTCATTGCTCGCTGATATGTTGCTCCTGCATTCTTTAGCCCAAATGGCATCATGTTGTAGCAAAAGGTACCCCATGGGGTTGTGAATGCTATTTTATGTTGATCTGCTTCCGCTATATGAATTTGGTTGTAGCCTGAAAAGCCATCCATTAATGATAACATCTCATGACCCGCTGTGAGGTCTACAAGCATGTCTATGTTTGGCAATGGGAAGTCATCCTTAGGGCATGCCTTGTTCAAGTCCCTGAAATCAGTACAGATTCTGATGTCGCCAGAAGGCTTTGTGACTGGCACCATGTTAGAGATCCACTCTGAATAATCTATTGCTCTGATGATCTTAGCTTGGAGGAGCTTCTCAAGCTCTGCTTTGACGAGCAATGCTACCTTTGGATGCATTTTCCTTAGCTTCTGCTTCACTGGCTTGATGTTTGGATCTACTGATAGATGATGAACAATAAGGTTTGGATCAAGCCCAAGCATGTGGGCGTATGACCATGCAAAGTTGATGATGGATTCCTTGAGCAAGGCACTAAGAGCCATTTCTTCTCCTTCTGTTAGGTTGACTGCAATGTAGGTGATCCTTGGACATTCTTCTGTTCCCAAGTTGATTGGCTTGGTTTCCTCTATGATGATCGGCGACTGCTCTGGTCTATAATCTTGGATAGGGGGAAGAGGCAAGGCTTCATCTTCTAGCGCCTGAATTGCCAGGTTTTCACTAGAAGATACGCCCTTTATTTTTACTATTTTGGAATCAGAATGTGCCCCAAGGGGGTTTTCACATAAAGACTCATGATGTTCTCTTGCTATTTCATTTTTGTGACTAAAGCTTGCCTCTTCCCCAAAATATCCTTCTGGGTGAAGTTGATAGACAGAGGTTGATGTTGGATCCTGTTTGCTTGCTGGATCTGATGCCCCCATGAATTCTAGGAGTGCTTGTGCGCTTTGGAACTCATCGATGTGTGTGATGCTTGGTTGGTCCCAATCTATGAGGTCGGGGTTTGTGAGGGGAAGATCTATGAGGTTAATGGAGAGTTTTTGGAGAACAGAAGTCCCCAGGAGGGTGTCGTCAGCAAAGATATCGTCGTAGGATCGGATGTCTTTCTCTTCGGGGATGTCTTCAATTTTCACAAGGTCATCCTGGCTATTCGAAAAGTTCACGTTGGTCATGTTAGTGCCCGCAGTTGTGGTATTGGGCTCTTGTTCAAGCAGGCGAGGGGTATTAAAGCCAAGTCCTTGCTGTTCTGGATTCTAGGATGGTATGATAGGAAACAAATTTCCGTCCTCTTGTGGTCCTAGACCACCACCTTGATAGTTATATTGTTCTGTGACATTCTTGTAGGGGATTGGATATTTCTCTTTGAAGTACTCAAGAAGTTGTGTGTCACGTGATGGGGGATCTTTGTATAACCATTTGTTAATATCTGGATCTATCTCTTTACTGTTGATGGTACCATGAGACTCAAAAGTCATGTTTCTGATTTGCTTGAGCTTATAATGTTCCTCAACAGGCTTGTTTTGACAACTTGGGCATCCTTGAGTATGTGGATCACGTGGAAGAGCCCCTACAGCAAATGCATCACTGAGGCTGTATTCGCCACAACCCTGGTTGTTGATCTTGACGGATGATAAGGTGGAAGAGAGGATGGTCTCTGGATCGCAATGGGATCGGGATGAACTAGCAATAGAAGTACCAATATCGGTTCCAGGACAATGAGTAGAATGAGGGAAAGATGCTTCCATCGCACGGTAGTATGTGAAGGGGTTAGGATCAGCGTGGATGGTAACCTCAGTGCCTTGATGTGGAAACTTGATGCACTGATGGTAAGTAGATGGTACAGCCCTAATGGAATGGATCCATGGGCGGCCGAGAAGAATATTAAATGGTAGGTCGAGATCAATAACGTGGCAGACAGTATCTTGCGTTGCTGGGCCTAGCTGGATAGGCAAGGTGATAGTACCTTCAGAGGTACGCTCCAAGTTATCATATGCTTTGATGGTGATCATCTCATGTTGTATGTCGGCCTCCGTGAACCCGATCTTCTTGATGAATTTTAATGTACACAAGTTGAGGGCTGAGCCATTATCTATTAAAACCCGTTTGATGGAAAAGTCTCTGACCATGACGGCAATGCGGAGAGGGAGAGTATGGTCAGGAGCGACATCTGGTATATCAGATTCTTTGAAGGATAAGGCACATGCTGCTGATAGGTGTCCCACAAGAGTTTCAAACTGAGTTGTGTTAATGTCCGTGGGGACATGGCCTTCTTTTAGAGCTTTGTCCAGGATCTCCTGATGGATGGGTGATGTGCGGAGCAAATCCAAGATAGATATTTGGGCTGGCATGTTCCCAAGATGCTCTATGATATTGTATTGTGCACTTGGTGCATTATGCTGTGTTGCGCGTGCATTTGATGCTGGCCTGGTGTTAGACTGTGTTGTGGATGCAGTAGACGTTGGCCTTGGAGGAGCAGCTGATCTCGGAGGAGCACCGGCAACAGTTATCCTACCACTGTGGGTAGTTGTAGCACATTGTCGATCCGGCCCTCTGACGTGGATGGTATTGATGGTGGGCTCATCTTGGATGGGCTCAACTTGAGTTATGCATCTGACATACTTGTCATAGTTGATGTAGGCTGCTGTGTGATCTTCTTGCTTGCCTTTGCCACGATTTTGGGGCTGATTGGCACTGGCTTGATTCTTCCCGGCATCGTGTTGAGGGAACACATTTTGATATATTTGCAAACTGGCGTTGGGTGAAGCTTGAGCTGGTGCATCGACCTGGATCTCCTTGCGATCAATGAGATCTTGGATGTAGTTCTTAAGCCGCATGCACTTCAATGTTGTGTGCCCCTTCACACGATGGTAATCACAGTATTCATTTTCTTTATACCAATCAGACTTTGGTGCGTTGTCATCCTTCTGTGGGATGGGCGGATATGTGATCATATTTGCTTTGGCTAGCCGATAAAAGATCTGATCCAGAGGCTCACCCAAAGGTGTGAAAGTCCTCTTTGGATTGTTCTGATTGTTGGGCTTGTTCTGCCTTGGGGCAAAGTTAACTGTGTTAACAGGATTGCCTTGACATGCTGGCTGTTGCTGTTGGTATTGCTGCTAATACTGTTGCACAGGTGGCTGATGAGCTTGAGGAGGCTGCTGATAAATAGGTGCTTGATATGCGGGAGCTGGTGGTTGCTGATAGATGGGCGCTTGTGGCGGTTGGTATGTTTGAGCTGGTGTAGGACTAGCCACAATGAATTGTACATTCTTAGTGTCAGTGGCTCCATCTGTAACAACATTCTTGTTACGATTCCAGTAACAGGATTTATCATTGTTGGGTTTGTTCTTGGAATCATCCTTGAAGTGACGAATAGTGCCTTCGTCTGGGAGAGCTTTCTCGATGCCTATGCCTTTGCTCTTGATGTCTTGGTATGTCTGGAGGCAGTTCATTCGCATGTGATGGGATAGCTTTGGATGCAGGTTATCAATGAAGATCTTTGTTAGATGCTTCTCTGGCGGCTGATATGATAACCTGGTTGTAAGATTCTGCCATCTTTGCAAGTATTCTGCAAGGCTTTCTCCGTCTTTTTGCTTTGAGTTGCATAGGTCTAGAAAGGACAACTCATTCTCCACATTATGGGCATAGTGTGTGATGAACTTCTTAGAGAGTTCAGCAAAGGTTTTTATTGTCCCATGTGGTATTTTGTAAAACCACTCAACAGCAGTTCCTCCCAAGCTCTTGGGAAACAGGCGCAGGAGATAGTTATCACTGTAAGCCACTTCTTGGCTTGCCATGTAGAACTCTTTGATATGATTTACTAGATCTCCTTTCCCCCGATACTTGTCGAACTTGGGCATCTCAAAATGCTTGGGGAAAGGGATAGTTGCTATGGACCGATCGAAGGGATATGAGCACACCTCTTCAAACTTGTATGTTTTATTCTCTGTTCCGCTTTGTATCTCCTTTAGAGCATTTTTCATTGCTTCCCACTCAGCATTGAGTGGCGAGGGAACTGGGACTTCTGCTTGTGATGGAAGTTGTGGAATTGGATATGGCGCTTGCTGTGGATAAATGGGTTGGAACTGATTTTGGGGCAATGGTTGCTGGGGATATTGCTGGTGTGGCATAGGGGGATATTGTGGTAAATGATATGGAACCGCTTGATGTTGTTGGGCTGCTTGCTGTTGTTGAACTGGCGGTTGTTGTGGGACTGCTTGCTGATATTGGACATTTGGAACTTGCTGTTGTAACTGATGGGTGAGAACTTGTTGTTGCTGGGGGATGATAGGGTTTTGTTGCTGAGGCTGATAGCAAGGGATTTGCTGTTGTTGAAGAATGATGGTTGTTTGCTGAAAGGGGACATGTGGTTGCTGTGGGGGAGGCTGTTGGAATGATGCTGCTTGCGGATATGATGGTGGTAGTTGCTGAGGTTGGCTTTGGGTTTGGCTGATATAAGCTGGGTGCATGCCTGCATTACTTAGAGGTGGAACAGATGTGGGGAAGCTAGAAGCAAAGGGTGATGGGGTAAGATAGCTGGGGAAAGTTGGCTGTTGAGGTGGTGGAACTTGCTGGAAGGTATTTGGGATTTGGGATGAATAGCTTGAAGCCGGCGGTGGTTGGGGTAGTTGCTGCTGTGCTGCTTGGGCGAAGGCAGTTTGTTGACTTGCAACCATAGATGTAGGGGATTGAGATGGGATCCCCTATGCCTTCATTTCTTCTTGTGTAAGGCCCCACTGAGAGCTTGTGTTAGGGTGTACTGCAGCGGATGATGGAATGGTAGGAGCAACAAGAGCTTGAGACATGAATGATGTTTGAGAGAAAGGAGCTTGTTGAGGTTGTGGTTGAGCGGATGCTTGTGAGGAGGAAAATGAAGGAAACACCCAAGAGAAAGATGAGGTTGGAATGGGAAGCGATTGCGCTAACCCCAAAGAAGAAGGTACAGGTGCTTGGGGGGTGAAGGGTGACGGTGCTCCTTTGATGGTGAAAAGCGTTGCTTGACTTGCGGATGGCGGCGGTGTAAAAGCTTGTGTGAGAGGTGGAAGCTGACTTTGGGTTTGGATTTGGGCTTGGGCAGCCATAGCAGATGATGAAGCAAAAGGGGTAGGAGATGGAGCGGATGGCGTTGCAGCTTATGTTGTGGGACTGGCGAGGCTTCCTTGCAAGAAAAGGGGAATGGTGGAAAGCTCTTGGGGTGTTTGCATGATAGGATCGGGAAATGATTGGACAAACGGAGAATACACTTGTGCTGGAACTTGGATAGTTTTGATGGGGATGCGTGGATAGAGAGATGGTGGGATGGAGGTACTTTCTGGCAGATAGTGGGCAAATGTGCTTTGTTGATGTTGCGGTACAAGGGCATTGGTCGCTGGTGGGCTTTCTGGAGGATTTACAAATGCTTGGTTTGCCAAGGGGGATGAAGGGATGTTTGGATCTTCACATGGGTTACTGGCTTGGATGTGGGGATTGTAGGTCATCATGGCATTGGTGAAAAGTTTGGGATCGGATGAGGTTGTTGGTGGATAAGGATTCATGCTTCTTCTTTTCCGAGATCTGGTCTCAACAGGCATGGAGATGCAAGTGCTAAATGTATGCAAGATGTTTGGCTAAAAGATGTTGATGGATGCAAAGTTGATGAACTTCTAAAGATGATGACTTCTAAGATGCAAATGCAAAGATAGGGATCAAGATGGCGATGATGGAAGCTGGATGGAATGGATATGGATCAAGACGGTGGAGGAAAGATAGGTTGCTGGTGGAAAGCTGGTGAAAGATTACTGAGCGGTCAACAAATGAGCTGCTATTTTTCCCAAATGGAGGATCAGAGATATGATGGGGTCAACCTAAGATAGACTGATGATCTTTGGTCAACAAGTTTCTTATCAATGCACTCCAATCTCTTGCTCGAGATGATGGCTATGCAAGGACAAGGTTTGATTTCTTTATGACAACACGTTGTGTCAAAAAAGAGGATGATGGTCTCTGATCTTGGATATAGGATAGGAACAACTCAAAAGGTAGAACACTAAGTGTTGGTGGATCTCTAGATTTGGAACAAAAGATGATGGATCTGCTGGAAAGATATGGAAAGCTGATGGGGGGAATGCTGGTGGAAAAGGTTTTGAAGGGTGAAGGGACAATGCTCTAGAAGGATGATGCAAGTGTAAATGACAAGGACTGATTCTAAAATGCTGGTAGGAGGATGAATGCAAATGCAACTAAGGTTTTGATTAATGATGCAAAGATGAAAGCTAGAATGAAACTAAGATGCAAGGGTGTTTGAGACAAGATTTCAAGATCTGAAGATGGAACAAGACATGAACAAGGATTTGGCTAATCTTCTGGCTCAAGGTTGACAAAGTGATGGTTAACTCGGAAACGGAAGGTGAACTGTTTGATGCGGGCGTTATGGGCAATGTTCTCAAGTCTGGCTTGGGATTTTTCCTCTGCTTGGGTTGCTTGGATAATGGATTGATAGGTCTTGGTGTTCTTCTTGGCAACTTTTCGCTCTTGATAGGCTTGGGATTTGGGCAACTTCGCTTTAGGATGTTTGCTCTTGCTGGGCATCACTTTGGAAAAGAGGCTTCTGATTTTGAGGCAAAGGTTTCCAATGGCAAAAGTTAAAGTCAAAGCAATCTCCGCAAGGGACAAAGCAACCCTGCGGGATACAAACAAAGACAACTGACTCTGACAAAGCTTTGAAAGTGTATGTTTCAACAAGTGTTTTCACGGAGTCTTTGACTATCAAGCACTTCAAACAGATCTACCTAAGGAAGGTGAGTATCAAAATTGCTTGCCCACAGCTTGGTATCTCCCAGAAGGGAATACAAATGGTGAGTAATCTTGAGGCGACCCGGTAAACCCCTTGGAATCGGTCCTTGCACAAGGATTTTGATACTTTCGGATGTAGATAGGGTAGCCTCTATTTTATCAGGTTTTTAATAGTTCTGTGGTGTCTCCATACCCGATTTTGCTGATCATCCGTGACTCACTTAAGAGCCTTGCCAATAATGCTGGGGGAGAGGAATGTTTACCATCCCCAGACACGTGTTTGGCACGAACGCCCGGCGATTAGGAGATATAAGTGATTCTTTTGGACTTCACTTATTTGTATACCGGCCGGAGGGGATACCGGTTTGAGGTCGTTCTCCGAGGAGGAAGCGCTTCTCCTTGGACAGGCCTTGCTAAAAGTAGAACATGTGAACTTGTCCAAGTTCAAATGTTCCACGTTGCTTACTCTAACAAGGATTATGCAAGAATTGAAAAACTCCTACATGCACATCAAGCAGATTTTGTTCATTTTCCCAAATTTGATTAAGTGATGTTTGAACTTTGAAATGAAGACACTCGTGATTAGATTTTGATTTGTTCCTTTCTCCAAAAAGTAAATCGAGCGTTTGCAAGTTTTTTGACTTGGGCATTCAAGATTGAGTGTGCGTGTTGATTAAGAACTTTTTTAAAAAGCTTTGTTTTGATCTTTAAGGCATTCAAGATTGTGTTTGCTTTTCAAATGGAAAATGATGCTTTAGGACCTAAGTTCTTCCTTTTAGCTTCATTCAAGATTTTGTTTTGACTCGTTTGAATGCAGATTTGATGTTCTTTTTATGCCCAAAAAGATATGATCATTCCTACTTTGCATGATTGCATTGTTAAAAATCCTTGATGTTGCAAGGATGCAAATGCCTTGATTAATTTTTTTGTTTTGTTTGTTAGAACAAATTTTGCAAATTTTAGTCCTTAATGCATTCAAGAATGATTTGGGGGTTCATTTTAAGCACTAAAATAAGGTGTGTATGATTTTGCTTCCTTATGGATTTTATTATTATTTTTGAAAAAAAATGGCCATGACCTCCTTGTTAGAAGAAGAAGAAGAAAGGAGACGGAATAGAAGAAGAATATAGACAAGAAGAGGAAGAAGAATATAGACAAGAAGAAGAAGAATGGATCTAAGTGCTACGTCCACCTATAAGCTTTGAAAAATCTGAAAATGGTCTAAAACTCATCAGAATGTTTGCAAAGAACCCGTGAAGTGGGTCCCACCGGGCGTGCCAGAATGTAGACTAGGATTTGAGCGTGCACCTAAACCTGTTTTGAAGGCCAAAAAAAAACAAACGTCATAGCATATTATCAAATCAAATTTAATGGTAAACAAACTAAAATCAAAGCCACCTCAGTTTAAGCCTAAAACGGATGCGCCCATGCACCGTTTGATATGCTTGGATATAAATGGATGTGGGTGTGCAAACTCAAGCACTTGGAGCATGCAAATAGGATGATTTGAGGATCAAGAAGACCCAAAATGACACAAAATAGGTATGAGGAACCTATTTTGCCTCAAAGGCCTCAAGAACACACAAATATGCAAAGCTAAAAGATGAACTAAGATTGATTAAACAAGAAATGAATCTATGTTAATCCAATTAAGCTAATTTAAATGTGATTTAAGCTTGAAAATGATCTAAAATGATGAGTTTATGCTTATGCTAGAATGAAAATGGCATTATAACTTTGCTATTGAGTTTGAGAGTTGAAAGATGATTTGCCTTAGGAAGTGAGGGTATTTATAGGAAAAGGGAAGGGCTTGGTTAAAAAGGATGAGTCAGAGTTAGGGCTAAGGTTAGGGTTGAGTCAAGGACAAGTGTCCTGACAAGTGTTAAGGGAGGATTGAGTTGAAAGTTTGAGGGCATGTGCACAATTTGGTAAATGTGCCCAAGGCCAAGAGGTGGCAAGGAAGGGATAAGGTGGTCTTAAATGCATAATGAATGCATGTAAGAAAGATAAGGAAGGCTTAAATGCATCCTTAAATGCATTTGCAAGAGGTGGCCAAGAGGTGGCCATCTTTGTTGACTAAGGAGGATGACTAAGAGGAGGTTAGCATAAGTTTTGGTAAACCTTTTGCTAATGGAATGTGACAAGATTAGAAAGGGGATTAGGATTAGGATTAGGGGATTTTAGGATTAGGATGGGTGAAGAGGTTGGGTTGAGAAGTTTCTAGAAGAGTCTAGAATTCTCCTAGGTTTTATGGAATAAAAGTTTATTCATTCCAAAAGCTTAAGTTTGGGAAAATTTATTGAAATATTTTCAATAAATATGAAAATTAAATATTTAATCTTAATTAAATATTTTGAGTTGAGATTAGGGTTAGAAAAGATGGGATTAGCCTTTTAATCGAAATTAAGAAGGGATTAGAAGATTTTGGAAGAGGTTAGTGGTCTTAAGAAAATTGGCCAAGTTTTGGTCAAAAAATAAATTAATTATTTTTTTGGGGGATTTTTGGTCAATTTATTAATTAAAATAATTAATAAATAGGGGATTAATGTTTAAATAAGATTTAAACATTTTTGGGAGGGATTTCTTAATTAAATATTTTTAATTAAGAAAAAGGGATTTAATGACATAAAAATAAATTAATTAATTAAATAATTAATTAATAAATAAATGATGATGTCATCATGAATTTTTTAGAAAATAAAAATACTTTATTTTCTAAAGGATTTTTAGGTGTCTACACTTAGCATCCTAAAACTCAATGGATTCTCTATTAGCTGGAACAAAGCTATCCATAGATTGCGCAAGAGTGTTGCAAGAGAAATTGGTATTAGCAGGTACAGTGACTTTCACCCCATGAAATAGAAACTTAATGCATTGATGGTACGTGGACGGAACAACCTGCATCTCATGAATCCAAGGTCTACCCAACAAGATATTTTAGGCAAAAGGAATATCGAGCACTTAGAAAGTAACATCTCTTTCAATAGGACCTACCTAGATAGGTAGCACAACTAAGCCTTGGGACTTGCATTCCTCCTCATCATAAGCTTTGATGGTAATCTTTTTGCGGGGGTCTATACAATTCTCATCATATCCTAGCTGAGTGAGTAGTTTAGCAAAATAGATATTTAGACCAGCACCATTGTCTATGAGCACTCGGTGGACGAGCTTAGGACCTATCATGACCTCTATATGCAGGGGAGCATTATGCGGGTGACTCAAAGAGTGGTCATCTTCTTCAGAGAAGGATAGATAGTGAGGTGAGGTCAGATGACCCACCATAGATTAGAACCGGTTGAGATCAAGATCCTTGGGAACATTTGCCTCGGCAAGGGCCTTATCCAAAATCTTCCTATGAGCAGGCGAGATCTTCAACAACTCAAAAATGGTAATCTAGGCATTGGTTTGCTGGAGTTGATCTAGGATGCTATAACTAGTCGAGCTAGCTGTAGGAATAGATTTCATGTTTTTGTTGGCGGGGCCAATAGCAGTCTTATCCTTAATTTGTTTTAGAGTGGATGTGGAAGTATCGGGTCTCTTATCCGCAGTTTGTTTCGGAGTGGATGTAGAAGTATCGGGACCTTTCAAAACAACTCTTCCTCGCGATCGAGTGACAACATTATCACAGTCGTGAGATTGTTCAGATTCAGATGAACGAGACGTAGAATTGCGCAAGATAAAAGGAGTCTTAGATTTGGGAGCATCACCGCTCCCTTTAGAAGTGATCACGTCACAATACTCTATCTTGACAGGTTCGATCATACCAATAACATTGTCATTATTAGTGTACGTGTAATTGACTTTAGCATTGGTATTCTTGTCATTTGAAGACTCACCCTTCTCATGAGGAGGGAAGGGATCCTTAAAAGTTTGATGATCCAAATTCTTATTATGGTTCTCCACAAGGATGTCACCATTGTCAATGAGATCTTTGTAAGAATTTGCCTAAGGCAAATAATAAATTCCAAGATCTAGAAGCTCAAGAGATAGCACAAGAGAGATAGGCAAAATGATCAAATAATTGATTATAGCCAATTGAGTTGAATTTAATACAAAGTAGAAGTGCCTGAATATATAGGCAATGCAATAAGACTACATGATAAGGAGACGATAAGATATCACCCACACAAGGTGGAATCACATGTCCACCAAAGGTGGATCATCCTCCATTGTACATCAAAGTATGTGCAACATGTGCAACAATGAGAGGATGATAATGTGATGAGAGCACTAACGGTGGATCTCACACACAAAGAGGTATGTGATGACAACTATCACACCTAAAGTGGAGATTCTCCTAACCATGTGCTAAAAAGAAATGCAAACTCCTAGGTGTCACAATGACAACTAATATGCAAATGCATTATCCTAAGTAAACTTAAGTAAAGTGTAATTAGTGAATATTTAATTACACCAACAATCTTGAACTTTATGCTTCAGTTGGAGACAAGTAGAAGTCTTATGACCAATATTTTGGTGATAGTCATAGTAAGCATTATCATTCCACCAATGAGGTCGTGGTTGTGGGTCATAAGTACGCTTTTCCAAAGGAGTAAGAACCTGATTCTCTATAAGAGTTTTATAGACCACATCAAGAGGCTCTCCCAAAGAGGTGAATTCATGCTTGGGTCGAGAGGCCGAAGGTTTGTTCCTAGCAAATCTTGAAGTTTGCTGATTATCCGTTGTGGTCTTTTCAACACCCTTAGCTGCTTGTATACTGGAAGTAAGATTAAAAATAGGCTTTGAAGGCTTCACAGTAACATTATCCACCACTCCATCATTTACTACATCTTTGTTCTTATTGATAGTCTTTCCTTTATCCTTGTTTGTGGAGAATCCTTGTTTATTGTCCTTATTCAAAGTTAATTCTCCCTTCTTGATCATAAAGGCCTCTATTCGCACTACTTGTTTGATCATACTATAAAAAGTTAGAGAACCTTGTAATTGCACTTCATACCCGAAGTCTGGGATAAGATTGTCCAAGAAAATATCGAGTCTCTCGGACTCTAGTAGCTTATGAGGACACCTCGTACATAATTGTCTCCACCTTTGGAGAAATGTTAGAAAAGATTCTCCTTGTCACTGTTTTAAATTGCAAAGATCCCAGATGTTGACTGGATGCTGAATATTATGCAAGTAGTGCTGGAAAAAAAGATTAGCCATTTCGTCAAAAGTCTTAATACCAGTAGGTAATCTAAAAAACCATTCCATAGCTGGTCTGCCCAAACTACAAGGAAATAAGCACATAAGATAGGTTTGATCGTGCATAAATTCCATAGACAATGCACCAAACTCCCTTAAGTGATCTTGGGGATTGGTTGCACCCAAGTATTTGTCATATTTAGGGAGTTCTACACCTCTGGGAAAAGGTGGCATATGAAGACTTCTGTCAAAAAGGAAAGGACAAATGCTTTCCATCATGAATTGTTGAGCAGGTTTATCTTTATTCTTCGTAAGTTGACTAATTTGATCTTGCATGTCTCAGACCATCTTTTGCAACTTTGCAGTCTCAGTTTCTTCTTCCTTAGCTACGAGTGTTTCAACTTGATAGTTTCGAGGTAACTTGGCCCCTTGTTTAGCTAACTCAAGGAAGTATTTTTATTTCTCCTCTAAGAGAAGGATCTCCTTCATTTTAATAAGACCCTTATTAGCTTTGGTAGCATCTATATCTTGTTGAGTTATCACCTCATTTTCATTCCCACGAATCTCATAAATACTCAGAATCTGATCTTGTTGCTGATCATCTTGCTTTTGATCAAAAGGAGGAGGGCAATAAAAGTACACAAGTTGTCGATTGCCTTGAGGTTTGTTTCGAGATTGATCATCATTGTGGGACTGATTTTGGTCATGTTGAGATTGACCGTGAGGTTTCTCATTCTGAGGTTGAGCATGACGTGGGTCATTAGAGGATTGACCATGATATTGATTGTTTTGAGATTGATCGAAGGTTTGACTGTACTTGCTTAGTTGAAAGTCAAATGGATCTCCCATCTTGTTGTAGGCTTGTGCAGTACACAAATTCTCAGTGAAATGATATGTCCAGTGCCGAAAGGGCACGACCATGGTAACCTTTAGTGAATGAACAGGATCAAAAGATTTAACAAATTCAGGCGAGAAGATATCGTCAAAAATATCACTAGGTTTAATGATAGGACTATTCTCAGCAGGATCAACAAGTATGATAATAGGATTAGTCTGAGGAAGAGGTCTTCCAAAGTTGTGAAACAATGATTTGTTTTGGAAGAATGAGTTGTCTTGTTCTTGAAATGAGAAACCAGGTTGTGCTTCAAATAGTGGATTAAAACACTCCTGAAATACCAGAGGTGATGGTTGAGACAGACTATCTTTTGAAGTATTCAATGAGGAAATCAAGGATATCTCACAAAGTTCAGATTTTGCAATAGATTTAGGATTATCTATTTCTTGATTAGGAGGTTCGCTTCTACCTTGATCAGGATTCTGAATGGGATAAGTCTTGCCACTTCTAGTCACGACAGTCATAGATGAAGATTAAACGAGAGGGGACTCAGGATAATGCTAGACTCGGTCTCTAAGAACAATGCAAAGAAGATAAAGGCTAGAACAGCCAAGATGCGAGATGGACCTAGTATGAATCATCAAAAGAGGTGGCTAGAACAACCGAGATAAGACTATTGCAACATGAGATACAAAAGACATAAAGAGATAAGGTAAACCAATGAGAGACGACATGAGCCAAAGTAAAGATTGACTGATTCCTAACTCAAGACAATCAGTTTTTGATAGTGAACGATAGGAAAATAGAAAAACATACCTTAGACAAAAAGTAGATCGAATAAAAAGTCAAACAGTCAGTGGCAAACAAGTCTCTATTTTTGAAAATTGGACTACAGTCTCATGCGAGAGAGTACTAGACCGTGCAAGAGAACACAAACCTTCACGCAAGAGAACAAAGTCTTGCGTGAGAAAGTGCTCTAAAGAGCGAAACTTCACGTGGGAAATGTCCAAAATCTGACAGTCTGACATAGTTTTTGAGGTTAAAGTTGAATTTTGAGGTACAACCTGAATTGATGTCTGACAAAAAATATAGTTTCCTAACAGGTTTGAAGAATAGTTCAATCAACAATCTCATTTTGGGATTTCAAGCATTCGTTTAAAGACACAAAGGTTTTAAATCAAGCAGTTGTGATACAAGAAGTAGTCGTTAACAGACCTATCAAGGACAAAACAACTTGATAGCATCAAGGGAGTCTTTGTTTGATAATGATTGGAAAATGTTTAAGACTCGATAACAAACACATAGCTTAGTCCTACAAAAAAATGGTGAGAACCCAAAACCTTTGCCCCATTTCTTATGCGCATACGTGCACCTCACATAGCCGTGTCACCCCCTAGAGGGCGCTTGTATTTTTGGTGTTTCCAAGGACTCAATAGTGTACATTCAAAGGTTACCCTTGTAGTAGGGGCCAGTGTCGCAACCACCTTCAAGCGTCTAGGTGTATGCCTATGATGGGAATCTATGGGAGAGATTCTTCCCCCTCCCTATGCAAAGATTATGACTCCTTTCAGAGGTGAACCGGGTAGGCCACTAACTAAGGAAAGTTTTTAATAGGCTTCCATTCACGCTAACCTTTGGTGCCCCCGATATAGGGCTGGGGCCTCGCAGCCACACCAACACTCAAAAGTCAGACACCCCCGCAAGCAAGGCTAGGAGCGGCACCGCTCAGTATAACGGATGGAGCCTTCTCAAGAAGATATTAAAAGTCTTGAGAAGGAAGCTAACATGGTTTTGGAGTCTTTAGACTCAACAAAACATTCTTTATTAGAGTGAGGCGGAATCACCGGCAATAGGTGCGTACTCACTTGGGTCGTTCCCAGAGGTTCAACTTCCAGCAGGCCCTCTAAAGGTGACACAACTTGGCTTAGATCCGAGGGTTTGATTTTTTGTTTCTCTCAAAGAGAGAAGAGCATACTTCTCTACCTCATCACTTCACCCAAACACATCAAGAAGATTCATCACCGAGTTAGCTTCACTCCACCACATCTACAAGCTTTTGGGTTTCTGTTTCTCTCAAAGAGAGAAGAGCATAATCCCCTGGCAAGTAGAAGCGTAAAAATTCACTACCTTTCTCTGTTTCCCCAAGAATTTGTCATATTAGTAGGATCATTAGGTTTTTGGGTTCATTCATGGTCATCACCTCCATGTAATGAAGAGCCAAATTTCCTACCCACTATCAAAATTCTCAAGAAATTTTAATGGGCCCTATTTAGACTATGTGAATGAAAGCAAGAAACAAACACAACATTTTTAAATGTTCTTTGACTATCGTCCTGCAATCAAACCATTAGCACATTTTATGTTCTTGGTCAAATGTCCTGCAGAAAACTGTTACGCTGTGAAAATAACAGAGAAATAGTAAACAACAACAAACAGGAAACTATCAAAAATCTAGAACAGGAAAGACAGAAACTTAAAATTTTAAAACACTGTATCCAAATCTTGCGCGAGGAAGTACTCCACGGCGCATGAGAAAGTACAGGGTGTCACGCGAGAATGTGTAAATTCACATGAGAGAGTGCTATAGGGAGTGAAACATTGTGCGATACACTCTGAATTCTCATGCGAGAATCCGTACATAGACAGTATGGATGCACGATAGAGCTTAAATTTCCTATCAGAAAAAATTGAGAATGAGGCTAGAAATTGATCTTTTTGCCCCATGGTGGGCGCCAAAATGTATATAGTTGAATGTGGACCTCCAATCCAACTACACACACAACATGGTCATTACTCACATGATCAAATTATGAGAGAGAGTATGAATTATTCAATCTAAAATTCATGGTGAAGCGACCCGTTGCCTCTTATGTAGATGGGGTGTTTAATTACTCTCAGATTGGAGAGCCAACAACTATAAGACCAGTTCTACAATGGAGGATTTGAAAGCATGAAAATTAAACAAAATGAAATTAAGCTAAGATGAATATGCAATTAAAGCTAAGAATGAAGATGAAATTATACTAAGATCTTGAAAGAAATATGAAGTGCAATTTAATCTAAATAGCTTGAAAGAAAGAGAGATTAAACTATGAGAATGTAAGCAACTTAATCTAATATGAGAATGCAATACTATGCTAAATGAGAAATTAAGCTAATTGCAAATGAAAGCTTGAAAATAACAAGTTGAGACTAAAAATCGCTATAGTTTAATTACTCTCAAAATTGCTCCTTTGAATGAAGAAATGATGTTCATTAAATAGAAAAGCCCAGGGGAGAGAATGAAGAGGTTCTTGATTTGAAACTCCTGATTCTTCATTCCCGTTTGAGACAAAAATGCATAAATTACTTAATTAAAAGAATGGAAAATGCCACACAGGGTGACCTTTCGAATATTGTGAATTATTAATTCAAAAAGGAGTGTCCATTCAAATAACAAGTAATTATTAATTCCTTTTCATGTATATTAGCCAAATTGGGTGGGTTTAATTTAATTCCAAGCACTTAGGACTTTAGAATTAAATTAATTTATCATAGGGGTAATTTAGCTAATAAAAGTTGAAGACTTTAGGAATTAATTTTAATATTTAATTAATGCAATTAGGGTTTTTGCAATTGACATCAAGTCAAATTAAGTCAGGTAGGAGAGAGAAAATTGCCTAGTAAACTAGGACTTTGAAGATGTAAAATTGACGAAAATGCACCAAAATTGATTGAAATTATCAGGTGTCAATTTTGGGGTATTACAATAATTACTCTAGAATATGATATGATGACCACCATCCAAAAATAGTACTAGTAGCACCATTACAAAGGGGTAGGACCTTCCAATTACCATTAAGGTTGGCATGGGCACTGACAATTCACAAATCTCAAGGACTAACTCTTTCAAAATCCACAATTGATACAGGTCCAAGAGAAAGAGCATGGTTTACATTTATCTTTTATCTTGTGTAAAGTCTCTAGAATTCTTGAGAATAATGTCACCCTTCACATATGAAAAATGAAAAGTGTTCCAAACAACTTTCAAAGAGAAAAGCATAAGAAATCAGACTTAGATGTCTTGAAAATCAATTATGTACTCTAATGATGTATTTCAAACCTCCTATTAAAAAATATAGAATTAATTCTTCTCCTACATTATGTGATAATTATCTTAAATTATTATATCATTAATTACAACATACAACATAACACTATAATTACCGTAACACTAGTTCCTTAACTGTAACAATAACATTAACCTTGACCGTAATGTAATGCCTCGCTAGGGAACCCAGGAGAAATTAACCTAAACATGCAAAAATTACTAAGAACACCTAGGGTTCCAGTGTGCATAAATTTTTTAAATTTTAAATAGACAATACTCTAGATCTAGGTTTTCTCTCAAAATTTCCACACAAAGATTTAATACCCAATTCAACCAAATAATTGAAAATCAACAGTAACAGAAGCAAACATTCAACAAGTCTTCCAGACGCAATGCAGACAATCTTTTCAAAATGAACTAACATGGGTTCTTCAAACCCTACTTGAAATCCACATGAAGAATCTGAAACAACAAATATCCAAATGAAGACTCTACGAATCCAAAATTCTCCTAAGCTTTGAAAATAATCCCTCAAATAATCCATGCAATTTTCTTCAAAATCAAGCCCCTCCCAAAACCAGTGTGTCAAGAATGACTAAAAAAATCCCTAATAAAGAAAATCCCCCACACAAAACCCTACATGCAACTCCAAATAGGAAAAAGAACCAGACATGCAACTCCAAATCAGAAAATAGAACTCAACTCTCAACTCTTGCTTTTATCAATTTATAATGCATGATTAATTTCAACTACCATAATAAAAGAATGCACTTTTTTAATTTTACTTCCTAACTCAACTTTAACTTTAAATTCTAATTTAATTGTCACTAACCCGAATGTGCAACTTAAATTGCATAAAATTATTTAATTAAACAATAAATACTTTAGCACATAGTTAACTATGCAAACTAATAAATAAAAAATATTAAATAAATCAACTAGGCCATTTAATTTATATTAGGATTTAATAATGAATTAATCCCTTTAATTCCATATTTAAATCTTTTAATTTAATCAAAGGTAAAATATAACTTATTCCAATACCATAATTACTCTTAATTTAATTATTTAAATCAAATAATTCACCCAAGCAAAAAGATTTGACTCCCAAAATCTGAAAATCAGCTAACTCCATAACAAGCAAACACCATGGAAGGGTTCACAAATTCACATCATCTTGACGCATTCAGATAGGGAACTCAATCATAAACTTGTTCCTCAATTTAGGATAATATTGGCTTGGGTTGGGGTTTGGACCTGCACATTATCTCCCCTCTCTTACCATTTGAGATATTGCGATAGGGCACGCTCATCCTGATAATGCAGGGAAGTCGATGCCTGGTACCTGAAATCTTGCATAAAAGACAAGCATGCACATGCATGTATAGATATATAATAGACAATGGTGGGGATTGGCCGATCATGTGGATCTCACAAGCAAGTAACTACGACTCTGTCCCTCAACCACATCAAGCACATCAAACAAAAATATAAAACACACACGACAATCATACACATGCAAGTATGAGGTTAGTAACACCATAAATGTAAATAACATCCTAACATATAAATTATCATCAAAATATAACCATAAAATATACATCATCATAAGCATTTAAATTGACATGAAAATAACCATATTCATCTAATTGAAAATACATGATATAACACATAATCCAAAGTTTCATATTTAATCAAATTAATAATCCAAATATCACAAAAATAATTAAGACACACATAAAAGTGGCTTAAAAGAGTTTGGCAAAGATAACTAAAAATAAACTATGGAGGGGTACTACATCCACCTCCCCTAAAATTAGGCTTACTCTTGGAAGCCTACAAACAAAATAGGAACATAAGTCCCATAAATCTTGTTGTACCCAACTGAATAAAAAAATGGATCAATGTGTAGGACCCATCAGACCCTTCCCTGACTTACGGTTCAAACTCTCAGGATCATTCCCTACTGCAAAAGCCCTATGGGATCTACCTACATCTCCAACTATAGGCTCAAAAGTTGCCAACCTCTATCCCGAATACTGCATTAAACACCGGGGATAATTGTTTTCCTTATGACCATACTGACCACAAGAAAAAAAATCTCCACTAAATCCCCTCCCTACTGAAGGTGCACTAGACTACTGGAAACTACCTCTACTAACCTCCTAATGAAAACTCTAAGCAAGATTAGTATGAGAATGACTCTTGATGCGCTGAGCATTACATAAGTTCCTGGACTAAGAACCACCGCCCTGAGCTGGGGAAGAGATCCCCTTTTGTTGTTGATCTTGATTACCTTGTGAGAAGGTAGAAGGGTTCTAAGAGTTTCCATTTTTGTGAGATTGATTCCCCCTAGATCCTGAAGATGCATGACCCAAAGCTAGGTTTGCCTCCACCAAGGTAGCCTTAATAACCGCCACCTTAAGGTTCTTAGGTTTGAAAAGCCTAACTTCCCCAATGATGCGACCATTAAGCCCCCTAATGAAATGTTGAACCATCAGTGCTTAACTATCACCAAAACTTGCGCAAGGCTTGAGCTCTAAGAAATGATGCTCATAATCCTGAAAATACATCGTTAATTGCCACAGATTGTGGAATTCATCTGCGCACTGCTGTTGCACCACTGATCAGATAGAAACCGTTCCTGAAAGTTCTCAAGAAATAAATCCCAGGTAACAACCTCCATACTAAGTCCAAGTTTCAGCTCTTCTATTTTCCACCAAATAGCTGCAAAATCTATGAGGTGCATGATGGCACACCTCACCTTAACATTGGTATTGAATTGTTGCATAACAAAACATCGATCCAATGTAATGAGCCATGTCTCTGCCTAAAAAATAGTACCGAGACCATCAAAGGGAGGAGGTCGTAATCTCAAAAGGTCTCTCATCTGATTAGCCTTTATGGCTTCCTGACCAACGGTAGTGTCCTTCCTCCTAGGACTCTTGGATCTATGTCTATCCTCATTCCCAAAATGGTGTGACTCACCTCTCTCAGTCCTGTTATGAATAGGTAGATGTTCCAGGATGGTCTAAAGTATCTGTCTGGTATTAGGCTCTCTAGAATCACCATGCTTCTCACCACTATCCTCATGCAAACTCTTAGCTCTATGACTCATAGGAGGGCTATGAAGCCTACCCCTCTCATGTCCTCTACTACAGCCTCCACTACGACCTCTACCAATAGATCTAGCTCTAGAAACTGTCTCTCCTACAACACCCAAACAAAAGAGCGATAACTCAAAACTAGTTAAGAATAAAAGGAAGACATGATATATAAAATGATATTTTGAAATACAGAGTGTTGTATGTCTAAGTTTTTGTTTCAAGTTTTTAACAGTTTAAACATCTAAAGGGCACACAACTTCCCAAAGTTCCCAGTGTAGAAACTTAGGTTGTGATACCAAGTGTAATGCCCCACCAGGGAACCTAGGAGAAATTAACCTAAACATGCAAAAATTACTAAGAACACCTAGGGTTCCAGTGTGCATAAATTTTCTAAATTTTAAATTGACAATACTTTGGATTTGGGTTTTCTCTCAAAATTTCTACACAAAGATTTAATACCCAATTCAACCAAATAATTGAAAATCAATAATAACATAAGCAAACATTCAACAAGTCTTTTAGACGCAATGTAGACAATCTTTTTGAAATGAACTAACATGGGTTCTTCAAACCCTACCTCAAATCCATGTGAAGAATTCGAAACAAAAAAGATCCAAATGAAGACTCTACGAATCCAAAATGCTCCTACGCTTTAAAAATAATCCTTCAAACAACCACACAATTTTATCCAAAATCAAGCCTTTCCCAAAACCTATGTGTCAAGAATGACTAAAAGAATCCCTAATAAAGAAAATCCCCCACACAAAACCCTACATGCAACTCCAAACAGGAAAAAGAACCGAACATGCAACTCCAAATCAGAAAATAGAACTCAACTCTCAACTCTTGCTTTTATCAATTTATAATACATGATTAATTTCAATTACCATAATAAAAGAACGCACTTTTCTAATTTTAATTCCTAACTCAACTTTAACTTTAAATTCTAATTTAATTTTCACTAACCCGAATGTGCAACTTAAATTGCATAAAATTATTTAATTAAATAATAAATACTTTAGTAGATAGTTAACTATGCAAACTAATAAATCAAAAATATTAAATAAATCAACTAGGCCATTTAATTTATATTAGGATTTAATAATTAATTAAGCCCTTTAATTCCAAATTTAAATATTTTAATTTAATCAAAAGTATTTAATCAACCTTGATAATTAAATGTTCCATATATCAAATACTTTCGCATCATAAAAATATAACTTTTATTCCAATACCATAATTACTCCTAATTTAATTATATAAATCAAATAATTCACCCAACCAAAAATGCTTGACTCCCAAAATCTAAAAATCAACTAACTCCATGACAAACAAACACCAAGGAAGGGTTCACGAATTCACATCATCTTGATGCATTCAGATAGGGAACTCAATCAAAAACTTGTTCCTCAATTTAGGATAATATTGGCTTGGGTTGGGGTTTGGACCCGTGTGTTATCTCCCCTCTCTTACCATTTGAGATATTGAGATAGTGCACGCTCATCTTGACAATTCAGGGAAGTCGATGCTGGGTACTTGAAATCTTGCATAAAAGACAAGCATGTACATACATGTATAAATATATAATAGACAATGGCAGAGATTGGCCGATTGTGTGGATCTTGCAAGAAAGTAACTACGACTCTGTCCCTCAACCACATCAAGCACATCAAACATAAATATAAAACACATATGCCAACCATACACATGGAAGTATGGGGTTAGTAACACCATTGTAAGAATTTGCAAATAGCAAAGATTGAACCAAGGATCTAGAGGTTAAAGAAAAGAACAAGAGAGAATATGAATGCAATGATGGATATTGAATGATCCAATGAATTCACCTTGAATGATTGATTGATGATTACATAATAGGCCTCCTTATATAGGAAAGACAATAAGAGAGAATGATAAGGAGCTGATAAGCTATTACCTATGCTAGGTGTAATCACATGTCCACCAAATGTGGATCATCCTCCATTATGCAATAAAGTATGTGCAATGGATTAGGATGATAATGTGATAAGAGCACGAAAGGTGGATCTCACACACAAAGAGGTATGTGATGACAACTATCACACCTAAAGTGAAAATTCTCCTACACCATGTGCTTAATGAGGTGCACACTCCTAGGTGTCTCAATCACTAACTACTATGCAATGCATTATCCTAAGTAAGATTAAGTTAAGTGTAATTAGGAATATTTAATTACACCAACAACCATAAATGTAAATAACATCCTAACATATAAATTATCATCAAAATATAACCATAACATATACATCATCATAAGCATTTAAATTGACACGAAAATAACCATATTCATCTAATTGAAAATACATGATATAACACATAATCCAAAGTTTCACATTTAATCAAATTATAATCCAAATATCATTGAAATAATTAACACACACATAAAAGTGGCCTAAAAGAGTTGGGCAAAGATAACTGAAAACAAACTATGGAGGGGCACTACACATAATGCGAGCACTAACCCTAACCCTAACCCTAACCTTCATATTCACCTTCACAATATCATTAACCTTAACCCTAATAATAAAGCGTACCCTATCAAAAAAATATGTAACCAAAACACAACCATAACTTTAATAATATCCTTAACACTAACTCTATTTACAACATATAACGTAATAACAATTACCCTAGGTAACACTAAGCTTCAATGTAACAACAACTCTTGCCTTAATCGTAATATGAGCACTAACCCTAACAATAACCTTAACCTTAATAATATTAGTAAACTTAACCATAATAATAACATGAACCCTAACAAAAAATCTTAAATGTTACCAAAAGCTAACCACAACCTTCATAATATCATTAACACTAACCCTGATTACAACATATAGCATAATAATAATTACCCTAAAACTAACCTTAACTGTAACAATAGCACTAGCCTTTACCGTAATAGGAGCAATAACCCTAACAAACTCTAACAATTTTTTTAAATGTAACCTAACCATTCCCCTAATAGTAACCTTAGTTGTCACAATAACACTAACACTAACCGTAGGTGTCACAATACCACTAACCCACATAAAAAAAATACCCATTTAAATTAAATATGTTATGCCCCCAATCACGAATCTCTAACAATCACCCTAACACTAACCTTAAGTGTAACAATAGCACTAACGTTAATCATAATACGAGCAACTTAACCATGACAATAACCTTAACCATAATAATAACATGAATACGAACAAACTTCTTTTAAAATAGAACCTAACAGTTCCCATAACACTAACCATAGGTGTAACAATATCACTAACACTAACTGTAGGTGTCATAATACGACTAAACCACATAAAAAAAAAACCTAATAGCTACCCTAACACTAACCCTAAGTGTAACAATACCACTAACCTTAATCCTAATACGAGCACTAACCCTATCAATAACCTTAATTGTAATAATAACACGAACCCTAACAAGCATCTTAAATAGAACCTAACAGTTCCCCTAACACTAACCTTAGGTGTAACAATAACACTAACACTAATTGTAGGTGTCACAATACCACTAACCCACATAAAAAAACCTAACAACTACCCTAACACTAACCTTAAGTGTAACAATACCATTAACCTTAATCGTAATACGAGCACTAACCCTAACAATAACCTTAACTGTAATAATAACAAGAACCCTAACAAACTTCTTAAATGGAACCTAACAGTTCCCCTACTACTAACCTTAGGTGTAACAATAGCACTAACATTAACTGTAGGTGTCACAATAGCACTAACCCACATAAAAAAAACACTTAACAATTATCCTAACACTAATCTTAAGTGTTACAATACCACTAACCTTAATCGTAATACCAACACTAACCCTAATAATAACATTAACCTTAACAATATCAATAACCTTAACCATAATAATAACACGGAACCTAACAAAAAAATTTAAATATAACAAAAAAAGCCCAAATACTTAATAATATCATTAACAAGAACCCTATTTACAACATATAATCTAACCATTACAATAGCACTAACCTTAATCGTAATTGGAGCACTAACCCAAACAAGTCTCTTAAATGTAACCTAACAGTTCCCTTAACACTAACCTTAACTCTAGCAATAACACTAACCTTAACCATAATAAGAACAATATCCCTAATAATAACTTAAACCTTAACAATATGATTGACTTTAACCGTAATAGAAACAATATCCCTAGCAAATTTCTTAAATGTAACCTAACAGTTCCCCAAACACTAACCTTATCAATCTGACTAACCTTAATTGTAATAGTATAAGGAACCCTAACACTAACCCAACCATTATATTACTACTAATTGCAAATGCAATCCAACCCAACCATTACTGTAACAATAATCCTTACACCATTTATTTTCAAGAAATATAAAATATTAAATGTCTTTCATGTTGCGCTGCATTTGTTACTAGCTTACATATACCCATATATAATACGCCAAGAGTAATCCTTCTCAAGGTCCCTATTTTCATCAAATTACAAAGTTTGTGTGGGTTAAGGTTGATGAAAATAAGCGCACCGAAAAAGATTACTCTCAACCTATTATATATATAAAGATATATATAAGCTAGTCCTTAATGATATTATATAAAAAATAAGATTAGAAATATATCTTAAGCGACTTAACCAATTCCCTATAGACAAAGTTGTTGCACTGATGAACCATAAATCTTTCCTGTCCTTTTTATCTCTCCATTCTGTCAGGTTAAGAAAAGATGCATGTGAAAGGCAAAGCTTTCCATGAACTGAAGAAACAAATGTCAATTCATGGTAGCAATGATGGGTAACGGGGGCATCACAATATTAAAAGTCTGCTACAATTCTGTCGGTGTAACTGGGTAAACGAGCTCAGGTAATCTGAAAACAGTTGCTCTCCGGGTAAAGGTCAAATCTTTGGACAAGAAAAGCGTTAATGCCCACCGTGTAATAATTTCCACCGCTGGCTCAGTGCTAGTTGGTACCTACATTCATCTATAATTCCATTAGGGACTTTGATCATTGGGTAATGGAGCCTGAAATGAGACGCCCACAAAGGTCAAATTCAATCTGTGAAAGCACTGTTTTTGTCGTACAAAAGTTCAGTACCAATACCATCATACGCTGTAAACATCCATATCCAATTCAGACCATTTGGGCGGTCTGTATAATACCCATTTTCTGATTTCTAATATTTTTTGGCGTTCAAGTGCGTAGTTTATCCATTTAATTTGGTGTTGTGGACTGTTTATCCACCATTCCCTGTTCTAGAAGGAGATAGTTATCTAATCTAAAAATGTGCTAATAGGAATTCTTTTGGTCCCACACAGTGTCCTTTTAACTTGTTAGGCTGTCTTCAGTGTGAAGAATTGGTTCATAGTCACATGGTAATTCAATGGTGTAGGCAATCCACTAACTACCTCAACTTTTAGATTGTCTGTACTGTTTTCACGGTGATTAAACTTGACAGGGATTTTAGATGGAACAGCACAGTTTCTTGCTGTTTGTACTGACAGCTTTTGAGATGTTTGTATGATTGTTTTGGATTTAATTGTGTATGTTTTTGAATTAGTAATTTAAAATTATTCAGCAATTTTTTGATGGAGGGTTCAGACCTGCGAGGCAGTCCAGCGAGGTAAAAAGTCTGCCAGCTACCAACCAGCGAAGGCCACCACAAAAATGATTTAAACGAGCTGAATTGTTCATTGAAAAGTATAGACAGTTAAAACTAAAAACAATCAACTATTGAAGATAAAAGAATGATCTAAATTGTTTACAATTAAAACCAAAAACAAATATATACACTTATTCATAAACTGTGAAGATCTCATGCTTCTTAATATTTTAAATGTATAGGTACATTCAAATATACTTAAATTCTGCCATGATAATTTAAAACTTGTTTAAATATTTTAGATGTATGCTAGTGATCTATTATTGGGAAGAGAAAAAAGGTTTCAAATGATGATTGAACAGCTTATACAATTGACTAAAAAACAATCATACTACACTTTTTTATAAACTGTGAAAAGCTCATACCAACTAGTATTTTAAATGAGTGTACATTCAACTATATTTGAATGAATTAAGGAATTTTAATGACTTTCACTAAATCAACCGATTTAAAGAATCAAGAACCACAAAATTAATCAAGTTCTTTTGATGTCAGTTCTTCTAGAGGAGAGGACCAGTAATTGAGCACTCTAATTTTGCGCTTCTCAAAATCGTATGTGGAAATTTCAAATCTTTTACCATAGCTTACTTGACGAATCTCCTGCTTATAACTAAAATTTGAAGAACTTATTTTTTTAAGCCTTGACTTCCCAAATAACTTGTTTAAACGACCACCTTCCAATAATTTTTGAATTTGAACTCTGCCATCAAATTTTATATTTCTGCGGTTGTGATATATGCACAAATACATATTAAAAATTTGATGACAGAACTTACAAACGGTTGTTGAATGTACATATACATTTGAACTAGTTTAAAACAGTAACTCTGCCTCTGTACAGATAGAATTTTTAAAATAAGTTTGAAAAATTAATGAGAGTTTAAATAGAGTTGTTGATGTACATATACATTCAAACTGTTGTCAAATTTTGAAAATTGTACTTGGTATTTTGATACCAACATTTGAACTTGTCACTTAGTGCCTTTATTTACAGCTGGTGCATCATGTTCCTACCTACCAGCTTTACTGAATCATATTTCATGATTAAAATGATGATAAAAGTACCTAAACAATTTAACATTTTATATTCTGTTCTTAAATTGATCATTTCAAATTCTGTTTAGAGGCCTTCGATTAGGCCACCACACTAAGAACTCAAATACCCTGACGTGTAAGGTGCAGATTCAGTCCAGAGGACTGGGAGTGGATGAAAGCTGTACCGTACAACAGGCCTGACAGGAAATTTGAAAACTAAAACTTAGAATATTTAAACCTATCAGGTTGCCAAATTGTAGCCCAATTTTTAAGTTTGTGATTACTATTTACGAAATAATCTTATTCCCCAAGAATTATCAGATTCCAACCCGTTAAAGTTAAAATGTCATTTAAGCGCGTTATAAATAAGGGCTTTCCTGCTTGGCAAACCGCAGAAGTGTCCTTCTAGTTTTTCATCTGAGCATTGTCTGTAACAAGATAGAATGGACTTTCAATGCAGGTGGGGTATGGGTTTAATGCTCTTGGGTTTTCTGTATGTTGTAGAGGGTGCTCAGAACATATCTATTGCAAGAAGTTTGCTGCAAAATGGCGTCGCTAGGACTCCTCCAATGGGGTGAGAAATGCACAGAACTTGTATGGTTTCTGCCTTTTAGCTGTTCTAAGCTGTATTGAGCTTTTTACTGTTGGTTTTTCCTCTGTTTTCAGATGGAATAGTTGGAATCACTATGGCTGCAATATCAACGAACAAATTGTGCGAGACACTGGTATTTGAAAATTCTCTCTTAGAATCTTCATAATCTTGATTAGTGTCTCTCAAATCTTGTTTTTAATCAAATGCTTTGTGTTTATGCAGCTGATCATTTGGTCTCAAGTGGGCTGTCTGGAATGGGATACAAATATGTCAATATAGGTGGGCATTCTCTGACACTCCTGCTCCTTTTTATCTCAGTAGAGGCATTTTCTGGATCTGAGATTTTCTGTTGTTTTTTGTGGATGCAGATGACTGTTGGGCAGAGCCCAATCGTGACAGCAATGTAAGCCACTCACTTATCACGTTTCACAAATTTTATCTTTTTGTGACTTAATTGAAATGCTTGTGTTTGATCTCTGATCATTAATCTTCCTATAAATAGGGAAGATTAGTTCCCAGTCAGTCAAAATTCCCCTCTGGAATTAAGGCTCTGGCCGATTATGTCCACAGTAAAGGACTGAAACTTGGGATTTATTCAGATGCAGGGTATGTATGACATTGTCTCTGTAGTTTGTTTCTTAAATGGGATTTTACCATTGTTCTTCTTTTTGGTTTCTCTGGTTTCCAAGTCCTCATATACAGATTTTTGTATTTTGGGTCAGGTATTATACATGCCAAAAGCAACCAGGCTCTCTGGGACATGAAGAAGTAGATGCTGACACATTTGCTTCATGGGTATTTTCACATTCCTTTCCTGATATAACTCTGCATATTTTGACATAGCAATTAATATTGAACCCTAGTAATCGGTTTCGTTCATGATTTGCCTCTTTGTAGGGCGTGGATTATCTTAAATATGATAATTGCTACAACGATGGCTCTAAACCTGAAGATCGGTAACCTTTTGACCCAAAAATTTCTGTTTTGCTTTCTTGGGTGTTCTGTTTGAACTTGAGGTCTCCTCAATATTTACAAGTCATTTGTAGATTTTAAAAAAACAAAACTGTTTGTAGACCTAAAAAATTAGATTGTCTGGTATCATGGACTATAAAACACAATCAATTGATCAGTTCATTGTGACAATTTTACAGGTATCCAAAGATGCGCGATGCACTTTTGAAGACTGGGAGACCTATTTTCTATTCGCTGTGTGAATGGTAGGGTTTGCTACACCTGAGACCTAATAAAATCCTGGATTTTTGGGAATTGGAGATGAAATGTTCTGAGTTGTGATTATGATTCAGGGGAGTGGATGTTCCAGCTACATGGGCTCCAAAAATTGGAAGTAGTTGGAGAACAACAGAGGACATTGAGGACAAGTGGGACAGGTCTTTTGCTGCACCAGTCAATTACAATTCTCAGAGCTTTTAGGGCTTAGCTGTGTTGTTCTGGCTTAGATTTGATTGAATTTGGGGCTGATTAAACATTTTTTTATCCAGCATAACTTCCCGTGCTGATCAAAACAATCAATATGCACAGTATGCACGCCCTGGTGGATGGAATGGTAAAACTAAATATAATTCAATTTAGGAAACATAATCCATGGTAGAAGCACTTAGATTCATTCCTCTGCTATTTATGAAGTAAAAACTTAATCTTGTTTCTTACAGATTGTTGTTATGGGTGGAACAGATCCTGATATGTTGGAAGTAGGAAATGGTCACATGACTATGGACGAATATGGATCGCATTTTAGCATCTGGGCTCTCATGAAGGTGATTGGCGTCTCTCTTCAACTTTAGTTTTTTTCCCTTTTGCCTTTTAAAATGTGTGGCAAACATTTGTTTTAGCAACTTTCTGAAAAGAAGGCTGCGCTGTTATGCTATTGGTATAATGTCCTCTTCTTTCAACATTAGGCACCTCTGTTGATTGGTTGCGATGTTACATCCATGAATAAAGGGACTTACAGAATTCTCAGTAATAAGGAGGTTATAGCAGTGAATCAAGGTGAGCTCCCTTTAAAAAAGTTCTCTAAGAGAATATTAAGAAAAGGTTTGGTTCCTTACCATGTGGGATTTACTTTTTGCAGACCGTCTTGGAATACAAGGGCGGAAAGTAAGCAAATGGGGAGACCTTGAGGTACATATAATTGAAAATTCACCTGTCTTTTCTTGTTTACTTGTGTATTGGGGTTGCTTCTTAACTTGTTTGGAATCTCTTTAATTTGAATGTACTGTTCAGACCGATTAATGTTGTGCCTGTAAGTGTATATGGACACCTCTGACCTTGCACGGTGATGGGTAGCCGATGGAAATGGCTACCCAGTCCTTAGGATGCATCAATGCATCAGTTACTTCATACGCGTTCTAGGTGATGGAAATGGCTACCCAGTCCTTAGGATGCATCAATGCATAAATTACCTTATACACCATAAATATCACCATGGTGCATTCTAGGTGATGGAAATGGCTTTCCAGCTCCTAGAATGCACCAATGTGTAAGTTATCCGCATACACTATAAATACACCAAAGCGTCCTAGGGGCTAGATAGCTGTTAACATGGTGATGGGCTATAATATCATGTGTGGGAATGCAGCACTTGGCCTGATTGTGGGCACTCTTTGCTACAGGTGTGGGCTGGTCCCCTTACCAACAAACGTACAGCGTTGGTCTTATGGAACAGAGGCAACTCAAGAGCTACAATCACTGCCAAGTGGGAAAAATTCGGAATGCATCCTTCTGTTTCAGTCCGAGTTAGGAACGTATGGAGGGTAATTCATCATGGCAGATCTAAGAAGTCATTAAGAAAACAAATTTCAACTTTGAATGTTCATTGCTATTCTTAAGATGCAGAAGCTTCTGGTTTGCTCTGTGTATGAATTTTGTTGCTCAACTTTTTGGATCACTCAGTGGTCCATCAGTGGTCCATCATCACCAGAGTGTGATTTGAAATGTCGAACAACAAAATCATACACAGAGCAAACCAGAAGCTTGTGCATCTTAATCTAATGGACTGTGGAAAATTAATACCAACTAATCCTATTCTTGTCTGAATATTGCAGCATAGAGACTTGGAGAAATACCACCAAGGAACCCTTGTAGCATCAGTGAAGGCTCATGCTTGTAAAATGTTTGTTTTGACACCAGTTTCTTAAAAAACCCTAGTTGGTCATTTAGTTACAGCAAATATGCTGTACATGCATATTATTGCAATCATTGGTAGAGAATTGGTGGCGATGGTGATCCTCAAAGAGGAGATATATCACTGTCCTTATTATGTTTATTATTCCCATAGTACAAAGTAGAAGGAATTCTGTGTCAAGCCTCCTGTGAAATGTACAAGGGGCTCAAAAGGCAATTGTGTATTCATTTCTTTCTCCACCTCGCAGAAAGGGAGCCAAATCTTATGGCCTACAGGCAGACATTAAAGATTCAGATTTTGGTTGAAGTCATGAATTTGATTACCCAACTAAATTTCATGGTTCTTGTTTAAATCATTTCAGTTGCAATATTAAGAAAACATGGTTTTACTATGAGTTCTATTTGCAATCAGGTAAGTTAGGGTTTCATGAAATGACTATTTGCAATCAGGTAAGTTAGGGTTTCGTGAAATGAAAGAGGAGTTCTGAATATTCTTTGGAGGGGTTTTTTATTTGAAATTTCAAGAGCAATAACGTTTGTATAATATATTTCATGTTAATAGAAAAATGTTATTTGGTTTTTATTTTTTATTTTTAAAAAATGATAATAAAATTGTTTTAAGAATTTTGAGAGAATTTTTATAAAAATATGTATTTAATTTTTTTATTTTATTTTTGTGAATCTAACTTTGAGTGAAAATTTTGACTTAGTGGTTTGTTTCGTATTTATACAATTACCAAACCTATCAATGTGTAGGGAAAAAAAGCCCAAATCACCCATTGTTTAAAATCAGAAAATTTGATTCCTTTATGTTTGTTTAGGTTTGATTATTCGCCCCATAAGAATTTAAACCCTTTAACAAAAGTGAAACTTTTGCTTTAAATAACTACAAGGCAAAGGGAGATTTCTTGATGGAACCTTAACGTAAAAATATAGAATAAAGAAAAAACCTTTATTTATAAAAAAGAAGGTTATAAAAGAATTAAAAAAAAATAGGGTTATTTGTTTTTAATTAAGAGATAAACATGGGTTTTAAGAACTTTTATATAGATGTAAATTATAGTATATTGTAATTTAGATGATCCTAGTTATGAATTAGTGGTCATAAACACAAGGTCATATCAAATATAACAACTTTACATTTTGGTGGAAAGAACTACAATACCACAATATACCTATAACACTATATCAATATGAATCAAATTCATAATTATTATAAATAAAATAAATCTATTTTGAATTTTTTTATTTAATTCTAATAAATTTAAAACATTCATATATAAAATATATAACAAAATTAATCTAATTTATACCTTTTCAAAATTTTAGTTAACTTGATACTAATATTTTCAATTCATTTTTTAGAAAATGTAGAAATAAATGTAGATATTTTAAAGTTATAATAAATATTAATGCAAAAAATAAACTTTTACTTCTTGAAAATATGACAAGCTTTTTATTCTTAAAATATAAAGATAAGATAAATTAATGATATTAATGTTTAAGAAAGAATAAAACTAATTTGTGAATGGGAAAAAATTAAAAAGAATAAAAGTAAGGAGACAAGTATTGTAGAGAATAAAAAATATATTCTACGTATTCATAAATTTATCCTATGACTACTCTCTATTTAATTTTAAAAATAAGACAATGGTAAAACAGTCTTTTATAAAATAAAAATTCAACCAAAAGTTAAAATTCTTTTACAAAAATCAAAATATCTAAAACAAATACAATAAATACTAATAAATGAAGAGTCTTATTATAAGTTCTATTATGACTATCCTTCATTAAAGAATTTTGTACAAAATAAATTGTTAGGAGAAAAATTAAAAGTTACATATATAAAATACATATAATTAAATATATAGTACATGAAATAATATAACTTAAATCCTTTACAAAGCTAAGCTAAAGTTCACCGTAAATTTAGATCAAATACCTTTTTCATTATTAAAACAATTGTTGGTACATTGATTTACCAATAAATACTAGGGTGGGTTTGATAATAGTGATTTTATGGTGAGTTGGTGCCCAAGTCCTATCATTTTATCTTTATTTGGTTCTCATTTATGCATTCACTTGCTTTTGTCTTGTATTTGATCCCTTTGTCTCATTCACCCCCTTAAATGTCACGAGGTCCATTTTCATTATTCATTGAATTATTTAATTTGACTATGGAGGAGAGTGTCCACTAGTTATGTACCTTAAAGATGCCAGATAATTTGAACATGATATGATAATTCTCTTCTTTCTAGACTTTAGACCATAGTGTTGATATAGGTACTTCAATTTTTATATTGTCATCTTATCCAAGATACATTGGATTGTTCCTCACTTATGTTTATACTATGTTTTTCTTTATTATAAATGATTTAGGACATTTAATTGATAAGTGATTTTATAAATTTTGTTATAGATATTTAAGTATATGTATGAATAAAAGTTCTCTGTAAGCAATTTTGTTTATTATAGTATTATTTAATATATTTAATTTATGTTTATACTATATTTTAAAAATGTTTATGAAAAAAAATATTAAAGAAATTTTATTTTTATTTTAAAAATTTATTTGTTAAGTTAATATTTGAATATTGTTCATTTGTATTTACAATATGCATTCATTATGTACGACTAAGAACACCTATAAACAAAAAGATTTCACCAAAAAAAATTGTTTATTAAAGTATGCCTTGCAAATTCTCTCCTCATAATCACAATATGTCCTTATCATAGAAGACTAAAGACACTGAACAAATGACTTTTATCAAAGATACTTTGTTTGCTAAGTTATAATTTAAATCAAATAATATAAGAATATCACTAGCATACACTTAACAATGATGTGGGCCTTAATTATTATGTCATCTTTATCCTTCCTCTTTTTATCTAATACATTTTTATGGTAGAACAACTTTGCTCCAATTAAATTGAGAGATTGTTAAAAAAAATAAACAATATTTTTTTGTCTTTCTTTCTTTAATTTCATTTGTTACTTCCATCCTTTCTTATTTTATGTAACACATTTCATCTTAGAACAAGTTTGCTCCAATCAACAAATGATCTTATAAAAAGTAATTATATTTTTGTCATTCTTTCTTTAATTTCATTTTCTTATATGATTATGATTTAACACCTTATAAATCTATCTATGCAAAGGTGCAAAATATTCACTCATAATTAAATTGCAGAAAGTATAATATATATAAGACTATTTTTTATATTATTTGTATAACTTTGGTTATTTATTTGTAATTTATAGATTAAATTAATGTGACAATTATTTGTTTGATTAAAGGAGTTGTTTGTAGTATGAATAAGGAGCTTTATGAAAATAATGAATGCTTATATAACATTTTAGTATGATAGCATTTTAAGGGTTGAAAGCAACTCTAATGTTCTTGTCGATTCTTTGTTGACTATGTGTGCCAAATGAAGATTCCTCTTGGATAATGATGTTTTCAATTAGGATGTTAACTAATAAAATATATAAAATAATAGGATGCTTAAATTTATATTTTAAAATATTAATTTTTATATGATTAAATTAATATTTTAAACAAAATTCTATTTACATTTTTTTTCTATGGCAAATGGCTTTATTTATATATAAATACAAACATTACAATTGAAGGGATTTGCATTCATACTATATCAATTGTATTCTTGTCTAATTAAACATTATTTAAGACAAACAAAATCTTTTTAAAAGAAAGAAAATCAAATCATCAAAACCTAAATACTATTAGAGGTGTGAGTTTTCTATTTATTTATGCAATTTAATTCTATTTCCAATTTGAAAATTTGGAATAGAACTTATAGTTGGGAATAGTAGTGTATCTTTAATTTTTTAATTAAAAGAAGGGTAAAAATTTATTCAAACTCAAAAGAGAATACAAGCAAAGTGTCTAACAAAGAGAATGGTGGTGTATCTTTAATTTTTTTAGTAAAAGATGGGTAAAAACTTATTCAAACCCACAAGAAAATACAAGCAAAGTGCCTAGCAAAGAAAGCACTAATGAACTCTATCCTTATCCACTAACTGATCAAATTGCCCTTTATCCATTATATTCCAACCCTATATGTGATCTAACACCTATTTGGCCAAACAATCTACAACACCATTCCACTCTTTAAGAATGTGTGTGAAAGTAACTGAATCCAACTAACTACACAACTGGAGAATCTGTCTAATAACCAAAGTCAAATGCCAACTAACATCTTCGAGCTCTTTCCTAGTTAACAAATTCACCACCACCAAAAAGAACTATTAGGATCCCATTTCTCAAAAATAGGTGATAAATGTGAAGTGTTGTGATATTTTTGCTACTTTGAACTTTAAAAATGAAAATAATTAGAGAAAAACAAGCGGAATTGATATCAAATGGACACCTCTTATGTTGCACCAAACAATTACAAATCTGAGAGCTTTTTATCTGAGTCGTGTTGTTCTTGCTTGACTTTAAATGAATTTGAGGTTGATTTTCCCATGCTTTTCAGCGTTACATTTCACGCTGATTTAAACAGTGAATTTGCTTGGTATGAATGAACTGGTGGACGAAATGGTAAAACAATATATAATCTAATTTAAGAAGCATTGGTTCTGGCTGTATGGCCACATTGACATGAGAAAAATACTTGTTCAGTGAATATTTTTAAACTTAGGGGTTCTAAAGGAATCATTCAACCCTCTCCCTATTAAATTTTGAGTGAAGATTTTAAATTTATTTGTTTCCCTTATATTATACTATTATAAGAATAGAAAATAAAAAATAAAAAATATCTTTTTATCACATTTATAATTTTAAATATATAAAATTATAGTTAAAAAAATATTAATAGTTCAATCATAAAGTTATTTTTTAATCATAAAATAAATAAAACAATAAAATGCCATTCTCTTATTATCACATAGTCTTAATATAAAATAGTTAGTAATAATCTAAATTATCAAAAGATTACAATTGTTGTTGTTTTCTTGATAGCCTCTTGGTTGTGTTATTGTAAGGGCCAGCTCCTTTGTTTGACTGCTTATTTAATTAAAAAGATTACAATTTCAATTTAAAGACTAAATTTATACTGTAGGAATCTAGCCTTTTTAATAAAAGGATGACTAAAATGACACTTATGGTCATCATATGTTTGAAGTGACTGAAGCATTTCAAATTGGCTTAAAATAATAATAATAATGTTTGTCCTTTCTTAATTAAATTTTTTTATTTTCCTATCTTTTATTCTTCTATAATTTGTAATATTTATAACTTTTTGATAGATAATAGGCTTATGATGGGATTATATTACTAAAAAGGAAAATACATCAAATGTTTGTGAGGCCATTCATTGTGCCAAGCAATTTCCAAAATGCCATATTACTATTGATCACAGTCTCAACTATTTCCACTCCTAGCTAAAACACAAAGATAGAAAAATTCATTTATACAAAACATCCTAGATACCATCCATACAACTAGTTCACCTTAATAGTATAGTAACTAGGTACAAAACCATTGTTTCTACTAACAACATGATAATACATCAAAATCCATGCTTAACCAACTATAATTCTTAGTATGGTGACTATGTCCTTCCTTGCATAAAAAATAACTTCCTAAGCTTGTCTAGGCTAACCTCCCATGCTTCTTCTTTTGTCTTCGGTGAAGTGCTCTTCCTTGGCCTACCCCTTGGTCACCCCCTCTTCTTTGCCACATGTGGCCCCTCCTACACATGTTCTGTGATTGGTTCCAAATACTTACTAGCATTAGCCAAGTAGGGTTCACAACCCTCTTCAATTAGATATTTCTATCACCAGTCATTTCTTGGTGCCACCTTCTGCCCTAGCCATTTATGAAGAAAGTCATCATTCTTTTCTATGATTGGTTTTTGCTCTTTGAATGCCCTTTTGTCTCTCATGGAAAGAATTGGGCATTTTTATACCACCTCCTTGACTCTATGCTCATTCCTTGGCCCATTTTGAACATGGTAATCCATAGGGTATACCACCATAAAATTGTCATTTACATTCCTGACTGTAATGTTCAAGTCCCCAAGGAGATCTTTTTTGAAAATCCTTTTGCATAGTTGCCATGTTTCAAATTATGGCTCCCCCATGACCAATAGAATGGAAAAAAATACTGCAGGGATGTTAGAATTTATCCTAAACTGGTGGTATGTGAACATACATTCCTCTCCCATTATCACTTTAACAATTTGAATGACTAAATCATCCAAATCATTCAAAATTATGCACCATCACAAATAGGTAATATTCCTAACAACACCATCTGCCTTGAGTCCTTCTCCTACTTGATTCATAGAGAAGACTCCATAATCAAACACACTACTTGGTATCCTCTGTTCTCTACCTTCACCTGGAAATGCTAGATAACTCTCAAATAGGGATCACTTATACCTATTTGAGCACTTCTACAATTAGTGCTTCCACCTCATTTTCTGTTACAAGTAGTAGTTGTCGTTGCACCAAAAGATCGACCTGTTAATGCCCGATACAACCACTAGACTTATAGAAGACATAGGAGGCAGTTAAGCCATGTCACAAATTCTATGAGGGACGTTGGCCTACTACCAACAATCCCCCTCCCATTGTCACTCACTGTGGCCTGCATAGATTCGAACCTGTGACCAAGCTCTAATACCACTTGTTACAAGTAGTAGTTGCTGTTGCACTAAAAGATCGACCTGTTAATACCTGATACAACCACTAGACTTATAAAAGACATAGGAGGCGGTTAAGCCATGTCGTAAATCCCGCAAGGGACGCTGGCCCACTGCCAACACACTCCCACTGGCCAACTTTGGAAGAGACTTACTATATCATTTGGGAGGGCAGTTATCCATCCTAATTTATAACACATCCATTGCACACACTACTGAGAAAACTGACACCCAATGAAAATATAATTATATGTCTCTTCTCTCTTTTTGCACACCTTAATGGACCTTCAAACCCAAGTTTTGTAAATTTCTTGCTATCAGTATTTTCTTTTTTAGTGCTTCCCATGCAAAGGTTCCTACTCTAGCGACACATTTCTTGTCCTAATATAGAGATATAGGTATTTTAGTTTTTGATAGCTCTGCATCAGTAGATATCAAATGACATGCATCCTTGATATCATATTTTTTATTCTCTGTTGCCTCCCAAATTAGCTTATCTTCTCCCTTTCTGAAGTTGATTTATTTTTGTGAAAGCATGTTTGTTAGAGCCTCTACTTTATGAATTGGTGTAGGAAGGGATCTCAACACCTTCCATTCCCAACCAGTAACCAAGTATAACTATTGAGGCTTAATGTAGTCCTTTACCTTGCTGCCCCAATGTTCTTTGAGGTATTCCTTGGTAATTTTGATATTAGTTAGACTATTTATGCTTGCAAAACCACAACAAGATTCTTCCTATAAGAGTGCCTTTTCCCCATTATGTATATCTTAGGAGAGCAACTTGCATATGATAGCTTTGTAATCCAATATAATATTCCATACCTTGGATACTTTGGGAGGGTTGCCTAGATTATCATTGTCATTCAAGCACTTTTCTTGAAGGACCCTAACCCATTTTAGTTGCAGCACAATCAGGTGTCACCTTGATGAACTACAACTGATTGAATACCTGAATGACTTGAAGATCAGTGATTAGAGATCACCAAGTTATTGAAATGTTATGTAAGATAATCGATCATTATGTTGTCATTGATGTCAAATAGTTTTGACAGTACTTATCATGTTAGTTACAAACATCTAAACATCTGTAAAAAGGAGAGAAAAGATGAAGAACTGAGATATCTACATGGAGAGAGATGGAAATGATAGGTGAGGATAAGGAATACTTTGGGTAACTTATTGATGAGTCTATGATCTCATATTGTTGACTTGATTATATGTTGCATTAATCTATTATGAAGATGGAAGCAAAATTATACAAGGCAATGTGGTCGGTAAATAAAGCACTTTAGTATACACTGAGCCAGTGTAGTGTATATCGAGTGATAATATTAACCGAGCTTGTGTTCGCCGACGCATTTCTTTGTTAACTGAGTATGGATGAAAGTATTAAATGCTTAGTTTAGCTGACAGCAAATGATGAGCTGGAAATTGTTATGATTTTGAGATTAAGGATAAAGTTTGTTATGAGATCCATGGTTGACAAAATTCGGAGAGTATCTAAAGGATGGAATTGAAATGTTTTATTGACACAACTACCAAGGAAGGTTTAAGAGGTAAAATCAATGAAGAAGAATAAGCGACAAAATCTGATGGTTGATATGAAAACAGTTTATCTATCTATATAAGAGACATAAGTTTCATTGTTGAAACTATGTCGGAAGAAAGAAGACTGTAGAGATTTCGTGTGAATACAGTTTCATGCATGCCTAATTAGACTGGTTGAAGGAGAACCGAACTGAAGAACATAACTGAGCGTCTGAGAGCTATTACCAAGTGAAAGTAAGTTGAGGAAGTGAATTGAAATATTGATCAGAGGATTTGTATGGGCTTAGAATAGATCTAAACATCTGCAAGTTAAGTTGTATTGTAATCAGATCGACTACTGTTTCAGTTTAACCATTGATACAGAAAATCTCCTAATTGGGTGGACTTAACCGTCTTATGTTATGCCCCTACGTCATTCAAGGAATGTACATTGTTATCTTATTGACCCCATAGTGAATGCTGGTTGAAAGTTAACTGTTAGTCTTAAATCCTCTAACAAGGTCACACCTAACAGTGTGTTTGTAACCTTTAACATGGTGGGCTCTTCACGAAGCTCACTTCAGAAGAGTGAAAATTATTTTGGGTTACCGGTCCCAGGTGATTTTTCCCTTAGCAAGGTTTCCACGTTAAATCATTGTGTTATGTGTTTTAATGATGATTGCTTTATTGTCATACTTTACATACTGCATATTTGATTTGGTTGATAATCACAGTGAGTTAATTAACTGGTAATCAATAAAAGGCACAGACAGTTTAATAGTTTATGTTACCGAGCTGTAGAATTCATTGGAATTGTTTTAAGTGTTACATCTTTGTATTTGGGACTGTAGGATAACTGATCTAACTGATTCACCCCCCCTCTCAGTTATTCTAACAATTGGTATCAGAGCGTTGGTTGCTTGGAACAATGTTTTAAGGACTTCAATAGAAAGAATACAAGATGTATAAGAGGGAAGTGCCGAAGCTGAATAAGGACAACTTTACACAAATGAAAAAGCAGGATGAAACTTCACATATCTAGAATAGGTAATTTTGCTATAACCTTACTGGAAAATGGCTACATAGTACCGTTGACTGGACCTTTAACTCTTGATCAGTTGAGAGACCGACATGAACACAACATCACTATGATAGAGATTGCTGCTACTTTATTTGATGCTGAATTTGAGGATGTCAAGACTTGCACTACTGCAAAGGAAATGTGGGATAAACTAGCTCAAGTCTATGGTGGTGATGCAAATGTAAAGAGAGCCAAAGCTGAAAGCTTAAGAGGTAGATTTGATGATATGAAAATGAAGGAAGGAGAAAACATTACATAGTATACAAACCAAATTAAAGAGGTAGTCAATACTATCTGAGGATTTGGTGGTGTCATTGATGAAGATACAGTGGTAAGTAAAATTCTAAGAACCTTGTTGCCTGCTTATGCAATCAAAATATCTTCTATACATGAAATTAGGTCTGCACTTGGCAACACTCTTACTCTTGATAGTCTGATTGGTAAGTTAACAACTTTTGAGCTGAACAATTTTGATAATAATGTTGTACCACTTGTTGAGTTTTCTTTTATGTCTTCTCTTGAGGATCGGTAAATCTAGTAGTAGACATAATATAAAGAATGATAGTGATGGTAATACTGATGATGAGCTTGATGAACTTGAAGCTCTTATGGCCTAGGGACTGCCTAAAGGTAAAGGTAGATATAAAGGTAAATTACCTTTAGCATGTTTTAACAGTAAATAAGTTGGCCATATTGCTGCTAGATGTCCGAATAGGAAAGAGGAAGATAAAAACCAAGATTGATATGGTGATGGAAGCTATGGAAGAAGAAACAACGAAAGCTACCGACACTAAAAAAGAAATAGCCACGATCATAAAGATAAGGGCAAAAAGGCATGTTATTTGGTTGGAACACCGACACCGACACCGATGATGATGTTGAGGTACGTAGTATTTGTTGCGATGAAAGATTATTTTGAGGAAGAGGAAAGGTATGTAGAAACAACACTCATTTCTAAAGTTAGTAAAAATGATACTTGGATCATTGATAGTGGCTGTACACATCACATGACTGGTGATGAAGATAAGTTTGATCATCTTGAGCATTATAATAGAGGATCAGTACAAATGGTTAATGATACACCTTGTATGGTTAAAGGAAAGGGATCTTTATTGATAAATGATAAAATCAGATGTGATAATGCTTATTGGGTAAAAGGACTGAATTAAAATTTGCTAAGTGTAGCACAACTTAACAACTCAGGTCACTGAGTGGCATTTGAAAGCAAGAAGGTGAGGATCTATGATGAAAGTGGAAAGCTTGTTGGAACAGGAGGACAATCAAAAGGTGACTTATTCTCTCTTAACAATGCTGAGACTTCTTGTTTACTGGTGAAAAATGAGGATGCATGGTTATGGCATAAAAGGTTGTCATGTAAATTTTGATAACATGATTAAGATCAGTAGAAAGAGAAAAGTTAGAGGACTACCTAGCCTAACTAAATTGGATCATGTTATGCGTCATCAATGTCAGAAACGTAAGATGACAAAATCTAATTTCAAAAGTAAGACTATTCAACAAAAAGAATCTTGGAGTTAGTTCACACCGACCTATGTGGTCCCATGAGAACTCAGAGCTACTATGGAGATAGATAATTTATTCTTTTTGTTGATGATTATACTAGATTGATGACTTTTATGTTTTTAAAAGAGAAATATGAGGCATTTAAGATGTTTAAATGGTACAAAGATAAAGTAGAAAAAAAACCGGTAAAGAACTAAAATGCTTGAGGTTTGATAGAGGTGGTGAGTTTATTTATGATGAATTCACTAACTATTGTAATGAGCATGACATCAAAAGATAGGTTTCTGCACCTAGAACACCAGAGTAGAATGAGATTGCTGAAAGAAGAAATAGATCTGTAGTGGATTGTGCAAGAACACTGATGATAGAGAAAAATGTTGCACAGATGTATTGGAGAGAAGTAGTTCACACAGTTGTATATGTCTTGAACCAAGTACAATTAAAGAAATACACAAACAAGACACCCTACGAGTTATGGTTTTGATACACACCAAGACGTGTAGGTTACTTTAGAATTTTTGGTAGCAAATGTTTTATTCTAAAAGATGATAGGAATGGTAAATTTGACTCTAAAGGGGATGATGAAATATTTTTTGGATATTCTACTAAAAGTAAAGCTTACAAGTGTCTGAATAAAGTTACTAATAAGATGATTGAAAGTGCTAATGTCATAGTTGATGAATTTGTTGATAAAAATTATGAAGAAAGCACTAAGGAGCCGGAAGACTATGGTAGATTTGATTATGTTGAGGATCTAGAGTACCTATCGAAGCCATAGGCTGAGTCGACCGAGCATCAGGAAAATAACACCGAGGAACAACAAAGGGAAATCGAGGATCAGGAAGAAGCTGCCAAGCAAGGAAATGAACCTGAACAGAATGAAGAACAAAGAAGAGATCGAGTGCTAGCAAGATTTGTCAAAAGACATCATCTTGAGAACCAAATCATTGGAGATAAGAAAGCTGGGATGCTAACAAGAAGTAAGTTAAGACAAGATGCATGCTTAGTTTGTGAGCTTGAGCCGAGGACTATTAATGATGCACTTGAGAATGATGTATGGATCAATGCTAGGAATGAAGAGATAGAAAAAATTGAGAAAAACAAGACATGGACTTTAGTACCTAGACTGAAAGATAAAAATGTTATTGGTACTAAATGGATTTTTAGAAATAAGCTGAATGAGAATGGAGAAGTTACAAGGAACAAAGCTAGACTTGTTTGCAAGGGATATGCACAAGAAGAAGGTATTGATTAAGGTGAAAATTTTGCACCTGTTGATAGATTAGAAGGAGTCCGCATTTTACTTGCATATGATGCACATAAGAAATTCAAAGTCTATCAAATGGATGTTAAGTCAACTTTTCTAAATGGAATACTAGAAGAGGAGGTTTACATAGAACAACCAAAAGGGTTTGTTGATCTGAATTAGAAAGACATGGTATGTAGACTGCATAAAGCTTTATATGGATTAAAGCAAGCACTTAGAGCATGGTATGAAAGGTTACATACTTATCTTTTAAGTATTGGTTTTGTAAGAACTAGTGAAAATAGCAATTTGTACATGAAAGGAGGATCTAATGATACTATTTTGATTGCTAAAATATTTGTGGATGATATAATCTTTGGAGGACAAGATCATATTTGTAAGTCATTTGCTGATGAGATGAGAAAGGAAATTGAAATTTCAATGTTTGGAGAGATTAAATTCTTTCTAGGCTTGCAGGTTATTCAACAAAATGATGGAATTTTCATCACACAATAAAAGTACATTAGGAAAGTATTGAGAACATTTGGTATGGAAAATGCTAAAGTAGTTGGAACACCGATGGTCTTAGGCTACAAATTAAAAAAAGATGATGAATCTACAGAGGTCAATAAAAAATGTACCGATCTATGATTGGTAAACTGATGTATGTAGTACATAGTAGGCCTAATATTGCACATGCAATGGAGATTGTGGCTAATCACCGACACATTGTAGGTAATCACCGACACATTCTAGTATTGACCGAGTGAAAGAAAGTATAAATTTTATAATAACTGACTAAATTGATGAGTTGGATAATTGCTTATGATTCTGAGGTAAAAGATAAAGTTTGTTATGATGATCTAACGACTGACAAAATTCAAGATTGATCGAATGGAGAAGGATGAAACATGTTATAGACACAACTTCTGAGGAAGTGTAGGACCCCTCCATTTCCCTCATCTTGGTAAGGACGCTCTGGTAAGCACTACTATTATTTCTTGCAAAACTTTCTGTAGATTTTATGCAAAGTTATTAGATATCTTGACTGTAGTTCGTCAACTTAATTAGAATAGATTTTATCTTCAAATGAATTCATGGAATATGTTAATTTAAGACATAGTTTTGAAAGTAATATTATATTTAGTTAACTATTGTGGTATTAGAACATGAAGGTGTAGACCCGTGCTTACATGATAGAATTAATATTACTCTAAGATGCTTGGAAATTCCATCTAAAATTATAACTTATGTGGATTATAATATTGCCCTAATGAATAATTATGGTTAAGCTAGGAAATGATGTACAAATGAAACTCTCATTGCACTTTCATGTAATTATGGATTTAATAGTTAGTTCAATTTGTTCAAAGTTTAATATTGTAGAATTGGAACATCCTGACAAATTAGATTAGACAATTAATTGCTACGAACTAGAGGTGAAACTGCAATGAATGGATAGGTTACTTAACCTTGAGTTAAAATGTGAAGTTTGAAATAGCATTGATAACTATTTTACCATAGTCCCTAGTATACCCTGAGGTAGGATTAATAATGAAGGGTTGATAATTAGGTGACTTTAACTTTAGGTCACGATGTTTATTCAAAATTAATCTTACTTTTGGGAATTGAGAAGATTATAATTTTTTGATAGAATAAGATTGGTTCAATAAAGCAAATAGTGATGATTTCATAGATTGGAATTATGGATTAATTGTAATTTGAAGCATTTAGAAATCTAGTATCATGAGAGAATTGATGGATTCCTTAGAGGATAACTCGTGACCTAACTTGAAAGTGTATTGATAAAATGAAAGTTAAGTTTTAATTGTATTTTGATCATGCTCTGATTATTATGGGAATACTGATAGTTACATTGAGTGTGTAGGACTAAAACCATGGAAAGGGGAAATCAAGCTATTTTGCATGTGCCTCCCATGACACCAAATTTGTGTCCTAAAGGGGGACTAGGCCTATCGTGATGTGTCTTATTTTTTTGAAAAGAAAGGGGGTTATGTGTATATTTAATTTTGGCATTTCTTTGTTTAATTGTGGACCTTGCCAAGTAAGATAGTGATGTGTTTTGGAGTTGTCTATGACACTTGTAATGTGAATTTAGTTGCATTTTAAATTTATTTGGTAATAAGGAAGTTGTCACCATCCAACTCTAGTACAATTTGGTCTTCCCCATACCTCTACCTTGGTTAGGACACACATGGAAAGTCACATCTCCTTAAATCTCGAATTTCACTTTTAGGTGGGGTTTTGAGGGGTCAAATTGACCCCTAGGGAGTTGCTTTTCACAAAAATAGTAGGCCCATGGGTTATACTTATGGGTAAGGGTCCTTTTTAACCATAGGACACCCTAGAGCCACCTTGGGAAGCCCTCCAAAAGTGGGCTTTTGTCAAATGACGAAAATAAAAAAACTCACATGTGAAACTTCTTGAGTCAAAAAGTTTGCAACTCTCTTCCCCATGCACCTTTTTTTAGTACCACCTTAGGAAAGTTGTAAGGTTTTGGGAAGGTCACCCAATGGGAAGTTGACAACTCTCCCAAGGGCATGGGAGAGTGTGAGAAGCCTATTTTAGTGGCAAACTTGGATGGAGTTGCCCAATCACCCACTCTCCAACTTTGGAGACAATCTAGGAGCTAGGAGAAAGTTAGAGAAGAAAAAGGGAAGAAAAGGAAAGACTCATTAGATCTATCTACCATAACTTCAGGTGAAGGTATGCGCATCTCAACCTCCATTAATGGATTTTATGCATTTTATGAGTTCACACGAGTAGGAAGGTATTACAGTTTGTATATGTGTATTGTAAGTTGTTGTTATGCTTTATGTAAGTCCTTGAGATTATTCATGAGAGTATTGTGTGGGCAAAGTGTTTTGAATCTCTTGTGTTGTAGTGGAAAATGTGTTTGTTAGGTGAGCTAGAGATGAACCATGGTTGTTTTTGCTTGAAGTTCTTATTTCCTTGTTGTGGTGTGGGACTTAGTAGATCTTGTTGTGAATGGCCATGTAAGAAAAAAAGGGGGGGGGGGGGGGGGGGGGTTGTTGTAATCCTTGTGTGAGGGCAAGAATGATGTATATGTTGTTGTTTCTTGAAGTAATGTGATGTGTGCAATAAATGAGGGATGTATGGGTGTTTCTTATTGGCTTAATTTCCCCTTGCTCGGGGGTTGGCTAGGACCTACGAGGTCTCATGATGCCATATGGTAGGGAGGAGAGTACCATGGTTTTGCTTGTCGGATTTGTTTTCTTGCAAGTTTTTTTCAAGATATCTTGGTTGGACCAGGCCAGGGCTATGAAATATTTGTAGTGTGTGTTAGAAGTGACATGTTTCCAAGTTGTAATAATAAAAAAGAAATGCTTATTGATGTATCTCTTTGATTATAGCTGTAACTTGTAGGAAGAGTAATATTCTTATTTATTTATGTTAATATTTTTAAAAAAAATAGTTGTGTTTTTGCCTAAGGAAATCTGGGCATGACAGGAAGCTTGAAGCGGAAAAAGGAACAATGGATATTAAGAGGTAAAATCTAACGGATGATAAGAAAATAGTTTATGAAGTCTATTTAAAGAGACATGAGATTCATTATTGAGTCTGGAGCTTATTGACACTGTAGGAGAATTCATGTGAAAGGACTATTTTCATGCACCATTGATCAAACTGGTTACATACATAATCGAGTTGAACTGCAGGCTTTAACGAGCGTCAGGGTTTTATTCACCGAGCTGAATAAGTTGGAGGATATGAAGGATTGAAGTGAATATTGATCAGAAGAGGTATTTTGAGCTTAGCATAGATCTAAAAATTTGCAAATCTTAGTTGTATTTGAATCAGATCATTATTGTATCAGTTTAACCATTATTACAACAAAATCTTTTAACCGAGTGGACTTAACTGTATTTTTGTATTTCAATATGACATTCAAGGAATGTTGTTGGTTTTCTTGTTGACCCCATAGTGAATGTTGGTCAAGGGATAACTAGTAGTGATAAATCCTCTAACCAAGTCACACCTTACATTGTGTTTTGTAACCTTTGATAGGGTTGGCTCCTAACTGAGCTCACTTCAGAAGAGTGAATTATTTTGGGTTACTGGTCCTAGGTGGTTTTTCCCCTTACAGGGTTTCCGCATTAAAAATCTATATGTTATGTGTATTTGATGTGATTGGATTGTTATTTTACTTTATAAATTGCATAACTAGTCAGATCAGTAAATACAGTATTGAATTGACTATCAATCAGTAGATGAAGAGAAAGTTATTGTTGATAGCTTACCGAGTTGATAGTTTGTATGAAACATTTGAATATATACATTTGGGACTATAGGATAAGTGGAACTAATTGATTCACCCCCCTCTCAGTTATCTAACAATTGGTATCGGAGCATATTGGTTTCTTGGAAGGAAAGTTTAAAGGACTTAAGCTAAAGATCACAAGATGTATAAGAGAGGTGCCAAAGCTGAACAAAGACAACTTCTCAACATGGCAAAGAAGAATGAAGTTGCACATATCTGGAATTAGAGAATCTGTAGTATTCTAATTGATAAATGCTTACATCCAACCTACTGGACCTTTGACTATTGATTAGTTAGGATATAGACATGAACATAACATGATAATGACAGAGATAGTTGCTTCCTTAACAAATGTTGAATTTGAAGATATCAAGACATGTACATCTGCCAAAGCAATGTGGAAAAAAATTACACTAGTTCACATAGGAGATGTGAATGTGATGAGACCAAGAGCTGAGAGTCTTAGAGGAAAGTTTGATGACATGAAGATGAAAGAAGGAGAAAACATTTCACAGTATAGTAACCGAATCAAGGAGATTGTCAATGCTATTTGAGGAGGAGTTATTATTGATGAAGACAGTGTTGTGAGTAAAATTCTTATTGCCTTGCTTCCTATCTATGCTATTAGAATCTCTGAAATTCATGAAATGAGATCTACACCGGGTAACACTCTTACACTTGATAGCCTAATCGGTAAATTGACTACTTTTGAGTTGAATAACTATGATAACAGTATTGTACCGAATGTTGAATCTTCATTTATGTCATCTTTGAAAATTGGTAAATCAAGCAGTAAAAACATGATAAGAAATGAAAGTGACAGTGACCATGATGAGGATGAACTTGATGAACTTGAAACATTAATGGCTCAAAGACTGCAAAAAGGTAAAGGAAGATACAAAAGGAAATTAACCCTAGTATGTTTTAATTTAAAGAGATTGGTCACATTATAGCTAGGTATCCTAATTGAAAAGATTATGACAAAGACAATGAACCATCTGGTGATAGAAACTATGACAGGAGAGATAATCGAGATCATAGAGGAAACTGATAGTGTGATAGAAGAAGTAACTGAGACTACAAAGATAAAGGCAAGAAAATATGTTACCTTGTTGAAGATGATGATGACACTGACACCAACATCGATGAAGACATTGAGGTGGTATTCGTAGCTTTGAAAGAATATTCAGAAGAAGAAGAAGAAAGGTATGTTGAAACAACACTTATTTCTAAATTTATCAAGAATGATACATGGATTATTAATAGTGGTTGTACTCATCATATGACTAGTGATGAAGATAAATTTGAATATCTTGAACATTATAATGGAGGATCTGTTAAAATGGGAAATGATACACCTTGTCTAGTAAAAGGAAAAGGATCTATCTTGTTGAACAATAAGATTAGATGTGAGAATGCATATTGGGTGAAGGGACTTAACTATAATTTGTTGAGTGTAGCAAAACCAAATAACTCAAGTCACCGAGTTGCATTTGAAAATAGAAAGGTGAAAATCTATGATGATACTGGAAAGTTGGTCGGTATTGACGAACAATCAAAAGGTAATCTGTTCTATCTTGACAATGCTGAAACTTCTTGTTTAATGGCTAGAATAGAAGATGTGTGGTTATGACACAAAAGGTTGTGTCATCTGAATTTTGACAACATGGTTAATATCAGTAAGAAAGGAAAAGTTATAGGCTTACCGAGCTTATCTAAACCTGACCATGTTATGTGTAAACAATGTCAAATGGAAAAAATGTCAAAATCTAGTTCCAAGAGAAAGACCTATTCATATAAAGCTATTTTGGAGTTGGTTCACACCGACTTATGTGGTCCTATGAGAACTCAAAGTTATTATGGTGACAAATATTTCATTTTATTTATTGATGACTACTCTAGGATGATGACAAATATGTTTTTGAATGAGAAATTTGAAGCCTTCAAGATGTTTAAATGGTATAAAGATAAAGTGGAAAAGAATTAAAATGTTTAAGATCTAATAGAGGTGGTGAGTTTATTTTTGATGAGCTCACTAGCTTTTGTAATGAGCATGGAATTAAAAGATAGGTTTCTAGACCGAGAACACCACAACAAAATAGAATTGCTGAAAGGAGGAATAGATCCATAGTTGATTGTGCTAGAACACTAATGATTGAGAAAGATATTGTACAAATGTATTGGAGAGAAGTTGTTAGCACTTTCATATACACATTGAACCAAGTACAATTGAAGAAATATTCAAATAAGACACCTTATGAGTTATGGTATGGATACACACCGAATGTGAGATATTTCAGAATATTTGGAAGTAGATGTTACATTTTGAAAGATGATAGAAATGGAAAATTTGATTTTAAAGGTGATGAAAGAATATTCTTAGGATTTTCTACTAAAAGTAAATCTTTCAAATGTTTGAATAAGGTTTCTAACAAAATGATTGAAAGTGAAAATGTGAGAGTTGATGAGTTTGCTGAAAAAAATGATGAAGAAAGAAAAAAGGAACTAGAAGACTATGGTAGATATACATTCATTAAGTTACCTGACCCTCTATTTGAGCAACAGGTTGATTCTACTGAGAAATAGGATAAAGACATTGAGCATCATAATATAGAGACCGAGAATTAGGAAGTAGCTATCGAGGAAGATATTGATCCTACACAAACTGATGAACAAAGAAGAGAACAAGTGTTAGCAAAATTTGTGAGAAGACACCATCCACAGAACCCGATTATTGGTGACAAGAAAGCTGACATGATGACACAAAGTAAGTTGAGAAACACCACATATTTAGTTTGTGAATTTGAACCTAAAAATGTTAGAGATGCATTTTGAGAATGATGAATGGATTAGAGAAATGAATGGGGAAATTGAGAAAATAATGAAGAATAAAACATGGACATTGGTACCGAGACTGAATGATAAAAATGTTATTGGAACAAAATGGATATTCAAAAACAAGTTGAATGAGAATGGTGAAGTCACTGGGAACAAAGAAAGACTTGTATGTAAAGGTTATGCAAAAGAAGAAGGTATTGATTATGGTGAGACCTTTGCACCAGTTTCAAGACTTGAAAGAGTTAGAATATTACTTGCATATGTTGCCTACAAAAGATTCAAAGTATATCAAATGGATGTCAAATCTACATCTTTGAATGGGATACCTAAGGAAGAGATTTACATTGAACAACTTGAAGGTTTTGTTGATCCAAATCAGAAAAAAATGGTATGTAAGTTGCACAAAGCACTATATGGACTGAAACAAGCACCAAGAGCATGGTATGAAAGACTGCATTCATATCTTATCAGTATTGGATTTGTAAAAACAAGTGATAATAGTAATTTATACTTGAAAGGTGAAACTGATGACAAGATTCTTATTGCTGAAATTTTGTTGATGATATCATATTTGGAGGACATGATAATCTATGCAAAGCATTTGGTGATGAAATGAGAAAGGAATTTGAAATGTCAATGTTTGGAGAGATTAAATTCCTTCTTGGTTTGCAAATTCTACAACAAAATGAAGGGATATTCATAACACAATCAAAGTTAATCAAAGAAGTGTTGAAGACCTTTGGAATGGAAGATTCAAAACTAGTAGGTACACCAATGGTCGCAAGATGCAAATTAAAAAAGGATGATCAGTCAACTGAGGTAAATCAAACACTATATAGATCAATGATTGGAAAACTGATGTATGTTGTGCATAGTAGACCGGATATTGCACATACAGTTGGGATTGTAGCAATATTTTTTGCTAATCCTAAGGAATCACATATGATTTTTGTTAAGAGGATTCTGAGATACTTGAAGAACACAAAGAATTATGGTTTATGGTACAAGAAAGAGGGCAATTTTGAACTACAAGTTTACACCGACGCAGATTGGGCTGGAAATATTGATGACCAAAAGAACACTACCGGTGGAGCATTCTTTTTGGGAGAAAGATTAGTTACTTGGATAAGAAAGAAACAAGAATGTATTTCTCAGTCTATTGTCGAAGAAAAATATGTTGCTGTTGCAGCTAATTGTTCAAACATTGCATGGATAAAACAACTTTTGGAAGGGATGAATAAAGAGATCACTGATCCAGTGATAATATATTGTGACAACACAAGTGCTATAAAAATTTCTAAGAATCCAGTGATGCATGCAAATACAAAGCACATATCTATAAAGTATCACTTCTTGAGGGAACAAGTACAAGAAAATCAAGTGAAACTGGAGTTTGTGAAATCAAAAGAACAACTTGCAGACATATTTACCAAACCCTTACCAAAGGATACATTTGAGTACTTGAGGACTAGAGTAGGGGTCCATCCCATGTCTATCAGTCACTAAGGTGATAAAAAGGTTGCATCAACCTATACTTTATCAGAATATTAAATGATGTTGATGCATATTGTTCACACTTTAGGCTTCCTAAGGTTGTGAAAGCTGGAACATAGAACAATGTATATTGGTAGATGAAGGTACTTGATTTGAACCGAACATCATAGATAATATTTTGGCTACTACAAAGTTGTTTATTCTTTTTGGCATTATTGTCAAAGGTTGAGAATAAATCAATGAAATATTTATCCAGTGGGAGAGAAGAATCAGAAAGGGAAAGAAAAAGATCAAACCCTTAGGGAGAGTTTGCATGAAATAATGTGTAGTGATTAAACATATTAAATGTACAAGCTAGGGAGAGCTTACCGAGCTACAACATTTATATATAGAGTTGTAGTACAGATGTTTGGTATTATGTGGCATATTTCATATTGTGTTGCCATCAATTCCAAAGGGAGAGATTGATAACCTACAACTAATTGAATATCTTGATGGAATGAATGGACAAGTAAAAGACAGTGATTAGAGATCACCGAGCTACTAAAGTGATATGTAAGGCATTTAAATTAGTACATGTATTGTCATTGATGTCAACTAGTTTTGACTGTACTTATCATGATAGTGACAAACATCTGAAGAAGAAAAATGGTAAAGGAATGAGATATCTACATGAAGATGAGATGGATATGGAAGATATGGCTAAGGTATACATTGGGTAACTTATTAAGGAGTCTATAGCATCATATTGTTGACTTGATTGTATTACATGAATTTGTTATGTATTGAAGATCAAAATTGAACAAGTTTATGTGGTCGGTAATTGAAGATTTATGTATACACCGAGCTAGTATAGTGTATAGCGAGTACAGTATTAACCGAGCAGGTAATCACCAACACATTCTGGTAATGACCAAGTGAAAGAAACAAATAAAGTTTATAACTATATACTAATAAAAGTATCTTCATAGAATTAGGGTTAATCATCAACAATAAGTGAAATAATAACTAAATACAACCACAATTGAGCAACTATTTAACAAAATCAATGACTAATTGAGAATCCTATGGCTCTCTAACTAAGATGTTAATGAATGAGCTCTCAGCAAGCTCTCACTAATGACAGTCCTAGTATGAGAATGATAGAGATAAAACAATATGCTAAAGCTAACAATTATCAAGATGAATGATAAAATTGCTCTTAAATGCCTTTCTAAACTCAAATTGCAAGAGGTTTGATGCAATTCTCAGATAGGTGGTTGATTATAATGAAGGATTTTAGCCTTCCTTTTATAGATTTTCCAATGGTAGGGGGTGTAGTTGTGTTTGATCATGATTAAGTTGGGGTTAAGTCTTTGGTTCGACCCTTTGAAGACAAAGCAAAGTTTGTGTCCTCAAAGCTTGGGACAAATAGACAAGATGGATGGCTAAGATTCTCTTTCACTTTGAGTGATTGAGATTGAATTTGGCTTGATCCATGTGAATGCCTTTCCTCAAATCTCATTAGTTGATTGATTTTCTCTCCTTTTGATTTGTTGAGAGTAATTGATTTTTATTAATTGATTTAATTGATTTATTTTAGCCATGTACCCCTTGAATGGGTTGAATTTAATTTAATCCAAGACTATACAATTAATTTATTTAATTGTATTTTAATTTGATTACACTTGATTAAAATGCTCTCAATTTTGATTGATATTGAATTAAGACTTGATTTTTGTTTTGATTGGCTAATTGTGCCTTGTGATTCAATTGATTCAATTTTGTCCTTGATTTGCTTTAATTTGATCTTTGTCCATTTTTAGGTGATTACAAATGCCCCTCTTTGAGTTGACGTGCAAAGCATGTCGATTCAAAGAATACTTTGATCTAGCTTGCTTGATAGGTCCCGATTCAATGATGGTCGATCTTTGATGTTTGTTTGATGTTCTTCGATGGTCGATCTTTTGATTCTTGATATGAGATTGATGCAGATATGATCGATATGAAACTCTCCTGATTGATGTGGTTCTGATGATCGTTCTTGATATAATGTTTGATTCAATGATTGATTTTGATATGATGCCCCTTTCATTTGATTACGAAAAATTTCCTGATAAAAGCTTTTGCTTTGATTTGATGATCAGTTTCTTGATTCTTGATGATGTTACTGCTACTGTTGATCTAATTATCCAATGGTAGTTGATTTATCTGATGGTATGCCCCCTTGGGAAATGAATCGAAATGATTTTGGATGATTTGATTGAGATTGGGAAATTTTGATTTATTTCTCGATAAAATTAATTTCAAAATGCCCCAGTGATGAGAGAATTTGATGAGAGAAGATTTGATCGATAAGAAGAGATAGGTTGATGATGGTTTGGTATCATTTGATGTCAGTTAGAATCACTTGGCTTATGTTGATGTCAATCTGATAGGATAAGTTGATGGGTTGATATTTTGTTCTCAAGATCTAGAGAGACAAAACAATGATTTTCCTTCCTCACGATATAGAGTTAGGATTTTTGATGCGCTCACGATGAGCAAATGGATGATAGGATAACTTGATTGACATTAGATAATCACTTGGATGATTTGACTGAATGATATTTGATACACGATTAGATTAGATGTTTTGATGATACAAAATTATGGATTGATAGAAGAGAAGGTAATGAACAGGATTAGGTTGCCCTTATTTGATTAGCACATGATTGATTATTGATGATGTCCTTGAGGAAACATGAATCATTTTGATGGGTCATGATTTGCATGTACTTGTATCTTGATGACATTGATGTAACTTTGATGATCAGATTGAGCAATATTTTTGATGATGGATACTTCAAGCATTGATGATGTTGATCAGGACTTTGATGATACATTGATGGACATTTGATGATGTAGATCTCAAAACATTTGATGTATCTTGATTTGGTCTTTTGATGATGATAACTCTACCCCCTTTCTGTTTCCTCTTGCAAATTAAGCTAAGAAAAGCAAAACAATATATACAATGCATCTAATCTAAGATGTATGCAACTAACTGTCATTATTCAGAATTTTGGGAGCTTATTTTCATCATTGAGCTTGTGGAATATGAAATTGGTACAACCCTCACTGGTTCAACCATGATGATATGAATACCTTTTTCCTCGGATTTTAACAATTGCAAGTAAACAGATAAAAAAATTGATCCCTTTCATATACAAATGTCCTCGATGATTCTTTGATGATCATGTCATTAGATGGATTCGCATACTACTATGAATCAACCTGACAAGCACTCAAGTAGCAATCAAGAAAATATCATTTCTTCATCATTGCTCATCTAGTCCAAGACTTCATCGATTTGCTAAAAAGACATGATTTCACCAATCAAGTAATCACTTTGAACATTTTTGCTTTTGTTTGTAGATCCATATTTCAAAAACTTCATCCACTTTGTTCCTTAGTTATGTTTAAGCCTTTTAGATTTTGATATGATTTGATTAAGCTTTTTGAATTTTGATCTGATTTTTCAAATTTTTTTGTTTAAATCAAGTATTTGGATGTTTGAAATGTGATATTGATCAATAAGTTCAAGTGTAACAATTTTTTGATTTTTGCTGCAATGATTTGAGCCAATTGATGTTTTCTTTACAAAAGCTTGTTGAATTTGGATTGATGCCCCTGGTTTGATTTAGCAAAGATCATGCTTTGTTGGGCAATGCAACTTTTGAGTGTTTACTTAAGATTTGCAAATTTTTTTAAATTTTTTTTTAGATTTTAGAAGATTTTCAATTTTTTGGATTTTTAAAAGATTTTTGATGTTTTTGAATTTTTTTAGAGATTTTTGATGTTTTTGGATTTTTAGAAATTTTTTTATTTTTTTTGGGTTTTTTTGAAATATTTGATTTTTTTGGTTTTTAAAGGAATATTTTCACCTTTTTAGCTTTTTAGAGATTACTAGTTCTCAAGCAAGATCACATTGAATTTCCCCCAATGTCTAGCAAGGTATAGGATTTGCAAACTGATGAATGATGGATTTGCAAACTAGTGGATGCGAGATGAATAGGCCATGATGGATGAAACAGGTGTGTTACCCATATGACCATCTCCTCAAGATTATCCAAGCTAGGGAAAAATAATATCTCAATATAGGCCAATGATATGGTGTTGGATAACATATGGAATAATGACCTGGTGTCATGACAATCGTCCAAAGGAGTGGACATGAAAGAGACTTTCTATAACATTTTTTTTTCTTTATTCATTTCTTTTGGATCAAGATCAAGGGATCAATGTGGATAGAATCACACAATCATGATAAAGGGGTGGTGAAGGCTATGAGTGAATGGTTTTGAAAAAGGGGTGGTGAAGGCACGGATCTTGGGACACAAGGACTCAAAATAGATGGATGAGATGGAATGTGTTTGGGATAATGTGGAGTGGAAGCTTTTGGAAGCTTGAATGTCAACTTTGATTTCTCTTTTGTGTGTAAGTCCTTCAAAAGTGACTTGGGAATCCACACTTTCTTTGATTTTTATTTCCTTTTGGATGCTTTTGAATGCATTTCTTCAATGAGGAATTTAGGAACCCACATTTTCTTTGATTTTTCTTTTTTCTTGATGGACCTTTGTGGTCTCTTTAATTTTATTTTTTTCTTGCATTCACATGTCGATTAGATGGGACATGGTGCTCTTCATACATAAGTGGATTCTTGGATTTCCGATTCTTATGTTGCACTTCCAAACTTCTTCCAAAGGACTTGGGATTGGTGGATGAATAAGGTTGATATGGATGGTTCATATGGATGGTTTGATATGGAGGGTTCATATGGATGGGTGTTTGGTTTCTCAAGTATGTATGTCTTTGTTGATCTTGATAGGGTATAGGGTAAGGGGATGGTGGGATAGGGATGGTAGGAATGGTTGATGGAAGAATGTAAGGGCCCAATATGGATGGAAGATATGAAGGTTTCAACTTTGGGATGTAGGGACCAAGGATGGATTTGGAGGATGTAGAAGGATGATGCTTATGCACAAATGGAGGTAAATGGGATGTAGGAGGGATATCAACATCTTTATTTTGAACTGCATGGCCAAGGCTTTCATCTTTTGGATTTATCTTTGTACCAATAGGCTTACAAGTAGCTTTGATAGGAGTCACTTTGATATGAGCAGTTGAAGCTTGAGATAGATATGGAGGCTTATGAAAAATGGATGTTGGGGTACTTCGATCTTGACAAGGATCTTTTGATAGCCTAGGAAGAATACTTTTCTTTTCATTTTTGATAAGTTCATTAGAGATGGAAGGAATACCTTGATCTTGCTTAGGAGATGGGTATGATATAAGAGGTGAAGGAATATGGAGTGTTTGAGATGGAAGTATATCTTCTTGAAAGAGATGGAAGGGTATGAAGGGTTCATCATGGGATTCTTGAGGTGTGGGACTTTGGCCAACTATGGGATAAGAAGGGATAATATCTTGATCTTGATCCTTAATAAGAATTATTTCTTTGCACTTTTGATTAGTCTCTTGACATGGAGCCACTTCTAAGGACAATGTAGGAGTTTGGATCCGTGCGAGGGATTGTTGAAAAGCTAATGAAGGTTCATTTGAAATAGGAATGATAGGCATTGTAGCACATGAAGGCTTGGAATATATAACCTTTGAAGCATGAAAGAAGTTTGTAGCAAGATGTAGGTTAGCTTGGATCTCTTTTAGAGGTAGCCCTTGAGGGTATACATAGTCATTATGAAAACTATTTGGATCTTTGTTTGATGGAGGAATATTGGATAGCTTTGCTTCTATATGAAATGGAGGAATGGTGGAATAGGTAAAAGCTATAAGAGGACCACTACTAGACATGTGTTCATAAGTTTGATCTTTCTTGAGAGTAGTATCTTCATTAGATGAGTCATTAGGATTTTCAATTTCAATTATGTCATCATCAATAAGATTTTGGATTTTATGTTTCAACTCCATGCAATCTGAAGTTTCATGCTCATTATGTTTATGATATGCACAATAGTTGCTCAAAAAGATAAAACCACATGAAGTGATTTGAGGCAACGTGATGAGATCATTTTTAAGGAGTTTTTCCAAAGCTGATTCGTATGAAATTCCAAAAGGATTAAATGATCTATCCCAAGGATATTTGGATGTATTTGTGTTTCTCAAAGAGTTGTCATATGATGAATATTGTTGAGATGGGACTAATTCTTCTTGATTTCCTTGAACGAAGATGAGATTCTCTTGATATTTTGAAATAGGTTCTTCATCAAATATTGGTTTATCATTAGGATATTCTTGATCAAATATAGGATTTTCATGATATTCTTTTTGATCAAATTTTGAATTATCAAAGATATGATGTTCATGTTGTTTTTATTGATCATAGAGGTAAGGAAACAATGTTCTTAATGAGGATTTGTTGGATAATGTTTCCATTTCTTTTTCCATTTCTTGAATTCTTGTGAATAGAATATTCTTTTGAATATTTATTGTTAATTGATTTTTGGATCTTAATGGATATTTTCTTTTTGTAATCAAAGATCTTCAAGCACAACACAATGATTTTATCAATTATCACAACAAATTCTTCCAAGCACTCTACCTTTTAAATGGCTCTAATGAGGTAGGCTTGCTAATTGATCAAGGATTTAGTATGGATTATGTTCAAAATGGACTTTAATCTTTCATCCCCCAAGTATGTTAAGGGGCTTCCCACACGCACCGAGGTATGATTTTGCGCAATCTGTGAGGACTATTAGAGGAAGGTTGAAAAATTAAAATCCTTTTGTCATGCACCCCATTAAGGATACATGCATTTCATTTTATAGTGGGTTGGATCCCCACAGCAAAAGCAAGCGTATCCCACTTTGGGTTGTCCCTCTCACCGGCCTTGTTAAGGCAAAACTCGAGAGGCGAGCCCAACTAAAGTTCTAGGATGGTATTCTCTGTAGGACGTTATTTTTTGTTTCTTTTTTGCATGCAAAAAAGATTTTTTTTTTTTGGCACTTTTTAACAAACAAAGTTAACAAGGTTCAATTTCCTCACCCACTAACTAATGAGAATCGAGTATTGCTACTCTTTTCTACAAACAAGGGGTTTTGATTAAGTGTTTGGTTTATTCCTTTAAGCTATCCAAATTACTAGATTCTGAAAGAACAATGCCACAATTTAAGCATGCAAATCACCAAGTTTTAAGGCTTACCTCTCCTTGTAGCTAACAAAAGTTAGGGGCATTTTTTAGTTATCTTCATTGATTTTATGCTTACCTTGGCTATAGTTCCTTTCCAATGTGCTTTTTTTTCCTCCAACAAGTTAGTCAACAAAGCCAACCAAGTGAAGAAACCAAAGATAAATTTGAAGACACAAAGACAAACTGAATTTTAAGCCATACTTGTCAAAGCTTTTCCTTCTCTTTTGAATCTACTCTTTGGATTTTGAACTTTTCTGTGCCTGCTTATTTATAGTCAAAATGTACAAACAAAGAGTTAGATGAATGAATTTATCAATCTGACAACAAATTAAGACAAAAAACCGAAAGTGACATTGTCCAGCAAATACACGATATCCAATTGCTTGCAAGCGTAACTTTACTATCCGTAAGCGACACTTAAAAGTGACATAGGTGACACAGAAAGTTACACAAGCGGAAACAATTTACTATCAAGTGCAAAGAATATTTAAAAGTGCATAAACTAATCAAGTCAAAGTGACACTTTGTCATCAATAAGCGTAAGATAAATGATACTAGGCATGATTTTTTTCATAAGGTGCTTCACAAAGCTCAGTCACTGGCAACAACAGGTTATTGATAGGTGACACTTCTCAACTCGCAGGCGTGACTTGTCGAGGTAAAGGCAGTATAAATTTGTCGCACATGCATGATTGTTTAGATTGTAGGCGACAAGAAAGAATTTAAGACAGAAAAGAAGTTATCGACCAGGCACAAATATTTAGCAAATAAGCATCAACACAGAGCTTGTAGGCGTCATCCAAGTGATTGCAGGCATGACTGAATTGATTGTAGGTGTGATTTAACCTGTTTCCTACAAAAATTCCATGGAAAATAGCAAATACAAGCATACAAAAGATAATCCAAATGATGAAATTGATAAAGTGAGGCTTACTACCCCACGATGGGTGCCATTTTGTATACTAATAAAAGTATCTTCATAGAATTAGGGTTAATCATCAACAATAAGTGAAATAATAACTAAATACAACCACAATTGAGCAACTATTTAACAAAATCAATGACTAATTGAGCATCCTATGGCTCTCTAACTAAGATGTTAATGAATGAGCTCTCAGCAAGCTCTCACTAATGACAGTCCTAGTATGAGAATGATAGAGATAAAACAATATGCTAAAGCTAACAATTATCAAGATGAATGATAAAATTGCTCTTAAATGCCTTTCTAAACTCAAATTGCAAGAGGTTTGATGCAATTCTCAGATAGGTGGTTGATTATAATGAAGGATTTTAGCCTTCCTTTTATAGATTTTCCAATGGTAGGGGGTGTAGTTGTGTTTGATCATGATTAAGTTGGGGTTAAGTCTTTGGTTCGACCCTTTGAAGACAAAGCAAAATTTGTGTCCTCAAAGCTTGGGACAAATAGACAAGATGGATGGCTAAGATTCTCTTTCACTTTGAGTGATTGAGATTGAATTTGGCTTGATCCATGTGAATGCCTTTTCTCAAATCTCATTGGTTGATTGATTTTCTCTCCTTTTGGTTTGTTGAGAGTAAGTAATTTTTATTAATTGATTTATTTTAGCCATGTACCCCTTGAATGGGTTGAATTTAATTTAATCCAAGACTATACAATTAATTGATTTAATTGTATTTTAATTTGATTACACTTGATTAAAATGCTCTCAATTTTGATTGATATTGAATTAAGACTTATTTTTGTTTTGATTGGCTAATTGTGCCTTGTGATTCAATTGATTCAATTTTGTCCTTGATTTGCTTTGATTTGACTTGATTTGCTTGAATTTTATCTTTGTCCATTTTTAGGTGATTACAATAACAATCGACTAAATTGATGAGCTGGATAATTCCTTATGATTCCAAGGTAAAAGATAAAGTTTGTTATGATGATCTAACGACTGAAAAAATTCAAGATTGATCGAATGGAGAAGGATGAAATGTTTTATAGACACATCTACCGAGGAATCTTGAAGCGACAAAATCTAATGGATGATAAGAAAATGGTTTATGAAGTCTATTTAAAGAGACATGAGATTCATTATTGAGTCTAGAGCTTATTGACACTGTAGGAGAATTCATGTGAAAGGACTATTTTCATGCACCACTGATCAAATTGGTTATAAACAAAACAAAGTTGAACTGTAGGCATTACCGAGCGTCAGGGTATTATTCACCGAGTTGAATAAGTTAGAGGATATGAAGGATTGAAGTGAATATTGATTAGATGAGGTATTTTGAGCTTAGCATAGATCTAAAAATTTGCAAATCTTAGTTGTATTTGAATAAGATCATTACTATATTAGTTTAACCATTGTTACAACAAAATCTCTTAACTGAGTGGGCTTAACAATATTTTTGTATTTCAATATGAAATTCAAGGAATGTTGTTGGTTTTCTTGTTGACCCCATAGTGAATGTTGGTCAAGGGATAACTATTAGTAATAAATCCTCTAACCATGTCACACCTTATAGTGTGTTTTGTAACCTTTGACAGGGTTGGATCCTAACCGATCTCACTTCAGAAGAGTGAATTATTTTGGGTTACCAGTCCCAAGTGGTTTTTCCCCTAACAGGGTTTCCACATTAAAAATCTATGTGTTATGTATATTTTATGTGATTGAATTGTTATTTTACTTTACACATTGCATAACTAGTCAGATCGATAAACACAGTATTGAATTGACTGCCAATCGGTAGATGAAGAGAAAGTTATTGTTGATAGCTTACCAAGTTGATAATTTGTATGAAAAGTTTGAATATATACATATGGGAGATTTGGGACTGTAGGATAACTGTAACTAACTGATTCACCCCCCCTCTCAATTATCTAATAGTCTCACCATTTGAAACCATCAACTTGACCCAAACTTGACCACGATTAAACTTAGTCCACCCCCTAAACTTGGTAAAATCTATAAATAGAAGCCAAAAATTAGGAGAAAAGGATCCCATTCTCATATTAGCAATTGCATCCTTATTATAGTCAATTTGATTTTGAAAGAATATTTTTTAACATAATTGAGAAAAGATAAGCATTTAGTTCATTATTTAGATTTTAAATTCTCATTTTAGAGTTGTCTCTAATGGATGCTATCTGAGAGCATTTCATTAGCTTCTTTAATTAGAGATCCATCAGATGTTTATTGCTTTGTAATTTCAATTCAATAGGTTTTAAAGGTTAAATTATCTTAATTTGAATTGATTTATAGAAAACTAATTTCTTGAAGTTATTATACATACACAAATGGTGCCCATCATGGGGTAGGATGCCTCTACTAACTAAATTCTATGTTTATTTGATAAATTAGAATAAATTTTTGTTTAAACTCTTTGTTTTGCAGGTCAAATGGCATGTACAAATAGAAACTAATGCGTAAAAGGAAAAGTTTGATGCCTTTACACAATCAAACAATGCTTATACACAAAAGTTTGACTCATTTACACAGAGTGTTAGTGTGTAGCAGTACTTTCTATCCTGTCTTACATTCTCTCAACATGTATACCTTGACCACACAATGTGTACATGCACTATTTCAGCGCTTACAAGAATTTTCTATCTTTTAAATGATGTTTTCTATGATTTAATTGTCAACATTTAAAAGATTAAGTAGCGCGTAGAGAGATTTAAATAATGCTTAAAATATTTTTGAAATGCGTACAATAGACAAAATGATGCATACAATAGTTTTTGTTGTGCGTAGAACTGGTTATGTTAAGCTTTAAATTTTGTAAGTTAAATGAATTTTTTTGGTGTTTTGTAGATGACAGGACATAAAAAGGTCTGAAAAGCAGAATCCACAACAAACAGAGAAGATAAGAAAACAAGAAGGAGATTGAAAAAGGAGAAGCAAGTCCACTTAAACAAATTTTTGGAAGATTCCAAGCAAGAAGGAGAGGCCTATGAGAGGTATATGAAAGCAATTCAAGCTTATAAATCAAAATTTGCATCTCTTAATTGGATTTTTATTCCTTAGTATTCATAAATTTTAATCAATTTGAGAAAGGAATGAAAATTTGATTTTCTTTGATTTCTTCACATTTGCCTTGAATTGTGCTGGACTAACATTTTTGAGAAGAGGATGCTAAGGAGAGGGAACAATCACCACTCGGTGAGTATAAAATGAAATAAAATGCCCCTAGCTTTGCTAGCTTCGAAAAGGTATTGATAAGTAGGAGATATTTTCCACAACAAGTCAAATTGTGATATTGCTATCAGGATTCAACTGTGCAGTTATTGAGTCAAACTCTACATAGTTTGACTCAAAAAATACACAGTTGAATCTTGATAGCAATATCATAATTCGAAAAGGTATGCCTAAAACCTTATGCATTTGCTTAAATTGTGGCAATTTGATTTAAATCTAGCATAATTAGAGACCTACTATTTTTTATTGGATTTGGTAGTAGGCCTATTCTCTTCACTTCTTTTAGTGAATCAAAATTCCAAACCTATCAAGTTCTTCATTAAAAGAAAGGTCAAGGAATGAAAAAACACTAAATAAAGGAAGAGAGTATTAGGTGATTATGATCTTCACCTTTTAGGTGAATCAGAAAGCTAGAAGTATTCAAACCCCCTTAGATTAAAAGAGGCTTATAAATTAAACCATGTTAATTATGTTTGGAAGTGGAAAATAGTAGGGATATTCTCTTCACCTTTGGTGAATCAAATTCCCAAACCTACTTTTTCATTTCATTTCATTTCTTTCATGGACATGTTTGAGATCTAGTGGGCTCGCCTCCCAAGAACATGCCTTAACGAAGCCGGTGAGAGGGACACCCCAAAGTGGAATACAATTTATTTTTCTGCAATAATCTAACCCACTATAAAATAAAATGCATTCATCCTTAATGGGGTGATTTAAACAAAGGAAGATCAAGAATCGAACTTCCTCGAGTAGTCATTTGGGATTACACAAAACTCCAACATACCAGTGGGAGGCCCCTATAATGGGGGATGAAACTTTATTTTCTTTTTAACGGAATCCATGTTAGCTCTTGGGTAAATTAGCAAGCCTACCTCATTAGAGCCATGTTTAAAAGGCAAATTTGACTTTAGGTAGATTTCTTGAAGTGATTTCTTGTGGAAGGCCTGTGAAAACGTTCTCACATATTCAAACCTTTGTGTTTAGAGGTCAATTAAAGACAAGTGTTCTTGAGTTTTATACATTTTATAATACATGTTACAAGGAAGAAACATCCATTACAATTCAATTAATCTTTTAAAAATCTTCCTAATCCAAAAGAATGATCACCAAGAGGGAAGAATTTAAATTGACTCAACTCTTGCTAATGCCAATTTTTACTAGATCTCATTGTTTGAAAATATCTCTTCAAGAATATGACACATGCATTAGTCAAGAGATTCTCTATGAGGACTTTACCTTCCAATCCCCATTTGATGAAGAACAAGAACAAGAAGAAACAAATCCTAATCTATTTGAAGAAAGAGTTAATCCTATGATGGGAAATAATGATTTCTATGATTTTAAACAAGGGCAAAACCGTAAAAACCAAGATGAGAATCATCAAAGAAATCAAAGACATGAATAAAAAACCAAAGAAAGGGCTAATAGGGCATATCAAGTTCCCATATTCCTTGAATTCATGGGAATTTTTTTATAAAGGGATAAAGAAAGATATTTTCTCAATTTAGCTCAATCAAGAGTTGAACTTCCTCACGACTATGACACATTGACCTTGAAGAAGGATGAGGAAGAATATAATCCATTAGGAGTCATGAATAAACAACTCAAGTTATTCCAAGCTCAAATTAATAGCATTGAAAGGGAGGTTGAACCCAAACCATTTTCAATAGAAGCCTTATGTCCTTTTCCTTTTAATAGGAATTTGATCATGGTGCCTTTTCCTCCCAATGTGGTTTTTCCAAGATATGACAAGTACATGGGAAAATCCAACCCACAAGACCACTTGAGAGATTTTTGTGCTCTAAGCACTAATTTCATGCATGACACCACATACCTAATGAGATTACTGATGAGAGGCCTTGGAGGGTAAGCTATGGAATGGTTTTCAAAATTAACCCCAGGGATAATTTTTTTTGAAGAATTGGCCTCCAAGTTTGTGACTCATTATTCTTAAAATATTGAGCATAAAATCCCCATGTTGAACTTATGTGATACTAAAAAAAACATGGTGAACCTTTTCTAAGCTTCCTCCAAAGATGGATAACAGTTTTTGCTAAATATCCAAGAAGCATACCTGAGAAGGAGAAAATGGATATTTTCATGAATAACTTGAACATGGAAATGAATTATCGATTACAACTTCAATGTCCTCCAACCTTTGAGAAAATTATAAAAAATGGGATAAAGATTGAAGAAGTTTTAGTAAAGAAAGGAGAAATCAAATTTTTCAAAGAAAACAAAGGCTTTCCTAACACAACCAATAATTTTAATAATAATAATAGGGGTGATAATAACAAAAATGACAAATCAAGGTTTTGGTTAAAGAACACCAACAAAAACCTTTTAAATGATGGGGTTGTAGAATCCAAGAACCTTAAAGACACTCCTTTCAATTTATCAAGTGGGTCCAATCAAACTAATAATGTCAATCAAACACCTAAGACCCTTTTTAATAATAATAACAAATCTTTCAATAAAAAAGGTGTGAATAAACCAAGGGCTTTCTTCAACCCAACTCAAAGGATAAAGTTCACATTCTTAAGAGAAACTTTAGAGAATGCATTAAGGACCCTTGTTTCCAATAAGATAATCATTTTTCTAGAAGCAAGACTAGTGCAAGAGCACCTAGGACATAGACTAGTGTTCTAATCCAATTTTGGCCTGTACTGATCTTAGCCAGATAAGGGGGTTAATAAAGACTCCAAGAGGGTCTAGGTGATTGGTTTGGATAGTTGGTTAGGTTAGGTTGGTTTAACCTAGTTACATTGGGTAAGAGAGCTATGTTGTACATGAGAGCTCATATACCCCTAATGAGTGGAATTGAGTCCAAGGTTCAACACATTTGGAACTTGTTCAAATCAACAACAATGTAAAAACCATGCAAAGAGATATCCAAATGATAGATATAATTCTTTCTTATTCAGCCATAGTCCGTACAGTGCTTGTAGATCTTCATCTTCTCCCATACAATAGTTTCCACAATACTTAAATGGAATACACCAAGAAGTACCAAATGATGAATGCTCAATTGTTGTAATGGAAAAGCATCAGAACCATCCATTTCTAGAGCTTGATTTTGTATAGTCTTAATGATTTTTCTATAGTCCTAATGATTTTTCTTATTTCTTGTCTTTTGTCCCTTTTTTATTTCCTATATTTGTGCTTGGTGACAAGATTTTGAACTGTGTTGACAAAGCATGTTTCTTTTTTTGATTATTTAATTGATCCTCTCACATTTCCTTACTTTTTAAATTCCATTGTCCCAATAAAGTTTTGCAGTGTGCAACTATTATGCAAGGCATTAACTGCATTAAATGCCCCAATTAGCCCTACTCGGTAACCGTAAGGAATTTTTTTTTAATTAGGTTTCATGTTTTCCATTGTGGGGTCCCGCATTATTTTTTGTTCTTGATAAATCAGGCTCTGAATTTGACTTTTCCCATGTTCGAGTTTGTGCCAATTATGGAGTTCACCTTCTTTTGATGGTATATTAGATTCAATCTATGTGGGATACTATTTTGTTCAATGCTTTATTTTAGCTTGATATTTCATTTATTTTTCATATACATAGAGAAATGGACAGTTCCGAGACTACACATTTGTTGATATTGCGAGATGACACATGCTAATAAAAAAATGAGCTATCTGATTTAGGTTTACCACTCATGATTGTAAATGGTCAATATTTCTGATGGTACTCCTTGGTGTATTCCATTTAAAACCTCTCAGTAACAGTCAATTCTTTCATGGATGCATAGGATCCCTCACTTCTATGGTTGGTATGGAATGTGAGAGGATACCTTCTCCATGTATTATATGTTCCATGAAGTGTTTGGTTGCAGGGATGAATAGGAGTGAAGTAAAAGGATCTTTGATTAAGAGAGAATGCTGATTGAAGGGTCACTAGCACTCAGACTAGTCAAGGTCTGGAGATTTATTCCACATGAGGGCCACCTTTAATTTGGCATAGTATGCTTTGATATGCTCAATGAATGGTGTGTGATCCCTTGGTAGGGTCTGGAGGTGATTGGAAGACCTCCATCCCACCTCTTAATTGATCCAATAGCCCATCCATGAATAAGATAATAAAAATTTATTTATTTTTTAAATAAAATGAAATGCGTCACTATTTTGATGAAAATGAAAACTTTTTCCACACTAGTGTTGTAGCGACCAAACAAACGTCAAATTCTCATCTATATTTTGACGTAAGTGACAACCATTTTTTATGACACAACTATACAGGCGATGAAAATTTTGACTTAAGTGACTACACACCTGCCTTTTTTCAACGTAAATTTCATCGATGATTCTATCGACCATCGGGACGGGCACATTCTTCTTATGCCAAACTATAAATTCTCCCGATGAAACTATCTCTATAAGCCTCTCCGATAAATTCATCAGCGATTAGGATGCTCAAAATTGTTCCTTGTCGATCTGTCTTTTCCTCCAATAGGTTTAACGCCCAAAGATATTCTAAAGTTTCAATCGGGGATTAGAGTGCTTGATGTTTTCTTTTGCCGATGCTTTTTTATGCCCGATAGAACTCTCGATATGGGTTATGTTTCTACCCAAAATTCCTAAGACCATTGGTAATTGTTATCATGACAATATGATTCTATCGGCCATTAGGATGGGTCTTCTTTTGCTGAACTAAAAATTCTCCTGATGAATCTGTCGCTATAAGCATCTCTGATAAATTCATCGGTGATCAGGATTATCAAAATTGTTCCTTGCCAATCTCCCTTTTCCTCCAATAGGTTTATAGCCCAAAAATATCCTAAAGTTTCAACCAAGGATTAGAGTGCTTGATGTTTTATTTTACCGATGCTTTTGTATGCCCGATAGAACTCTCGGTATGAGTTATGTCAACGATGCAAGTGACAACCATTTTTGACGTAAATTTCTCTGATGATTCTATCAGCCATCGGGATGGGCACATTCTTATTCTGTCAAACTAGAAATTATGTTGATGAAATTGTTGCTATAAGCCTCTCCAATAACTTCATTGGCGATCGAGATTCTCAAAATTGTGGAACATGCACCTGCCTTTTTTCAACGTATGTAGGCGTCGAATACACCATGAAAATTTAGGGCGTCGAAAGTGAGACAAAAAAAGTTTGACATCCATATTGGTCGTTTGTTCGATGATAGTCTCAAAAAATCAACCAATTTTCGTAAAAAAATGGGGTCAAATTTACTAGTGATCTCTCACCCGCATTATTAGGAATTTAAACAAAGGGCAAAGGATCTTTATCAGATGAAGAGTGGGAGAAACTCAATCAGAAGGAACGAGAAATGATTTTTCTATCACTCTCAAATAATGTGCTCTTTAATGTCTCAGCAAAGAAGACAACGAAAGAGTTGTGGGATAAATTATCTTCTTTATATGAGATTGCATTAGCATCAAACAAAGTTTTCATAATGAAAAAATTATATAATCTGAAAATGAAAGAGGGTGTAGTTATGTCGAATCACCTTAATGAGTTCAATACTTTGGTTTATCAATTGATTTCAGTAGGCATTACATTAGATGATGAAATGAAATCTATTTTATTTCTATGTTCATTGCCAAATAGTTGGGAAGGGGTGATAATGGTAGTCAGCACTTCGGTGGCTACAAAAACTAAATTGCAATTTGATGAGGTTGTTGCTACACTCCTTAGCGAAGACATGTGTAGGAAGAATCAAGAGTCTTCCTCTGGTGATGCACTCATTGTTGTGAGCACTAGAAATTGAGGTAGGAGTCAAGAAAGAACAGACATAACAACAATGGAAGGTCTCAATCTATATATAGATCAAATTCTAGAGACAGAAATGGTACATAGTGGTTTTGTGGTAAACTAGGAAATACAAAAAAGAAATATTGGAAACACAAAAAGGCCCAAGGTAAAGTGATCAATGATGGAGTAAATACTACAATTGTTAAGGATGATGGTGTATTGGTTCTTGCAGCTGGTGACACAATGCAAGTTCATGGGTTCTAGATTCTAGTGCCTCTTTCCATGCTACTCCATGTCAGAGTACTTTCACAAGCTATCAAATCAGTTCGTTTCGCAAAGTCTTTCTTGGAGATAACAAAGAATGTGATATTGTCGGAAAGGGTGGTGTTTTACTTTTGCTGAAAATGGTAAACAATGGATTTTGAAGGATGTTTGACATGTTCCCACTCTCATAAGAAATCTGATTTATGTTAGCCATCTTTATGCTCAAGACTACAATGTTAATTTTTCCTTGGATTTGTGAAAAGTAACCAAAGGTATGTTGGTTCTGGCAAAGGGGAAGAAATTAGGAATTTTATATGTTTTAGAGTGCAATGGTGAAGTGGGAGTTGCTATGGTTGTTGTGGATAGTAATGTTTAACTTTGAGACAAGAGGCACGAGCATATGAGCAAGAAGGGTCTTGAAGTTATGCTTCAACGTGATCAGCTTTCGGGTCTTAAATCAATCGATTTGGAGTTATGTGAACATTGTCTTTATGGAAAACAAAATATGACCAGCTTCTTGAGAATGGGTCATGATAAGAAATCCTCTCCATTAGCACTTGTGCATTCCGATGTTTTTGGTCCTATGGAGGTTACTTCTATCGGTGGTACTAATTATTTTGTTACATTTCTTGATGATTGCACTTGTAAAGTCTGGATTTATATGTTGAATAAGAAATTAGAAGTGTTTTCCAAATTTAAAAATTTTAAGGCTATGGTTGAAAATCAGGTTGGCAAGAAAATTAAATGTTTATTAATAGATAAGTGTGATGATTTTTTCTCTTCAGGGTTTGATAACTTTTGTGGAGATAATGGTGCTCGAAGGATTAAAATAGTCCCTTTAACACCTCAAGAAAATAGTGTAGATGAGAGGTTGAATCAAACTATTTTGGAAAGAGCTTAGTGTATGCTCTCCAATGCTGGTTTGGGGAAAGAATTTTGGGCAGAGGCATGTAAAAATGCATTTTATTTAATCAATGGTGCTCCTTCACCTCGACTTCATTTTGACATTCTGGAAGAGAGGTGGCTTGGGAAACAACTTTCACTTAATCACTTGCGTGTGTTTGGTTGTGATGCCTATGTCCACATTCCTAAAGAGTAGAGAATGAAATTGGATTTCAAATCCAAGAGGTGTATATTTCTAGGGTATGGTGAGGATCAATTTGGCTTTCGTTTGTGGTATCCAATTGCTCATAAATTTGTTTGCATTCGTGATGTTGTCTTCAATGAGAAATCTTTTTTAGGTTTGCAAACTCAAAGTATTTATTCAAATAATTCCATTCAATTTGACTTATTTGACAATGGTAGCCATGTACAGAAGGCTCCTTGGGTTACATTTCACCCCTCCACTATTGGAGTGTCTTTGGAAAATACGGGATTTAATACCAATCATACACATCTTCCTTGCAATATTTCCAGTCAGCCACTTATGACAACAACACCCCCTGTTATTACTCCTCATGCTACATCAACTCCATCTCCTACCATTCAAACTTCCACCTCAGACATTGATCCAACATAGCCTCCTTTTGGGTTTGCAGCTCACTACTTATCACCGCAACCTAGTCAAAGATTGGGCGTTGCAGTCCCTATAGAGCACGATGCTCTATTTAACCCACAACCTTACATAATACAAGGGGTTGGGGCTATTTCTCCACACACACAACCTCCTACATTATCCACACTACCTATCCTACCCAACGTGGAGCTACGATGCCTTCTCCAACTCTTTTTTGGTTCCTTGGTGTTGACAATTCGAACGTTGTTGTTTATGAACCAGGACAGGGCATTAGTCATGAGCAAGATACTAGTAATAAACGGTTTGTTAGAAATCAACAGGAACTTGGTGAAGTTCAAACTCAAACAATTGAACAAAGTATTCAACTATGGAGGTCTACTAGGGAGAGAAAACACCCATGAAAAATTGATGACTATGAACTTTTATTTTCATTATGTTCTGATCAAGAAGAGCCTCAAACTTTTAAATAGGCGTGTACAAATGCAAATTCAGTTAAGTGGATGGATGCAATGCACAAAGAATTGGAATCTTTGCGTGCAAATGGTACATGAGATTTGGTTTCAATTGGAATCAAATAAAAAACTTTTGAAAAATAAGTAGGCCTATAGGTTGAAAGAAGATGGTGGAAGAAAAAGATACAAGGCCAGATTGGTAGTGAAAGGTTTTGTTCAACAAAAGGGCATTGATTTTAATGATTTTTTTCCCCAGTTGTGAAAATGCAAATAATTCATCTTGTTTTAGGTAGGGAAGCTGTTTGGGATCTCAAGCTTGAGCAACTTGACATTAAAAAAATGTTTCTTCATGGTGATATTGTGATGCAGGGACTTCCGATAGTCATAACTTTTGACTCGGTTGTCTATTTTTGTTAAAATTTTATAGGTAGATTCTTTATGAGAAGCCATTTGGATTGGCGACAGAGCTTAGCTCGATAGGTAGCTATTTCAACATATTTTCAGGAGCCAAAAAGTTCGTTTGGGCCTCCAAAATTGGTTTTTAGTACTTTTTTTGAGTTTTTAGAAAGTTGTGTTTTCTAATAACTTCGAAATCATGTTTCTAATTTTGAAGATTAGTTGGCAATTCTTCTTATCTTTGTTTAGTGTAGCTTTAGGGAAAAAATTAGTTTTTTAGGAGGTGTTTTAAAAATTACCAAAAATGACAAAAAAATAGATTTTGTGAAAATCTACCAAAATTGGTAATTTTTGAATTTGGTTAAATTAGTGTTTTATGTTATTGTAAGATAGATAATAGTTGGATGAATAAGGAAGAGTTGTGAATTCTGAAATAATCTGTTGTGTTTTCATGTAATCTTTATGATATTGGTTCATGGTTAAAACTGGGTTGCATCATATTGAAGACGAATTATATATGAAGCAGCCTAAGGGCTTTGTTAAAAAGAGTCAAGAACACCTGTGTTGTAGATTGAAGCAGAGTTTATATGGGCTCAAGCAAGCCCTGAGCCCCGAGACAATGGTATTTGAAGTTTGATAGCTTCATGACTCAATAATTATTTGTTCGTTGTGAATTAGAGCCATGTGTTTACTACAAGTAGATTCCTAATGGTGAGTTTGTTATTCTTTTGCTTTATGTTTGATATGTTGGTTGCCGGTAATAGTGTGCGGGTTGTCAGTGAATTGAAGATGCATTTATCTCTTTGCTTTTCCATGAAAGATTTAGGGGCAACAAAGAGAATTCTTGGGATGGATATAATTTGAAATAGACAAAAATGGGAAATCAAATTATCTCAAGAATAATATATTTTAAAAGTTCTAGACAAGTTTAATATGTCAAATGCCAAGTTTGTTTCTACTCCGTTGACTGATCACTTTCGTTTGTCTTCCGCTATGTGTCATTCAAATTTGGAAAAGGAAACTGAAATGGATAATATTTTGTACTCATCTGCAGTTGGCAGTCTCATGTATGCAATGGTTTGTACAGTTTGTCCAGACATTGCTCATGTAGTGGGAGTTGTGAGTACTTTTATGAGTAATATGAAAAAAACTCATTGGAAAGCAATCCAATGGATTATTTGGTTCTTGAAAGGTACCTTTGATTATGTCTTACGTTTTATTAGTAAGGATATTCACTTCTATGGTTATGTTGATTCTGATATGGTTGGGGATTTAGATAAGCGAAAATCTACTACTGGCTATGTGTTTACTTTTGTTGGGGCGGCAATCAATTGGGCCTCTCGTAAGCAATAGGTGGTTGTTTTGTCCTCTACCAAGGCTGAATACATTGCTCTCACTAAGGGAGCCAAGGAGATGATATGGCTACAATGACTATTAAGAGAGTTGGGGTGTACGCAATCTGATTTTCCTCTGTTTTGTGATAGTGACAGTGCCATTCATTTGACTAAAAATTCAACTTTCCATAGTCGCACAAAGCGCATAGAGATTAGATATCATTTCATTGGTCATGCTCTTGAGGAAGGCAAATTACAGTTAGACAAAATTGACACCAAAGACAATCCGGCAGATGTATTAACAAATATTGTATCTCTGAAGAAGTTCAAATTCTTTAGAGCTTCTCTCGGCATTTTGACGACATAGCCATAAGATCCAAGTGGGGGATATCTCTGTGCAACTCTTCTCGCAGCACTAATTGGACTTCAAGTGGGAGATTGTAACAGTTCTAACATGGTGTTGAAGCCCAATCATTATCTGATTTTGTAATGGCAGAATCTCTGCATTCTTGAATGGTTCATCTTCCACACTTCGAATTGCGATAAGAAGAAATTCTCTTCTTCTTCCTTTGGATATTCATAACTCTAAGCTGGAATAAAAGAGATTTCCCTGTTTGTAGAGTGGATGTAATCTAGTTTGGACGAACCACTATAAATCTTTTGTCTGTGTCTTTTCTATGTATATGTTTTTTGTTCGGATTTTATTTTATCTGCATTTTTAAACTCAACATCAATAACTGCTGCAGGTCAAGGCTTTGAAACTTGATGTTCCAACCAAACAATGGTTGCTGCAAGTCATCATCGTCATCATCTCCGCCCGGAAAACTCTTTTTCTCTTCACAGACAAGGACTTCAAAATCCCTTGCTTACAAACTCTCAAATCTCCCGCTGGAAAATAATGTTAAGGTCGAGGTCGTCGACCCGCGGTCGTACGAGTCAAAGGACATAGTGATGGAGGCATCGTTTATGATTCTCCACTTGTGTGCTTGTTATTTGGACCCTTTTCTTTTATTTATGAATTCATTCAGTATTGCAATGAATTTCTCACAGGAATCCTCCAAATAAAACTTTTATCCAATTTCTAACTTCTTAAGGCAGGTTGCAGAGAAGGAAAATGTCTTTAATATTGGTCTAAATTCTTTGTGCTTCGGCAGGAATAACAGTAGCCATAAATTTATTGTAATAAGCAAATTAAAGATTCATTTGGGACCCTATAGAATGAACAGCCCAGATAACATCATCTTTTCTAAATTGTCTTTCTTTTTCAATCAAAACAATCTCAGAACTTTTGGAACATATACACTCAGACTGATTATCGACAATAGCTTCCACAAATCTTTGTTGTTGAACAGGTAAGTTGTTAGAACTAATAACATCTATAATCAATGAGAATTTTTGAGCCAATCTTTCAATACACGCTGGTCGTAGGTTAGATTCTTTTGGATCTACACTGCATGGCTATAAGGCAGTTGAGTATTATGACTTAATATAGATTCTTTCTTTAAAAAGATCCACAAAGCATTAAAATACATGTAAATGTTAACTTACCAGAAAATGTAAGAGACTCGCCCTTTGGACACAATTTTTTGATTCCATCAAACTCTATATTAAACCAACAAAGGGCCTGCAACAATAAGTGAAAGTGGATTATAAATGTTTAGGTGAATGCCTATAAAGAGAGGAAAAAAAATATGCTTAGCATTAGAACCCACCTGTTTGATTACTCACTGAGTTGCCTTTGATATGAGTGATTCCTCATCCTGCTTTAATTTATTTTTATCATTTAGTTCCTCACCCTACTGGATTTTCATATATAACTTTAAATCAAAAAATTGTAAAGAAAAATAGTATGTAGGAACTATATCCAAACAAACATTTATGTATCCAAGGTGGTTCCACAGTCACGCTGTCCATCATTTTTTTTCTTTTTTCTTTTTCCTTCTCTCAAAGAGTGAAGAAAGCAGCTTCTCCATATTACCCTGCAACATCAAGATAAACATATATGCGTTCAATCACAAGTGCCTATATATCATGCAGTGCAAGTACAGAAACATAAGCCTGCATCAATTCTTGGCTAGAGAATTGTTTAATGATCTTTTATTTTAAAAAGTCCTTTCTGGCAAATAATATATAAGTTTTGACTTGACTACAGGTAAGTTGAATCATATTTCCACTCAAACATTGAAGAATAGAAAATACAAATAATATGAACTCAAAATGACAAGGAGGGTGAGAGACAATGAGCATAAGGGGGTCATAGTAGGACACAATCAAACATGCACAAAATACAAGTGCTCTAGAATACTGAATATTTCTTCTATGTTTTGACTTTGTTATACTAATACTGGTTAGATGTGAAGGTGGAATATATAAAGAGGTGAACATATACTTAGTATTTGAATTTATATAATTCTTTATTTGGAGAAATCAACATCTTTTATATAGGGATATTATTGGTTTGAAACCTTTGATAATCTTATTGATTTGAGTTAAATCTTATTGATTTGAGTTAGACATTATTTGATGGCCAAAATTTTGGGTGACTAATATTACCAACTTAGTAAATTATATGGTAGGAAAAACTCATATTTTAGGTTAAGTATTATCGTGGGATATTACAGTAGCGATATAAAATACTAGAAAATAATATTAATTTTTTGGAAAAGAGTATTCACTAATGTTATCAAATCTAAGAGATGAGTGGTTTAGAATTGAAAATATTAATCATAAGATGTGGGAATGTGGGTGGAATTGGGTCTTGGTAAATGAAGACACTTCCCTTTGGCAAGTTTTAAGAATGTTCTATAAGGAACTTAGTCTTAGAAGAGATGTTTGTAAATCTATATTATGCATGATTTGATTAATGGCTTCTTAAATTAGGAATGTCTCATTTTAGAACATAAAGAATTAGTTGATGAACATTATAATCTATCATTATACATTGGGAAATCAATTAGTGATATCTAATGGTAATTAAAGTTGTATGCATAGATTGTAGAGTAGATAGAGGAAAATAGCACAATTGATGTTCTTTTAGGATATAACACACTTAAATGATCTTATCTCTCTCTTGAATATTTGTGTATTCTTATGTAGGTTCTTACAACTCTTATGAGCCCTTGTATTGACAAGAATGTTTTTCTAATACCTTGTAAGCATTATGGGAAATATTATGAGTAGCATTTCTTAGGTGTAATGGATGAATTGGTATTTCAGCATTAAATTGGTTACAAGGTAAATATTACATTGACCGATGCATCTATAAGCCCTTTATACTCATATTTATCCCTATGTTCTTGCATAAGCTCTTAAAAATTCTTGAGTCATCTTTTATACAAGTATAAACACTCATGATATTCTGTGTATATTTTATTCTACGAGTTGATATTTTATAGTATGTTAAGTTTCATTTAGAATGATAAGGTTAGTTATGGATTGATTTAATTGGGATGGAATATTTTTATTTAAATTAGTTCATAATGTTACACTTATTTTTTAATCTCGTCATATTTAGTGTTGTCTTGAGGTTAATTTATTTGTGATTGTGGATTAACTTTTGTTTATATTCTATGTGAGTGTCCTTGTTTTGATTATTGGAAGATTAGTTCGTAAACAAGTTATTGTGATTATTTTACTCTTAAGACAAATGATTAGCTTCATACTAAACTCTTAATATGATATTTGATGATTTCTTATTCTTTGGGTCAACACAACTATACTTGTTATTCATGGTTGTATTTTTGTACATAAGAGCTTAGAGAAAATGATTGTTCCTTAGTTCTCTACTATGTTTAGAACTGATTAGTTTATTTCCTTTCAACTCATTAATTTATATGATTGATCATTTTCATAATTATGATAGAAAAATTGTAATAAAATCACCTTGATCATTTGTCATCATTTTAAGAGATCTCTTTGTTACTCCTTAACCACGTTCTTATAAACATTTCTCCTAGTCTTTTCTATTATAACTGGTGTTTATCCTACACCAAGATGTGTCTTGAAAGGAAAGGACTTAGGTTATAGGTAGATAAGGAATTATCTTCTCAATTATTGTCCAAAAATATTTCTTGCAAATATAATTATATAATATAATCTTGACCTAGTTTTTGTCTCTACTTTCTAGTGGGTAGCAGCCGACGAGGAAAGCTTTATGAGGAATTTGCCTTAGAAAGGGTTGTGTACCCACTTATGTAGTTATAATAATAAACATATGATGTGTTTTGGTACCTTTTTTTAGTGAACCAATATGATTTGGTTCAAGGTTAAAGTGTCAAACTCGAAGTTCCTGTGCGTGATGTAGGAAAGGCCATCATAGATGAGCTCCTGAGATTTTAGGTCTAGCCCTTAAGACTTTTTTGTTCTTGTCTATTACTCTTGTAGACAAGTTAATAAGAAAGGCTATATTATGACCGTGTATTTTTGCAGTAACTCTGATTATTTGCAATCTAGTTGTGACAATGTGTGTGCAGATGCAGGTAGGACATGTTGAAGAAATGAGTAAGCACAACTTATGTATGCAAAATAATTTCTTGTATTACAACGATAGTATGTTAATCGTACCTCATGTTGAAAGTTTATTTGGTTTGGTGATTTAAAAAAAAAACTTAGTGGTGGACCTTTTTATGCACTAGATGTTATTAGTTGGATTAGATGATATTATGTTGTTTATCTTTCCAATCCAAAAAAAATTGTGTGATTGATGAGTTTTTTCCTTACATCAAGTGTTCCTTGATAGGGCATGGCATTTCAACAATACTCACCCCAATAAGCAACATAATGCATTCAAAATCACTATGGTCATACCTTATTTTTGAAGCGATTTGGAAATTTGTTATTCAAATATTTGACCTAGGAAAATGTTTTTTTTAACTTGTGAACAAAAAACCCTATGAGGTTGAGGGTTACTCTCATCTCTCATTTTTTGTCTTTCAAATCAACATGGAGAAGTTGAATTGCATTTTTTGTTTTGTCCAGGTGAGTTTTGTATGTTACAAAAATATCACCTTCAAAAATATTTCAATCCTTGTGTGCATTGAGTCTTCAATGGAAACTACATTAGCAATCTCATTTTTTGTCCTAAAAAGTAGTGTGAAGACGTGTTTATTATTTATGATATGAAAATAATATTGATACGGAATTTCGTAAGAGATTTTAAGTAAAATAAGTCTTCAGTTTTCTAATGGAGTTGAAGTGAACTAATACTTACATTTTTACTTGTATGGGTTGTACAATATCCTTGTCTCCTTTTGTTCTTTTGTTGCTCTTCATTTCTAGTAGAGAGGAACAACAAACATATGTCAATGCAAAAGCTTTACTTAACAAGTAATAAAATGGTAAAGAGTAGTAAGGGTAAATATGTTCTTATATTAGTTTATTTTCTTTATGTAAATATGCAGGAATTAGAGAAATTGTATCATGGTCACTCTAATATGTGTCTATCATTGAGATTGGGTAATTTTCATGTGATCACATTATTTTCATGTGAATCATTTCATGTGATCACATCATTTTTGGATTGAAGAGCTTCATGTGAGGATTCTTTTGGTTTTTTTATAGCGTGTTCCTTTCTTCCTAAGTTGACCTGATGATTGCATGTGTGATCATTTGTCATTGATTATTGGCATGCATGATCTTGGTGCATGATTGTTTGGTCTTGTGTGGACCTAGATTTGTGGTCGCATCTTTTCATCTTCTTCGTGGAGGTTGTTTAGTTTGTTTTGGGGCTAACCCTTATATTTGTAAACATTTCTTTAGAGATGTAACTCTTGGCTGACCCTTGTTGTACCAATCAGGTATATGTATTTGAGTGGTTGTAGTTAGGAAGTAGTCATCTTGGAGATTAATGGTTGATAGATTATGAAGTTCTAAGATTAAATATTTGATTCAGTTTGTATATATGGTCATAATCGGGAAGGCCTTACAACCTAACATGTATGTTGTAATTACTGAATAAATCATTGATCTGCCATTCTCTCTCTCTCTCTCTCTCTCTCTCTCTCTCTCTCTCTCTCTCTCTCTCTCTCTCTCTCTCTCTCTCTCTCTCTCTCTCTCTCTCTCTCTCTCTCTCTCTCTCTCTCTCTCTCTCTAAATTATGTGTTATTATTTCGCATGCAATTTTCTATGAAGTTGGACATCCCATATTGGGGTACTCCTCCTTCTGTGTGGCACCAATTATCTTTATTAATTATTTATCTTAATAAATTTATTAAGTTACCACTTTATTAAGCTACTTACAATGAGTGATCTTGGCAGCCACTTGAGGGCCCCGATACTCATTGCTAGCTATTTCCCATCTACATTCCTAGATGACCTACCTTAATGCTCCCAACAAAAAGAAGCAAAGAGAAAGCAAGTCAAAACCATAAAAGACTTCCATAAATTTAAAAAAAACCATGAATTTCATAAAAGACAAGTGCTAGAGCATAGAAAATAATATCTCATCCTATACAAGGATCCAAACTATCCATCCCATACTGGATATCTCAATAACTTCAAATACCAAACCACATGGTTATCATATCGCAAGATAAATCAAAACTCAAGAACAAGTCATCAATGACTTCACTCTCCAACCTAGAGTAATAACTTAATCAAGTACCATCACTTAAAATATAGATCAACCACAATAGAAGAAACGAGGTGACCAAGTAAATAAAATCTCAACGACATATGGTTGTCACCTCCTTAAGGTCAAATAGAGTAATGATTGAGACTTAATAGAAACATAACATCACATCACAGATGTACCCAAAATAACACTCACATAATCGTGACATTAAAATGGTTATAAAGTTTTTACCATATAAACCCATAGTGTAAAAGACATAAATCCATAAAATAATTTTAAGTTCCAAAGACCAAATCTCACCTAGGGCATACTCTACTCACATGGTCAAATGGGCTCACACCAAAACACCACGACATAAAGCACACATATGAGTTTTATTTGGTGTCTTATCAAAACCAATTATTCAATATTATCATGTTATTAATTTAAATAATCTTAAGTCGTGATTGACTTAATTAACAACATAAGCATACATTACTAGATTTAAATATTAATGTCAATTCTATGCATAAAATCTAAGTTTAACTTTTGTTTTAAAAATAATATCTAATCCTCATCTAATTTAAATTTATAACTTAATCAAAAGTATAAATCAAATTACACTTACAAATTCCCTTTTTATAAATTAACTTATATTTATCTCCATATAGCTTAATTTATAAATTTACCAAAATAACATCTTATATAAATTAATTTATATTTACTTTTAAATAAACCAATTTATATTAAATAAATACAATAATTAATTAATTTATATTACTTAATTTAATACTTAATAATATAAATTAATTTAAAAATATAAACAAAACCTATATTAATTAATTAATGATTATCATTCTAAATTAATATTAATTGAAAATTATTATTAATAAAAAATATGATCAAACTTAAATAAAAAAAAATTACATATATATTAAAATATGGGGGGTAACCATTGGTCCCACCGCTCCATGTCCCATTCCCCATGGGTATTTCAGGGTCGCCAGTGGTCAACCCCTACACTAGCAGTAGAGGTACCGTCGGTACCCTACACTTGTAGGGTCAATCGATACCCTACCATTAGCAGCAGGTGTACCGTCAACTCCTTGCCGAAAAAGAGGATGGGGACGCGGGGGTTGAGAACCCGTCATCCCCTCAATAACATTTTCTTTTAAATAAATAAAAATAATTTATTTATTTATTTTTTCTTTCTTTTTTTAAATAGTAAATAAATAAAATTTATTTATTATCTATATATATAACAATTTACTTATTTCTCTTTTTTAAATAGTAATTTATTTTTAATTTCTCTCAATTTTGTAAATACAAAACTAGGTTTTCTTTTCCTCCAAACCTATTTGGCGGGAAAACATATATTTCTCAAATAAATAAAAAATCAATAATCCAATGGAAGACTAAATTAAGAAAACCTCAAAGTATATGATGTTTCTCAAAACCCTAGATCTGATTTCCTCTTTAAATAAAATTCTCTACAAATCAAACAGAGATTCATATTCCAACACTCTCACCAATGAGATCAGGCATGAAGAATACCGTCTTTTAATGGAACAACAAGAGATCTGAAAACCTACCTTGAATCAGAATGCTAAAAAATAATGAAGAAGGATGACTAAATTCGAATTCCAAAAACTCCAAGCTTTTAATAAAATTCTTTAACTCAAAAATTTGCCAAAAAATTATTCGAACTTGATTGAATTCTCTCAAATGGCCTCCTAAAGCTATTAAATAGAAAACTAGAATCTAATGTTGAAATAATGCAACTCCAAATTACAGAATTAGAACTCAATTGTTACAAACAATAAAAGAGTTAACTCAAAATCACATAAATCAGAACTCAACTCTAACCTCATTTTTATCAATTCTCTTTTGCATAATTAATTAATTATAATAATATTATATGCACTTTTCAAATAATAACTTTTAACTCAACTTTAATTTAGAATTCTTGATTGATTTAAAAATTGAATGCACAATTAAATTACATAATCATAATTAATTAGATTTATTATTTCTTAGCATATTTAAAATATACACTTGACATTATAAATATCAATTACATTAGTTTGTCTTTAATTCTAAAATTAGATTTAATATTCCATTAAATCCCAATTTCCCATAGTTAGCCTTTTTAATTAAGTTTCTTTATTAAACATAAGTATTTAATTAATTCTCATTAATTAAATACCCTTATATTTAATAATTCTATATTTTATAATATTCAATTAATTAATCACACAATTAACTTTAATTAAAATCATTATCTATTTAGATCTCGATGCTATCTCCCCTCTCTTACCATGAATACATTGCGATAGGGCATACTAATCTTGACAATTCAAGGAAGTTGATGTCTGGTATCTGAAAAAACTTGCATAAAACATATATGTGTGTGTGTGTGTGTGTAGACACACACACACACACACACACACACACACATATATATATATAAGACAATGGTGGGGACTGACCGATTGTGTGGACTCGCAAGCAAGTAGCTATGATTCCATCTCTCAACCACATCAGGTACATCAAATAGAAATATAAAACATACACGTCAACCATACACATGCAAGTATGGGGTCAGTAAAAATTATAACATAAATTACATCAAATCTACCTGAAGATCTAATACACATATGATAAGTGGCCTAGAAATGTCAGGCCATATAAATAAAAGTAAACTATGTGAGGGGTATTACATTCATCCTCCTCTTTCAGCCTATAAATCTATTTATTTGGTAAAGCCTTTTTTCCTACAAGCAACAAGTACATAATTTCTAAATTTGACTTTTTAGCAAGGAGTCCATTTCTTCTTCCATGGCAAGCTCCCACTTAACCTTTGTAGCTATCTACATAGCTTCATCATATTCATTTATTTAACTACATATTGTATTATTTTTATCACTATAAAAAGAGAAAATGAGAAGGGTTGAATAGATAGTTTTCATGATCAAAATGTGTTTTGGTACATGTGTTGTGAACATTTTATGAATATAGAATTACTCTTGAGTAACGTGTAAAGGAAGGTAAAATTATTATAGTAATTTGAATATGAATAATAAATGATACTTATAATTGAAAATGAGAATGGGAAATCAATTTGTATAACTAAGATTGAGATTCCAAGAAGAGTATGTTATCCTCTTGCAAATTGACTATTATATTGTTTTGATCCAATGTATAGTTTCCTTCTATTTGCAATCCACAAACAATGAAGATTACCTTGTCTTTTGTTTGATGTACTCATCATAAGTGAAGTTTTCAAGTTATAGAAGTAAATGATTAAACATATCGTTTTAAAGAATTTTATAGTCAAAATTTCCTCTGCATAATTTTTCCGTAGTATCACAGAGCAGTGAGGATCTTCGATGGAGATGACATAGTCAATTTCTATGGCAAGGCCTCCACCTTTAGCATCTCTAGTAGAACTTGCAGCATTGGTCTTAGCCTCCTTATATTGCTTCTAGAAATCCACTCATCTCAGAGCAACAAAATCATCTCACATGCAACAAGTAGCAAACGAATTAACAAATCAATCAAACCCTATCAATGACTGCTGCAAGTCATCATCGTCATCATCTCCGAAGCTCTTTTTCTCTTCACAGACAAGGACTTCAATCCCTTGCTTACAAAGTCTCAAATGCCCTGCTGGAAAATAATGTTAAGGTAGAGGTCGTGGACAGTCGGCCGCGCTAAGTTCCATCTAAAATGTATTAAAGACAAAAAGAAGTAAAAAAAAAATTCAGATTTACAAAATACAGTGATTTTTTGGTAAATTTTTTGTGGTTTTTTATCATAAAATGTGCAGATCATGAAGAACAGATGCTGAAAATTTTGTGAAAATCTGTTATGTTTTCCTTTTTTTAAAATTAGTCAACAGTACATTTTAGATGGAACTTAACTGCGTCGTGGCCAAAGAACATAGTGAAAGAAGCATTGTTTATGACTTGCTTGCATGTTATTTGGACCCTTTTCTTTTATTTATGAATTCATTCAGTATTGCCATGAATATCTCACAGGAATCCTCCAAACAAAACTTTTATGCAATTTCTAACTTATTAAGGCTGTTTGCAGAGAAGAAGGAAAATGTCTTTTAATATTGGTCTAAATTCTTTGTGCTTCAACGGGAATAAAAGTGGCCATATATGACTTGTAATAAGAAAATTAAAGATTCATTTGGTACCCTATAGAATGAACAGCCCAGATAACATCATCTTTTCTATATTGTCTTTCTTTTTAAATCAAAACAATCTCAGAACTTTTGGAACATACACACTCAGACTGATGATCGACAATAGCTTCCACAAATCTTTGTTGTTGAACAGGTAAGTTGTTAAAACTAATAACATCTATAATCAATGAGAAAAATTGAACCAATCTATCAATACTCGCTGGTCATAGGTTTATATTCTTCTGGATCTACACTGCATCGCTATAAGCCAGTTGAATATTATGACTCAATGGATCCCACCGATTATAGATTCTTTCTTTAAAAAGATCCACAAAACATTAAAATAAAATACATGTAAATGTTAACTTACCAGAAAATGTAAGAGACTGACCCTTTGGGCACAATTTTTCAATTCCATCAAACTCTATATTAAACCAACAAAGGGCCTGCAACAATAAGTGGAAGTGGATTATAATGTTTAGGTGAATGCCTATAATGGAGATAAAAAAAATATGCTTAGCATTAGAACCTACCTGTTTGATTACTCACTGGGTTTCCTTTGATATGAGTGATTCCTCATCCTCCTTTAATTTGATTTTCCAATCATTGAGTTCCTCTCCCTACTGGATTTTTCATATATAATTTTAGATGAAAAACTTGTAAAGAAAAATAGTATGTAGGAAATATATCCATTAAACAAACATTTATGTACCCAAGGTGGTTCCACAGTCATGCTGTTCATCACTTTGTTTTGGTTTTTTTCTTTTCTTTTTTATTTATTTTTTCTCTCAAAGAGTGAAGAAAGTAGCTTCTCCATATTACCCTGCAACATCAAGATAAACATATATGTGTTCAATCACATGTGCTTATATGTCATATTTTATTTTAGAAAGGCCTTTCTGGCAAACAATATATAAGTTTTGACAACTACAGGTAAGTTGAATCATTGTTCTATTCAAACATTGAAGAATAGAAAACACAAATAATATGAACTCAAAATGACAGGGAGAGGGAGGGTGAGAGACAACGAGCATAAGGGGTCATAGTGGTACACAATTAAACATGCACAAAATACAAGTGTTCATAGAATACTGAATATTTAGATTCTATGTTTTGACTTTATTATACTAATACTGTTTAGATGTGAAGGTGGAATCTATAAAGAGGTGAACATATACTTAGTATTTGAATTTCTATAATTCCTTATTTGGAGAAATCAACATCTTGTGTATAGGGACATTATTGGTTTGAAACCTTTGATAATCTTATTGATTTGAGTTAGACATTATTTGATGGCCAAAATTTTGGGATAACAATATTACCATCTTAGTAAATTATATGATAGGAAAAACTCATATTTTTAGGTTAAGTATTATCTTGGGACATTACAATAGCGATATAAAATATTAGAAAATAATATTAATTTTTTGGAAAAGAGTATTGACTCTCTTAATGTTATCAAATCTAGGAGATGAGTGGTTTAGAATTGAAAATATTAATCATAAGATGTGGGAATGTGGGTGGAATTGGGTCTTGGTAAATGAAGACACTTCCCTTTAGCAAGTTTTAAGAATGTTCTATAGAGAACTTAGTCTTAGAAGAGATGTTTGTAAATCTATATTATGCATGATTTGATTAATGGTTTCTAAAATTAGGAATGTCTCATTTTAGAACATAAATAATTAGTTGATGAACAAATCATAATCTATCATTATACGTTGAGAAATAAATTAGTGACATCTAATAGTAATTAAAGTTGTATGCATAGATTGTAGAGTAGATAGAGGAAAATAGCACAACTGATGCTCTTTTAGGATATAACACACTTAAATGATCTTATCTCTCTCTTGTTCATATTTTTTTATTCTTCTGTAGGTTCTTACAACTCTTATGAGCCCTTGTATTCACAAGAATGTTTTTCTGATACCTTGTAAGCATAATGGGAAATATTATGAGTAGCATTTCTTAGTTGTAATGGATGAATTGGTATTTCGGTAATAAGTTGGTTACAAGGTAAATATTGCATTGACCGATGCGTCTATAAGCCCTTTATACTCATATTTATCCCTATGTCTTGCATTTAAGTTCTTAAAAATTCTTGAGTCATCTTTTATACAAGTATAAACACTTATGATATTCTATGTACATTTTATCCTACAAGTCGATATTGGATAGTATGTTAAGTTTCATTTAGAATGATAAGGTTAGTTATGGATTGATTTAATTGGGATACGATATTTTTATTTAAATTAGTTCATAATGTTACACTTATTTTTGTATCTCGCCATATCCAGTGTTGTCTTGAGGTTAATTTATGTGTGATTGTGGGTCAACTTTTGTTTATATTCTATGTGAGTGTCCTTGTTTTGATTATTGGAAGATTAGTTCGTGATCAAGTTATTGTGATTCTTTTACTCTTTAGACAAATTATTAGCTTCATATTGAACTCTTAATATGATATTTGATGATTTCTTATTCTTTGGGTCAGCACAATTGTAATTGTTATCCATGGTTGTAGTTTTGTACATAAGAGAGAGAAAATTATTTTTCCTTAGTTCTCTATTATGTTTTGAAATGATTAGTTTATTTCCTTTCAACTCATTAATTTATATGATTGATCATTTTCATAATTATGATAGAATAGAACTTTAATAAATTCACCTTGATTAGTTGTCATCATTTTAAGAGATCTCTTTGTTACTCCTTAACCACCTTCTTATAAACATTTCTCCTAGTCTTTTCTATTATAACTGGTATTTATCCTACACCAAGATATGCCTTGCAAGGCCAGTACTTGGGTTATAGGTAGATAAGGAATTATCCTTTCCCAATTATTGTCCAAAAAGGTTGCTTGCAAATATAATTGTATAATATGACCTTGACCTGGTTTTTGTCTCTACTTTTGAGTGGGTAGCAGTCGATGAGGAAAACTTTATGAGGACTTTGCCTTAGAAAGGGTTGTGTAACCACTTACGTAGTTATAATAATAAACATATGATGTGTTTTGGTACTTTTTTTAGTGAACTAGTATGATATGGTTCAAGGTTAAAGTTTCAAACTCGAAGTCTCTGTGTGTGACATAGGCAAGACCATCATATATGAGCTCCTAAGGTTTTAGGTCTAGCCCTTAGGACTTTTATGTTCTTGTCTACTACTGTTGTAGACAAGTTAATAAGAAAGGCTATATTATGACCATGTGCTTGTGCAATAACTCTGATGATTTGCAATCTAGTTGTGACAATGTGTGTGCAGATGTAGGTAGTAGGATGTGGTGAAGAAATGAGAAAGCATAGCTTAGGTATACAAAATAATTTCTTGTATTACAACGACAGTATGTTAATCTTACCTCATGTCGAAAGGTTATTTGATTTGGTGATTTTGAAAAACTTTAAAGTGGTGGACCTTTTTATGCACTAGATGTTATTAGTTGGATTAGATGATATTATGTTGTTTATTTTTCCATTCCAAAAAAAAATTGTGTGATTGGTGAGTTTTGTCCATACGCCAAGGGTTCCTTGACAGGGCATTGCATTTCAACAATACTCACCCCAATAAGCATCTTAATGCATTTAGAGTCACCATGGTCATAGCTTATTTTTTAAGCAATTTGGAAATCTTTTATTCAAATATTTGACCTAGGAAAATATTTTGTTCAAACTTGTGAACAAAAAATCCTATGAGGTTGAGGGTTACTTTCATTTCTCATTTTGTGTCTCTCAAATCAACATGGATGACTTGAATTGCATTTTTGGGTTTGTCCAGGTGAGTTTTGTATGTTACAACAATATCACCTTCGAAAATGTTTCCATCCTTGTGTGCATTGAGGTCTTCAATGGAAACTACATTAGCAATCTCATTTTTTGTCATGAAAAGTAATGTGAAGGTGTGTTTATTATTTATGATATGAAAATATGAAAATAATATTGATATGGAATTTAGTAAGAGATTTGAAGTACAAGAAGTCTTCAATTTTCTAATGGCGTTGAAGTGAAACAATACTTACATTTTTACTTGTATGGGTTGTACAATATCCTTGTCTCCTTTTGTTCTTTTCTTGCTCTTCATTTCTAGTAGGAAGGAATAACAAACATATGTTAGTGCAAAAACTTTACGTAACAAGTAATAAAAAGGTAAAGAGTAGTAAGGAAAAATGTGTTCTTATTGTTAGTTTATTTTCTTTATGTAAATAATCAGGAATTAGAGAAATGGTATCAAGGTCAATCCAATATGTGTCTATCATTGACATTGTGTAATTTTCTCTCTTAATGTTAGACCAAGCATGGTCAATGATTGATTTTTGTGAATGATTTGTTTTCTTAAGTAAAAAATGTATATCTTTATTGTTTAGAATTGTTTGAAATTTAATTGTGTGTGTACCCATATCATATTGAAATCACCAACTATCAATGTCTTTCTTGCTTAAATAAAAGTTAAATTAGATATGACTTTCAAAGAGTCATTACTAATATTAAAATAATACTAAATTTAATATAAAAGTTACAACTCATTTTCTATTTTAAATTAATTTTTCTAATAAACAATCCTTTCCCATTTTTTTTTAGAAGATTAATAGATAAAATTATTTATAAATTCTCATCATGCTACTATTTATAGAATAAATATTTGGGTGGCTGCTATCAAGACTTAAATTTCATAATCTTATAAATTACATTTAATTATTATTATTATAATTATATTTAAATAATAATAATAATTATAATTATTATTTAAATATAATCAATATTTTAAAAAACATGCATTCCATGTGTATTTTCAAATTTTATATAACTAGCAGTCGCATGCTTTTGTGCATGCAATGGTGAGCTAATAGGAAATAAAAATTTTCCCAAAGTGAGATGGTTTGCAATATAAGAAAATCAAAAATTATTATGTATGATAACTCTATTTCTTTGAAAATTTTATGTACAAGAAAGAGAGATAAAGTGAATATAAATATTTAGGATACTATGAATAAAAATTTGGTGTTTCTATTTCCTATTATTTATAGATTTGTTATAGTATTTTCTAGCAAATTTTTTTTTTGAGGGAGCAAAGCTTCCACAAATAGCGTATCAGCTAAATTAATGAAATTATTGGCTACGGTCTATTTAAAAATAAATATATATTTTAATATTTAAGAAAATTGGTTATTAATATTATAATATATAAATAAGATATATAAATTTGACAATGAAATTTGGATTTCCCATTTAATAATTGTAGGATTTGAGCAATACAAATCCACAAAACCCGAAGATCACCTGCATACGAAAACCTGTTACAAGGAAGTAGAGACAAGAAGAGGGCAAGGGTTTGACTCAAAAATATGAAGAAGAAAATATCCTCAAATAATGAATGAATTAAATGTACAATGGATCATCCTTATAAAGGAGATCGAAAGCCTTGAAAGGCAAACCTAAAAAGTAGAAGTGCATGTAATAATTAGTTAAATTATTAAAAGACTAATGCATGCAAGTTTATATTTAAAACAACTAGTGCATAAGTTAAAATCAACTAGTGCATGTGTGTTTAAATATATAAACAACTAAAAATAAAAGTGTTGACATCTTAAGAAGGGAGTAAAGTTAATTAATATAATTAATACTTTACTCTAACACCCCCCTTTAAGATGAGCAACAATGCAGCTACAAACAATGCAAAAGAAAGCAAAGGAAACTACAATGTTGAAAGCATAAAAATGGGTTTCGACAACATGGCCTGATGAGGTACCCAGCACAACCAAATCTTTGTAAAATGGAGAAATAGAGAAAACCCAGTGGGAAAAAACCCTACTCCAAAAAGAGATAGAAAAAGAAGGAAAGAAGGCCTCATCACTAAGACCCCCCAAGGACCACTTCCTTCACCCCAAGCATAGAACACAACTGAAGATATCGTGGGGATGCAAAAGGTTTGGTGAAGATGTCAGCAACTTGCTCAGCAGTGGGAATATACTCCAAACTCAAAGAGCCATCCTGAATCAAATGTCGGATGAAATGCATATAAAGCTCAATGTGCTTGGTCGTCTGATGCTCAACTGGGTTGCAGGAAATATGTATAGCACTCTGATTGTCACACCAAAGAATAGTGGGACTATTAGGAGGAAAACCAAGCTCTATCATCAACTGGTGAAGCCATAAAACCTCCTGACTAGCTTGAATAGCTGCTCGGTACTCTGCCTCTGTAGATGATAATGCATGAGTTGTCTACTTCTTACAAGACCATGTGATAGGACTGGAACCAAGACAGAAGACAAAGCCAGAAGTAGACCATCGATCAGTAGTATCACCAGCCCAATCTGAGTCTGTGAAACCAACAATGTGAGGATCCTTCCCCTGATGTATAGTGAATGCCATAAGAAGTAGTACCATGAATGTACCTCAAGATACGTTTGGCCGCTTGCCAATGACCCTCATGAGGATCATGTGAGAATTGAGAGACAAGGCCAACCGCAAAGGAAATATCAGGACGAGTGTGTGTCAGGTATAAAAAATTGCCCACTAGTGCTCTGTATAATGTGGGATCCACGGTAGGAGTAGAGAAAGTGGTAGATAAAACAACACCTAACTGAAAAGGTGTGGGAGCAGGCTTGCAATCAAGCATGTGGAACCACTGAAGCATATCAAGAGCATACTTCTCTTGAAGTATGGAAATCCCATCCGAAGATTGAACAACTTGTAGGCCCAAAAAATAATGGAGAAGTCCAAGATCGATCATCTCAAACTGCTCTCTCAATGCGCGCTAAACACTCTGAATCATAGAGGATGAGCTACCTGTAATGATGAGATCGTCAACATATAGCACAAGTATCAATAGATCAGCCCCATGATGCTGAATGTACACGGTAGGATCAGAATGATAGCGTGTGAAGTGTGAGGCAAGCAAAAAAGAATCCATCTTCTCATACCAAGCCCTATGGGCTTGTTTGAGACCGTATAGAGACCTCCGAAGTCTGCACACCATAGAAGAGTCTTGCACAAAACCTTGAGGCCACTCCATGTAGATCTCCTCCTGTAGGTCTCCATGCAAAAAGCCACTCTTTACATCCATCTGATATACTGTCCATCCCCGAGAAGCTGCAAGTGAAAGTACAAGGCGAATAGAATTCATCTTGGCAACAAGAGCAAAGGTCTCAGAGTAATCAATACCCTCCACCTGTGAAAACCCCTTCGCCACAAAATGTGCCTTATACCTATCAATAGAACCATTAGCAACATATTTGGTATGGTACACCCACTTGCACCGAACCAACTTCCTTCCTTTCGGAAGAGGACAAAGATCCCAAGTGTGATTCTTCATCAAAGAAGAATAATCCTCATCCATAACCCTATCCCACTCAGGGTGACCTGTTTCCTCTACAAATCAATGAGGATCATCTGAAATGGCATGACTCAATAAACCGGTACCAGATGTCTGAGCACGTGTGTGACGAGTATCTAAAGGATCACCTGCCAAAGGTCCAGCTGCAACAACAGTATCACAAGCCCATTTGGGTACATGTGGAACATATGGTGGTGGTGGGAAAGGTGGAGCATCATTTGACTCTTCCTCAGAGGAGATAGAATCCTGTAGAGGAGAAGATGAAGAACTAGGTAGTAAAGAAGAAGTTGATGATGGAGGATCCATCTAAGGATAGCGCTCATCAAACTAAACATCTCACCGAAACAAGGCTTCTCTAGAATCAGGATCAAACAACCTGTATGCCTTCATATCCTCACAGTAGCCAACAAATATGAGTGGTCAGCTTTTCCTCTCGATGGCTTTCCTCTGAGCATCTGGAATAAATGCCCAAGCCTCACTACCAAAAACTCAAAATGTAGAAACATCAAGCTTGACATGAGTCCAAGCCTCCTTAGGAGTCAAATGTCGTAATGCCTTATGAGGCATCTGATTCTGAATATAGTTGGTGCAATTGATAGCCTCAGCCCAAAAGGAAGCACTCATAGCTCGTGACTATAGCATACAATTAGCTATCTCCCATAATGTTCAGTTCTTTCTCTCTGCAATGCCATTCTGCTAGGAGTATGAGGAACTGTGAACTGATGTTGTAAACCATGCTCAGTGCAAAAATCTATGAAAGACTGATTCACATATTCCCTCCCATTGTCAGTGTGTATACGCTTGATAGAAAGACCAGATTGTTTCTCTAAAAATGTCTTAAAGATTCGAAATGAATCAAAGACATCAGACTTGTACTTCAAGAAGTACACCCATGTACATCTAGAGAAATCATCAATGAAGGTGAGTACATAACTGGCACTAGAAAACGGAGTGGGAAATGACATAAGATCACTGTGTATCAACTCCAAAGGTGCGAGAGCACGTGAGGATCTACCTAACGAAAAAGGATCTCTATGATGTTTTCCAAGCACACAACCTCGACAAACACCGTCAGTACAAGAGATCTGAGGTAGCCCAATCACTAGCTCCTGTGTACTCATTTGTTGTAAATATCTATAGTTGACATGGCCAAAACACTCAAGCCAAAGCTTTCTCACTATGTCTACATGAGCAACAAGAGAAACACCAGTAGAATCAGAGCTCTTGAAGCCAGCAAACCGATATAAGAGAGTCTTTGAATCAACACTCCCAGTAGCAATAACCAAGTCAGGATCATGGAGGTCTCGAATAACCACATCATGTGGTGAGAACTCAACTGTTTTACAAGAGCCAGAATGACAAATCTGATAAACAGACATGAGGTTTGTAGAAATGGCTGGAACCAAAAGAACATCCTGTAGAGAACCACCAGATAATGAAACAGAGCTAGAACCTGTAACTAAAAGTAGTGTTGAGTCACCAACTGCAATCTGTGTAGTAACACTCTGAGAAAGTGAGGTAACTGTGTGTGTGTGAAAATTGTATCTAATCTATAAACACAACACTTCAGTAAAACATTAGAGGTTAGCTATAATCAAAATCGTGCAAAATTGAAATCTAATTTAACCAAGCGATTTACTGCCTTCTAGTAGGTGTGAGATTAATGTTCTCAGATTGGAATCAGATTAGTGACCTAGACGACACCTAAACGAAGGATTTGAATGCAATTGATCTAGATATGAATTGAATGCAATTAATCTATATTTTTAAATTTTCTATGCAATAAGAATGATAAAAACTGATATGAATCTATGCTAATATGGAAATTGATATGCTAAAATGATCTAACAATGATACGAAAACTATGAAATTCTATGCTAAGATATAAAAACTATGCAATTGAAATGGATCTCACAAAGCTTTGAATTCGCAAGTTGATTTCCTCAGCCTCCAATTCTCCAGCGTGATTGTGCAAAATATGAGATGCTTGGATGCAAATTTGAGAGATGATTTGTGAAGAGCTAAAGCCTTAATTTATAGAAATCCAGGGCTTTAGAGGTGCATGGATAAAAGCCATAAATCACTCAAATAACTCAACTTGATTTTTGAGTTATTTTTAAATAAAGATAATTAAGTCACAAAAATCATGCAAAAGCACAGTTCAACTTGAATTAGAAGTTTAGATCAACTTTAAAACTCGAAAAGATGTTGAGTTTCAAAAAGCTAACAACTTGCATTGATTTTCCAATTTTGAGTTTAACTGGTCCTTGAATGTGCACATGGATAATTATGATTTAATAAATAAATAAAGTGATTTATTCTCAACTTAACTGCTTTTTGAAATAAAATAATTAATTTATGGGTTAATTAACTATTTTACCAAACTTTTATTAAAAATTATATTATTAAATAATGACAACATGCTTTAATTAATTAAATAAGAATTTAATCAATTATTCATAGGAATTTTGATTTATTGTCAAAATTAAATAATACAATTAATAATAGATATAATTAAATTTAATTAAACAATTAAGTGGCAAATATTAAATCTAATTAATTAAATATGCAAAATATTTAATTAATCAAAATTTAGGATAAATGTGATTTATTGCCAAATAATTATAAAATTAAAGATAATTATGATGATTAGGAATATTACTAAGAATATTCCCCGATGTAGAATTTAAGATAATCAATTATAATTCGATGATGTTTAGATGTGCCTTAGATTAGGACTTTGATGTCGATTTCATTCGAATTGAAGATGTAGGAGATTAATGAACTTATAGCCCATTTTTGGGGTATTACATTTTGCCCCTCTTTGAATTACTGTGCAAAGCGCAGTGGTTCAAAGATAGTCTGTGTTTGATAAAGATATGAAACTGATGTTTGAAATTGATAATTGATATGAGACAGAAGCTGATTGATATTGACTTGATATGAAGATAATAGGTCCTGAATGACCAAAGATAATGTTCACTATAACAGCAAATGAACCTATGATTGCAAAAAAGTGTCAAAATCCCTGATTCCAAACCTTAGGATTGCAAAGAAGTGAGTGACCCATTCTAGACTCGATTGTCTTAGCAGAACTAGCAGGTATCACATCCAAACCCTTCAATTACCGAAGAACCAAGGAAAGAACACTATGATCTGATGGTTGCAAAAACTGATACAGTTTACAAGATTAGGAGAATACCAGATTGATATGGATCTTGATGAATCTGATATGCCCCAAGTGATGATAGATTTGCCCCGAGCGATGAGGACTTTTGATGAATCAGTAACTAGACGTGATTGTTTGTCTTGATTACTGATGAAAGATATTGATAGATAAAAAAAAGATATGATTTCAAATTTGATTATAGACTTTGAATGATGTGCAATACCATGCCCCCTTCGGGATTAAAATTGAAATCTGACAAGAAAAGTCAGCGTTGATAGTTTAGAAGCATGTTAATTGATTTGAGAAGTGGTTAAACACGTTCGGTGAATGCATTCTGCATCGTTTAGAGGTCCTGGAGACCAAGGTTGACTAGGTTTGATCATGAGTTGACCATAGTTGACCAAGTTGAAATTTTGATAGTTTGATGTAAGATAATCAGTTAAGTTGAAAAATGGATTTCTACTATGATTGAAGGTTGATTATGCAAGTAGTTGACAATATGAATGATCTCAGATTTGAATTTTGATCCCGAAAAAGGATTCTACTTGCTATTTCATTGGAGGAACCTTCGTGTGAGATTCAGTTCTTGTTAGACTTGAAGATGCGATTGGAGAATCATTTAAGCTTCGAAGTTTATTTAGCCATTGTGAGATCATGCAAACATGCAAAATGCAAAGAGACATGCAAGATGAAATGCAACCTAAGACCTAGGACCTAGTCACTGATCATGTGTCGATTTGTTATCATCATTGAACTTTTAGGTAATCGGATAAATCAATACAATGCCCACTAGCCATGAAACCATAGACATATGAATCGATTTGTATGCGCAAGAATCAATACAACACCCACTGGTTATACAACCATGGACATATGAATATTGATTTGTATTCGGAATGTTGGATTAGATATAAGCACCAAGGCACAAACGCTAGGATGACCTGAATATCATGTCCATTTTGATATAGCAATTTGCACAAGCATCAAAACATAAACGTCGTGATGACCTGAGTACGCCTTGCGTTTAACATACACATCAAACAATCAAAAGATCATTCTAAATCTAGTGTGAATTACCCATAGTGACCCTTTATTGTTCACCTCCTTAGGCAAGATCGCGTTTCATAGTAGGAGAAAGAATTTACTTTAAAAAGATAATAGTTAGATCAAACGTCCTTGAATTTTTTGGGTATCAATGGTCGAGGTACGCATGGCCATCCAATTCGAGATAGAGGCTCTTATAGTCGGACACCATTTCAATCCGGAATTTCCAAAGTTGTTAGATTTTCACATACAAGCAGAAAACAAAGAAAAGATTATGCCCCCAGTCATCACTCTCTAAATCCTATAAAGGACATCATCGAAGAGCTCGAAGGGACACAATATGCAAAAATCTCAATGTGAATCAGTAAGCATACAAGGAGATAAAAGCATGTAAAAAGCATAGATTGTTTTCAGTTGAGTTTTGATGTTTGATTGTTGTAGATGCAAAATCCTTTCTGGAGATGAGACAAACTGACTGAATCAACTGGAAGCTTCAAAGGACTCTGACTGGATAGGAAATGTCTAAGATACATGGGAGACCATAGGATATGACATTGATTGCCCCCAAATTTGAACATTGATAGGATATAGATGCTTGAGCTGATTGGTGTATAGACTGACTTATTGAAACCAGGATATGCAGAAACAAACCGGGAGATATGTACAAACTAAAGCAAGACTGAAAGCTGGGAAAGACCAAGATTGTGCTGATAGATGGAGCATTTTGGAACAAGTGGTGCCCGTTTGCCGGGTTTTCACCATCTTGGCAGAGATTCTATTTTTGCTACCAAGGCGCCTATTTCCAAGTTTTCACCAAGGCACTTTTTCTTTTTTTTTGTATTTTTCATTTTTTAAAATTTTTTTTCAATTTTTTCAATTTTTTGATATTTTTTGTGAATCATCAAGGCGCTTATTGCTAGGTTTTCACCAAGATGTTCATTTTTTTCAGGACTTTTTCTGATTTTTAAGATTTTTTCAGGACATTTACCAAGCACTGAATGCCTTAGGCGTAGAATTTCTTCAGATGGAGAACGTTGATTGGTTCTCGGAGCTGTTCTCCTTTAGTCGTTGAGAGTTGATAGGCACCAGAGCCAAAAGTAGCAGTGATAACAAAGGGACCCAGCTAGTTGGGTTCAAACTTCCCCTTGCGTTCTCGATGGGATTGATTTTTAGGATTTTCTCTCAAGACTAGATCACCAACCTGAAATTCTCTGTGTCGGACTTTCTTGTTGTAGCCTCTAGACATTCTTTTCTGATACACTCTGAGATGATCATACGCTGCTTGCCTGCGTTCATCTAGTAATTCAAGTTCTTGTAACCTAGACACTCTGTAGTCTTCATCAGTGACAAGTCCATGCATTCTGATTCTAAGTGATGGGATTTCAACCTCAATAGGCAGTACCGCTTCAGACCCATAAACTAAAGCGAAAGGTGTAGCCCCTGTAGGTGTTCTGATACTAGTTTTGTATGCCCAGAGAGCTGGATTGATCATGAGATGCCAGTCTCTTCCTATTTTATTCACTATTCTATGCAAGATTTTCAAGAGATTTTTGTTTGAAGCTTCAGCTTGTCCATTCCCTTGAGGATAGTAGATAGATGACCAATGTTGTGTAATCTTGAATTTAGCACATAAGTCATCTAGATCCTTGTTTTTGAATTGTCCCCCGTTATATGTGATTATAGAGTGAGGGATCCCATATCTGCAAATGATGTAGTTCAGGATGAACATAGAGATCCGTTTCCCCGTTGCTTGTGTTAGAGGAACTGCTTCTACCCATTTTGTAAAATAATCTGTAGCTGTGATTATATGGGTATGTCCATTGGAAGAGTGCGGATGGATAGCACCTATGAGATCAAATGCCCATTGTTGAAAAGGCCATTGTGTAGTAAAGGGAATCAGATCTCTCCCGGGAGCATGAATCAAGTTGCCATGTACTTGACACTGTTGACAGTTTTTAGCAAATTTAATAGCCTCTTTCTCCATTTCAGGCCAATATTACCCAGCCCTAATAAGTTTTCAAGCTAACGTTAAACCATTTGAGTGCGACCCACATATATCCTCGTGGACTTCCTCTAATGCACGTTGAGACTCTTCCCGTTCTAAACATCTAAGCAGTGTACCATCTAGACCTCGTTTGTATAGATCATTACCAATGATGACATATCGGGATGCGGATCGGATAAGGTTTCATTTCTCAAAGCGGTTAAAGGACTCAGGGATGATTTGGTTGTGGAGATAGGAGAACATATTTTTGTAGCGAGATGAGTCATAACCTACAACAGTGCAAATCATGCGGGCTTCAGGGGAGTCATATGCAGGATAGGATAGGGCTTCCACCAGGAACTTGTAGCGTAGTTCATGTTCAGGCTATTGTAAGAGAGTAGATAATTTTGCCATTGCATCAACAGCCTTATTCTCCGTTCTGGGTATTTGCTCAAATGTGATAGAGATGAAGTATTTCTTTAAATCATCTACCATTCTCTTGTAAGGAATGAGCTTTTCATCTTTGGTTTGGTACACATCATTGACTTGGTGGATAACCAATTGTGAGTCTCCATGGATGTGCATCTCTGTAACTCTCCACTGTATTGCCATTTTCATACCATTGAGAAGTGCCTCATATTCAGCAATATTATTTGTGCAAGGAAACTTTAATCTGAATGGTTTGGGTATCGAGTATCCTTGAGGAGTGATGAACAATATGCCTGCTCCAAATCCATTCTGTGTGTAGGAGTCATCAAAGAATAACCGCCATGCTCTAGAAGAGAGGTGCATGATAGAGGAATCGGGAAATTCCATTTGCATGGGTGTATCATCAAACATGGGTGCATCTGCTAGTTGATCAGCAATAACTTGACCTTTTATAGCTTTTCTTTCAACATATTCAATGTCAAATTTGCTCAAAAGCATGACCCATTTAGCTAGTCTACCTGTGAGGGCAACTTTGCTTAGTAGGTACTTCAGTGGATCAATCTTAGCTACCAAATGAGTGGTATGAGCTAACATGTAATGTCTCAGTTTCTGTGATGCAAAGATCATAGCGAGACAAGCTTTCTCAATCATAGAATAGTTCTTTTCATATGCCACCAATGTTCTGCTTATATAGTAGATGGCTCTTTCCTTTTTGTTCTCATCATGCTGTGCTAGCAATGCCCCCAGTGATGTATCTGTTGCGGAGACATATAATATTAATGGCTTCCCATGAATAGGAGGCATTAAGATAGGAGAATTTGAGAGATAATTCTTGATATGATCAAAATTCTTTGCACAGTCTTCATTCCATGCAAAGGTCACACCTTTATGTAATGTCTTTGTGAAAGGTTGTGATATGTCAGCTAACTGTGATATGAATCTTCTGATGGACTGTACTCTCCCTTGAAAAGTTTGCATTTGACTGATATTCTTGGGAGTTTGCATCTCTATGATAGCTTTCACCTTAGCTGGATCAACCTCAATGCCTTTCTTTGAAACTATGTATCCTAAGAGCTTTCCAGAAGTGACACCAAAAGCACACTTCTTAGGATTTAGTCGGAGACTAAACTGTTCCATTCTATCTAGGATCATGCTCAAGTCTGTTAGATGTTCAGTTCTAATCATGGATTTTGCCAAGGTATCATCCACGTAATCCTCCATTGTTTTATGCATCATATCATGAAAAATAGATGTCATTGCTCTTTGATATGTAGCTCCAGCATTTTTGAGTCCGAATGGCATAACATTCCAATAGAAGGTTCCCCACACACATGTGAATGCAGTTTTCTCTTGATCTTCTGGAGCAATTTTGATTTGGTTGTACCCAGAAAAGCCATCCATTAAGGAATACATTTCATAGCCCGCAGTCATGTCCACTATCATATCAATGTTAGGCAGCAGAAAATCATCCTTAGGGCATGCTTTGTTCACATCTCTAAAGTTCGTGCACACTCTGATTGAACCATCTGGTTTTGAAATAGGTACAATGTTAGAGATCCACTCAGCATAGTCTATGACACGGATGAATCTAGCTTTTAAGAGTTTTTCTAGTTCTGCTTTGACTAAGAGTGGAACATGAGGATGCATCTTTCTCAATTTTTGCTTGATTGGTTTTACTCCAGGAGCAATGGATAGATGGTGCATAATGAGATTGGGATCCAATCCTGGCATATCTGAATATTTCCATGCAAAATTGATCTTTTTTTCTGATAAGAATGTAGTGAATTTCTGTTTCTCTTCTTCTGATAGAGATTGTGCTACATGTACCAATTATGGTTCCTCTGTTGTACCCAAATTGATGGATTGAGTGGGCTCAATTAGAACTGGAGATCTATCCTGTAAATGACTCGGAAGGACATCAAATATCTCATCCTTAGGTGCCTCAGAGAGGTTTTCACCTTCAGATACGTCTTTTCTTTTTACTTTTGTAGGATCTGAGACTGCCACAAAGTGGTTTTCACCCTCAGAACTCTTTTTCTTTTTCTTTTTACTCTTGTTTTTTTGACTAAGATATTTGATGTCCGACTCGGTCATGCTGACACTCGGTTCACTGATGGAAGTACTCATAGGCTCAACTACATTGAGGTAGTAGGCAAGGGCATAGTCATTCAGGAAGGTATAAATACCATGGTTTGGGTTTGTGGAAGTTTGGTCGATAAGATCAGGGTGTTGGATAGTCAAAGCGGGAAAGGCTTGGGATATGGTGTTCACAGTCATGGATATGTCATCATTGGTCCTAACCCGACGCTCAAGTTCAAAGGTGATATTACAGCTCAAAATGTTCAATTCGTGAATAGGCTCAACATCATCATGGGAGTCCTCTTCAGCCATAGGTGGATCAGACACATTAAGTTCATTGTTTCGCTCTAGACCTACATTGGGTTGAGATACATATTGGTGAATAACATCAATATATTTCTCTGTTATAAGCTCATCTTCTTCTGGAATGGCACCCCATTCATAGTCATTTGACTCAGCTTCTGATTCAGGATCTCTAGGAAATCTTAGAAAATGTGTGAAATCAGGATGAATACCCCAAGAAGGATTACTCTCAGTCTCTGACTTGAATTCATATTCATGGGAATCAGTGTCAGAATAACTATCCCCTTCTTCTTGATCAGTTTGATTGCCTTCGAGATTAGTTGGTTCTTGTGGTGCAACCATCTCTTGCGCTACAGTAGGTTCTTGTATTTCTACTACATTAATTCTTCGGATAGGATCATCTTTATCATCAAAAAGATCTTTGATCTCTTTAGGCAATTTTTCATAGGGGATAAGCTCAGAGCTATCTAAATCATCATCAGAGGGTTCTGTTTCTTCTTTCTTAAGAAGGGGTTCTCCTAGTGCAATTTGTTCTATGACATGAGAACAACGACCTTTGAGATGATAGGGTTTCTTCTTAAACCCTAAGCCACTAGTATCTTTGTTGGCTCTACCAACATGTGAAATGGGTGTCACAAGACCCTTTCCGTTGATTCCTAGAGGTCCTTGACCGGAATATCCCATCTTGGCTATCAATTTGTTTCCTGGACCATATGAATTAGAAGGGATTGTAGGTGCTATAGATTCACTAGGTTGAACAATTTTAGATTCAGAATCCTCTTTATATAGCCATGCCAGCACAGCTTTATCCTCTTCAAATTCTTGTTTGGATACTTGCTCCGCCACAAAATTTCTTTTGTATGCTTCCATAGGTTCCTTAGGTTCTGATTTAGACTGCTTCAAGGATTGTCCATATGACTTAGGTGAGATTGGGAGAGATGTCAGAGACAAGACTGGCTCTATAGTGTATTCTCCCATCCCATCTTCTTTGATAATGATCTCTTTAGCAATGTCTTCCATCTTGGATGTGGAAGCCACATTTTGTTGCTTGATAGAAGATTCTCTGTTATTAGGTACAAGCTTATCGGCACTTTCCTTCAATGTATTGCAAGTTGTACTCAGATCTGCTGGGATAGTAACTTCTACCCCTTCATAGGGAAATTTCAAGCATTGATGGTACGTAGAAGGGATGGCTTGCATTTCATGGATCCAGGGTCTCCCTAGAAGGATATTGTAAGCCAATGGTAGATCAAGCACCTGACATGTGGTATCTTTGATGACCGGACCCACTTGGATGGGTAAGACAATGGTGCCTTTAGAAGCTCTTTCTTGTTCGTCAGAGGCTTTTATGGTGATCTTCTTTCGAGGATCAATAGCCATCTCTGAGAATCCCAACTGTGTGATTAAGCTGTAAGAACAAATGTTGAGGCCTGTGCCCCCATCTATCAACACACGTTTTACTCGACGGTTCTAGATCAAGACTTCTACGTGCAAGGGCTGATTATGTGGGTGACTTAGGGAGTTGTCATCTTCCTATGAAAAGGAGATATATTGCGGAGACGTTAGATGACCAACCATAGTCTGGAACCTATCTAGATCTAGATCATCAGGAACATTAGAGCCGAGCAAAGCTTTGTCTAGGATATCTCTGTGAGCTGGAGATATTCGAAGTAACTCAAACATAGAGATTTTGGCATTGGTATGTTGGAGTTGTTGGACGATGCTGTAAGATGTAGGTCTTGTATCCTTTGGATTGGAAGATTTCGAGGCAACCTTCTATTTAGAAGCAGATGTGAGATTGAAAGGTATCTTAGGGACATTAGATGAACTTGGTGTTTGTCCTTTCAGATGAGCCTGAGCTTGTGATCTGGTAACCGCATTAGCTGAGGAATGATTTCTGTCTCTTCGTACAATCGTGATGACATTGCAGCTCTCAGAGAGATATGGTTCAACCATATTGATGACAACATTGTTTCCAGGGTAGGCATAGTTGACTTTTGCCCCCATGTTAGGTTGAGAAGTGGAAACTCCCTTGCCATGTTCTGGAAATGGTTCTGTAAATGTTGTGTGATCATTATTGCTGGTAGGATTATCGATCGTGATGTCCCCTTGATCTATCAAGTCTTGAATGGTATGCTTCAAGTGGAAGCATCCATTAGTTTTGTGGCCTTTAGTTCGATGGAAAGCACAGAATGCATTATCTTTCCACCAATATGGTTTTGGATCCAGATCAGGGTTTCGGATTGGTGGTAAAGAGATCATGTTATCAGCTATCAGGGTTCTCAGGGCAGATTCCAAAGATTCTCCCAAGGGAGTAAACTTTCATTTATTATCCCATCGTTTGAATGGCTTCTTTGGAGATGGTTCAGCAGATTTTTGCTCTGAAGCTTCAATGGATTTGGTGGCAAGGGTGAGATTGTAGGCCGGTGCCTTTGATGGGGTGCGGATAGTGTCAACAACACCATCAGAGATGATACCTTTGTTTCTATTCTAGCTCTTATTTTTATCTTTTGAGCTAGATCCAGATTCAGACTTGTCCTTTTGAAGTGTGATTTCTCCTTTCTTGACAAGTACTTTCTCAATCTTGATTGCATTATCCACCATTTTATCAAAAGATACATGATCTTGCATTTGTAATGGATAATTGAGCTCTGGAACAAGGTTATTGATAAAGATTTCAAGTTTCTCCATTTCGGGAATTTGTCTAGCATATAGAGAGAACTTCTTTCTCCACCTCTTGAGGAAAGTTAGGAATGATTCCCCTGGATATTGCTTGAGGTTACAGATATTGATCATGGTGACCGGATGTTGAATATTGTAGGAATATTGTTGATAAAACAATTTAATCAATTCCTCAAAAGTTTTGATCGTAGAAGGTAATCTTGAAAACCACTGAATGGATGCTCCTCCCAAGGATCTAGGAAAAAGACGCATTAGATAAGTCGGTTCATGCATGAATTCCATGGATTGCATACGTTCATGATCTTGAGGATCAGAGTGTCTGTCATATTTGTCGTACTTTGGCATCTCCACTCTTTTTGGGAATGGAGGCATATACAAGTCTTTGTCAAAAGGGAAAGGACAAAGGGCCTCCATGGAGAATTCCTTGGGTTCCTTCTCTTTCTCAATTTTATTCATTTTGACCTGCATAGCGTGCAGCTGGTTCATTATGGCCGTCATCGGAGTTTCTTCCTCATGCATGATGATATCTTCGACATTGAAGTGAGGAGAAAGTTTAGCTCCTTCCTGGGCTAATTGCAAAAAGTATGCCTCTCTATCCATTTTCAAGAAATGCCTCATCATTCTTTTGAATTCATCGTCATTCTGACACCGATGGATTTCAGAGGGCATAGGTTCTTGATCAGCATTATGTTGAGAATGGTGTCCCTGGGATCCTCCTCCTAGAGAACAGTGGTTTGTCCCTGCTTGAGACATGATAGGAGTTTTTGGGCTCCCTGGAACAGATTGAGGAGGAGTTTTCTAATTACCTCTGTGAGTTGATAAAGGAGGTATGTAACCAGTTTTCAATCGAAAGTTACTGAGACCGTCATCTTCGTAGATACCTGACTTGATGAGTTGTTCAAGAGTTGGACCTGGGGTATTGGTCAAAAGTAAGTTCTGAGATGTTTCTTCTGATTTCTTGTGTGAAGAAGCTCTCGTCTCCATTAACTTTGAATGAAACAGAAGAAAAAGATGAAGACAACTGAAGAACAATTTGATTCGAGAAAATCGGATGATGCAACCTTGTCAAGATTATGATAGTTTTGAAGATCTGATGAGATGTGGGTGAAGGAAACTATGCCCTGGATGTATGGGATAGATCACCCAAAAGATAGCGGACATGAGTTCTCAACACTTAGTCTATTTTTGAAGATTGATTAAAGATTGATAGTTATGACAAAGTTTTGACACGAGATAAAAAGGACTCAAATTGATCAAACAGAAGACTAGATCGGATTTAAAAGATCAAACTTGGAAAATGGTAGAATGCTCAATAGCTACTGCTCTATTCCTGACACAATGATATTTTTGACAGATTCTGGAACTAGGCTGGAAACATTGGATATCTTGCAATTTGACACTTTCTGACAACTCTCTAAAATTTTTCCAAACGACACTTTGTAGACTCGTACGACACTGGGTAGTCTATGAAATGACAGTTGCTAAACTCGTACGATAGTTGGGTAGCAATGAAACGACAGTTGTAAATATCATACGACAGTTGCTAACAGGATTTTGACTTCCTTGGATTTGCTAGCATGAAAACTCGTACGACATTGGGTTCTTAATCATACGACAGATGGGCAATACTGAAATGACATTTGACAAAAAGTCATACGACTTTTGACTTCCTGAAATGACTTTTGACTCCATAAAGAATTTTACGTCAATTTTTGCAAAATTTAAGGTTTTCAGTTCTAGATTGTTTGCAAATTGTACTGTCCAGATTTTGAAGGTTATACCAGATTTGATCATTTTTAATAGCCAGGTAGATAAACAAACATGCAGAATAGCAAGCAAGTGATTCCAAGCACGTCTGAAAACAATGAACAAGGGCAAAAGCAACCTTGCGCATGAACAATCAAGTGACCAAATTGTGCTAATCCCTGAGAGTACTAATTGTGTATGTTCTGAAAAGTTTTGCAATAACACACATATACCTGAGAATGAAAAAAATTGGCACACCAGAGTTTTGACACAGTCCGAGAACTTAATCTTCAAGAGCTGCTAGGGAGATCTGACAACCCAACAATGAACCATACCCGTGGAGATTTCTTCCACAAGGACATTTATATAGCGGCTGTCACTACCACGTCTGAAATGGCTATGACCGCTTGAGGTTCCGTCAACGCAGTTTTCCCTATGAAGGGATCATCCGCTACGGTTAACCCTCTCTAAAGGTGACTCACAGATTTATACCACAAGGGGACTTGGCTCCAGATCCAAGGTTTTTAACACCTTTTCACTTTTAACCCAAACAAAGCAAGCAGATTAATCCGACACGCTAAGACAAAGTTTTGTTCCACCAAGGTCTGTGATATCAACTCCACGTGATCTATCAACCTCTCCGGGGAGAGAATGTATCAATCAATAAGAGAAGATGCACTAACCAATTTTGATTCACCAAAGCTCATGATATCAACCCCACGTGATCTATCAACCTCTCCGGAGAGAGAATGTGTCGATCAATAAGAGAAGACTCACTAACCAAGTTGAATGTGAAACGCACTAAGTATCCTCCCTACCTACAAGGATTCCATCGTCAAGGAAGGATTTCGCTAGGAATCCAATCTCTCAAGAATCACGAATAGTGTTCATAGGGCCTAATTACTATGTGAGCACAGATATATTCCCGAAAGTAAATCTACCAAAAGTACCCAAAAAGTAGAAAGAGGAACACTTAACGCTTAAAGTGAATATGAGATGAGTCCACAAGGTGGAACACTTAACACCTCACACAAGCTGAAAATGAGTCCCCAACTTAGAAAATAAGTGAGTTCCTAAAAGCACAAAAGGGTTGCCAAGTGGAACACTTAACGCTTCTGTCCTGTTGACCTCTCCCCTTTATGGCGCTGAGATTGCAACCACGGGGCGAAAATAAGGGGCCAGCAGATTAGCGAGTCCAATAACCCAAGATAGCAATCAAGATCAATCACAAGTATTCCAAGACTACTTAATGAATCCTTAAGGGTTCACAACCTAGTATCAGTTATGCAAGTGTGTAGAAATAGATCAAAAGCATGAAAATATGCACACAAGCTTGACACATAAGAGATTTATTTTAAGTCCCAAATCAAAATATTATTAGATGAAGGAGAATACCTGGGATCCTCACAACGCACTTAGTAGATTTTACTTGATTTTTAGCAATTTTTGTTGAGCTTTTCCATGCAAGCAAGTGACGAACTCTCCAACAAGCAAACAAGCAAACAAGATATGCAAAATATATTCAACTTATGAAAACCATAGGGTTAGCTCTAAAAATCAATTATTATCAGTAATAATAACCAGCAATTAACCCAAATGACAACTCATATCATTCATTGAACCATGTAAAAAAAATAAGTGCATACCCATCACAAAACTTTTTTTTTTTTTTGCTGCATTTGACCTAGTCAACAAGATCTAATTTTTTTGATATGATTTTGGCCACAAAAATAGAAATTTAGAATACAGACCCCTACTAAAAAATAGAGAGCTTTCCAAAAATGCAAAAATTTTAGAAAAATCTCTTCATTTGTGCCCTAGAGACCCATTTTATCAAAATAGACTAGTTTTTGTAAATTGACTATTTGAGCTATGATATCATGTCCAAATTTAAAACACAAGGAATGGACCCCATGTAAAATTTAAAGAGATTTTTTGAAAATATAAAAATTTCTGAAAAATATGTTTATTTGCGTCAGATATTAATTTTTTCTGAAATTTCAAAAAAAAATTATTAAAAATTCAAAACATCTCAAAAAATTCTAAATTTTTTACTGTAGCTTTCTTGACATGTTACCAACCTGTAAAAAAAATTTTAGACCAAAATTATAAGCAGTTTGGGAGATAAAATTAAATCTTTGAAACTTTGGGGTTTTAGCTCCCAAAAAAATCAAAACCAGCATGCAAAGGTGGGTTGCCCCACGGTGGGTGCCAGAAATGTGTGTGTGAAAATTGAATCTGATCTATAAACATAACACTTTAGTAAAACATTAGAGGTTAGCTATAATCAAAATCGTGCAAAATTGAAATCTAATTTAACCAAGCGATTTACTGCCTTCTAGTAGGTGCGAGATTAATGTTCTCAGATTAGAATCGAGATCAGTGACCTAGACGACACCTAAACGAAGGATTTGAATGCAATTGATCTAGATATGAATTGAATGCAATTAATCTATATTTTTAAATTTTCTATGCAATAAGAATGATAAAAACTGATATGAATCTATGCTAATATGGAAATTGATATGCTAAAATGATCTAACAATGATATGAAAACTATGAAATTCTATGCTAAGATATAAAAACTATGCAATTGAAATTGATCTCACAAAGCTTTGAATTCGCAAGTTGATTTCCTCAGCCTCCAATTCTCCAGCGTGATTGTGCAAAATATGAGATGCTTGGATGCAAATTTGAGAGATGATTTGTGAAGAGCTAAAGCCTTAATTTATAGAAATCCAGGGCTTTAGAGATGCATGGATAAAAGCCATAAATCACTCAAATAACTCAACTTGATTTTTGAGTTATTTTTAAATAAAGATAATTAAGTCACAAAAATCATGCAAAAGCACAGTTCAACTTGAATTAGAAGTTTAGATCAACTTTAAAACTCGAAAAGATGTTGAGTTTCAAAAAGCTAACAACTTGCATTGATTTTCCAATTTTGAGTTTAACTGGTCCTTGAATGTGCACATGGATAATTATGATTTAATAAATAAATAAAGTGATTTATTCTCAACTTAACTGCTTTTTGAAATAAAATAATTAATTTATGGGTTAATTAACTATTTTACCAAACTTTTATTAAAAATTATATTATTAAATAATGACAACATGCTTTAATTAATTAAATAAGAATTTAATCAATTATTCATAGGAATTTTGATTTATTGTCAAAATTAAATAATACAATTAATAATAGATATAATTAAATTTAATTAAACAATTAAGTGGCAAATATTAAATCTAATTAATTAAATATGCAAAATATTTAATTAATCAAAATTTAGGATAAATGTGATTTATTGCCAAATAATTATAAAATTAAAGATAATTATGATGATTAGGCATATTACTAGGAATATTCCCCGATGTAGAATTTAAGATAATCAATTATAATTCGATGATGTTTAGATGTGCCTTAGATTAGGACTTTGATGTCGATTTCATTCGAATTGAAGATGTAGGAGATTAATGAACTTATAGCCCATTTTTGAGGTATTACAGTAACTATGTCGGGTGAGTGTGTCATATGGTGTGAAGCACCTGAATCAATGATCCATGGAGTAGTGGAAGTCAAAGCTCGAGCAGAAAGAGCATGACCTTTCCTGGTGGGAGGAGGTGGAGGCTTCGGAGGAGCAAGACTATGCTTCTACATGGATTCTTCTAGTGCCTCAAGGCGTTTCCAACACCTGGAAACTAGATGCCCTTCCTTGCCACAAAAACTGCAAGGATCACTTGTGTACTTCGTAGTCTTGGAGGAAGACTCACCAGACTTAGAAGATTTTCCTTTCGGAGTAGATTTCTTTGGATCTGATTTTGGAGGTGGCTTGGAGGGATTCTCACTGCCAGATGAATCTGTCTTGGGCTTGGGCTTCTGCTTCTGCTTTCCTTTGGATGGCCAGGCAACCAATGCTTGGTTCTTGGATCTCGTGAGAGAGTCCAACTGACTAAGTTTGGCCTGCTCTCTAGTCAAACGATCACAAAATACCTCAAAAGTGGGCATGGTGAATGTAGGTCCCAAAGTGTCCATGGTAGAATGAAAGGTAGAAGAGAATATCTGAAAGTTTCCCCTAAGCTTAGACAGAATTAGATAAATGCACTCTTTATCAGTCTTTTGCTTTCCACATCCATGTAACAAAGATCTCTGTTGTTTGAACTTCATCAGAAAGTCCTCAATAGAGGGAAAAGAATCAGGTACAAGAGAGGTAAGTTGTGCCTCAATCTGAAGTGCTCAGAACTCATTCACTGTACCAAACAAAGTGTTAAGCTTGGTCCACATAGCTAGAGGGGTATTGCACCCATCAAGATGAAACTGCAAGTTGTCTGATACCTGTAAAGCAATCAACCCCATAGCCTCATCCATCTTGTTTCGATGCTGCATGATCTCAAAGGGCCTCTGTAATATTGGCTGCACTGCATCTAGACAAGACCAGAGCCCTTTTGAATGGAGAAGCCATGTCATCAGGGTTTTCCATGTGTGATAATTATGTGGGGTCAGAAGTTCTAGACAAGAAGAGGTCTCAACTATATTTTTTAGAAGGGGTTTTGTTTTGATAAATATCTGGTTTAACTGATAGAAACAAGAAAATAACACCCCCCCACAAGCCAAATATCGAACCCCCAAGCCTAAAATGATATGCTTTATCAAGAGAAGAGAAAAAAAGCTTCAGATTTGAATCTTGTGTACTTTGAAAAAAATTTGATGAAAATAGGCAGAAATTTGGATAGTGTTTGAGAAGAGCTTTCCGACGCTTCTTTCGGATCGAAAAACGGAGCTAATTTGAGCAAATTAGCCCCCCTGGAATGGAAAAAGGATAATCTGGCTTTGACATCAGAAATAGCAAGCTAGATAGAAAAAAAAAATACCAAATTAAACTCCATGGGAGCGTTGGGCTCGGAACCAGCTTTTCGGTGATATCTCGTTTATCGAAAAATGATGTTTGGAGCTCCCGGAAAGCCAATTTCAGTGAAAGAGGCTTCAAGACAAAAAAAATTCAATTTTTTTTTTTGTGGTTGGAAAAAATCCCGTTGGCCCCTGGTCACATGAGTCCTGGGTGCAGGTGCAAAGGGGCTGGCCATTGGCGGTTTGGGCTAAGCGTGGGCGGTGGTGGCCGACGGTGGGCTAAGCGTGGGTGGCGCGCTGGTCGCACGCTGTCTGCGCAAAAAAAAATTGCAAATTTTTTACTTTCACCGCTTCGTACAGCATCAATTTATTGCCTTGGGGTGCATGCAATGTCGTACAGCCTGGGGCAAAAAAAAAAAATTACCTCTCCCTGCAACATTGTCCAAATTGGACGTGTTTATATCAAAATAGGGGTTTTTGGGTGTTGCGAGCTCAACGGTGAGGTCCGTTTGAGCTCAAAGTGCACCAAAATTTAGAGACCCCCTAATTTCAATAAAAAAATATTAAAAAGCTCTAAAAAGTGCAAAAAAAAAAGAAACAAAAAATAATGTCTTATAGAGAATACTAGATCCGAGAAATATAACCAAAACCTCTCAAATCCGCCAAAAAATCCCTAATTTGAATCTTTCAAATGCGAACAAGCTGTAATAGATTAGGCTCTGATACCATGTAGGATTTGAGCAATACAAATCCACAAAACCCGAAGATCACCTGCATACGAAAACCTGTTACAAGGAAGTAGAGACAAGAAGAGGGCAAGGGTTTGACTCAAAAATATGAAGAAGAAAATATCCTCAAATAATGAATGAATTGAATGTACAATGGATCATCCTTATAAAGGAGATTGAAAGTCTTGAAAAGCAAACCTAAAAAGCAGAAGTGCGTGTAATAATTAGTTAAATTATTACAAGACTAATGCATGCAAGTTTATATTTAAAACAACTAGTGCATAAGTTAAAATCAACTAGTGCATGTGTGTTTAAATATAAACAACTAAAAATAAAAGTGTTGACATCTTAAGAAGGGAGTAAAGTTAATTAATATAATTAATAATTTACTCTAACAATAATAGATGTATATATGTATTGAGCAGGTTGAGAATTTGAGAAAAAAAATGAAAGAGTTTAAGGTCTAAAGAAGATCAGTGCATAAAAAATAGAAATTAGAAGTATAACAATCTTCTTTCCTATTATATTTCTTTTGTTATATGTGTTTCATACTTTAAAAAATTAAATTGATGATATCTAGATTGATTTGTATTTGTATAATTCATCATAAAAATTTTGATAAAAAAATTTGACATATAATTAAAAAAATCAATTGTTCTCTAATAAAATAATCTTGATAAAAAAATGCAACACCATAAAAATTATCAATAATTTATAATAAAATTTCAAAATTCTTTATGAACCAATAGCTGATAATTTGATAAAGATACAGTACCATTCAATGTTAGTCAAACAAGTTTCTTGCACCATGTGTTCCTAACATGCGCACAAACTTTTCTCCTTATTTTCACATTGAATTTGGACTTTTTAAAATAAATTATCTAGAAACAACCATTGAATAGTGCAATCCCGAACTTGTTCCTAGCCTTTTGCGAACTAATTTTTATTTTCCACTCCTATCGAACTATGGAGATAATACAAATTGGATCTCCCAAAATAATGTTCAATTTCTTCTGAAATATAAACAAATAATTAAGGGTTCGATGGAGCTAAATTGGGTTACCATTGATGATTAAAGAATAAAAATTAAAATGACACCAATTTGTAATTATTAAAAAGCAACATTTATAAAAGTTAATTCCTCATACAATCAATATTCTATAAACTAACTTGAGACATGAACAAGAATTTTCTAATCTATGCAGAAATTTCATTCTAGTGTCATATAAGGTAGAATAATTAAATGCCAGAAACACATAAAATGAAAAAACGGACAAACTCTTAACTCAATGCAAGTTGAAGTCAACAGATGTTTATATAAATGGCTGATATTAAAAACAAGATTCACTATAACTCCATGAATTTTTTGTTAGATGTAACAACTTTCTAAATTATTATTTGCAAATTTTAATTATTAACAAATGTAAATTTCAGACATTTTATATGAAGCTAATCAATGGAAAACTTGAAAAACAGCCTCATAGAAATATACTTCACATTCATTTACTTGTATATATAAAACAATATAAGCTACATAATCCAGAGATCGTAGAATGAAAAGAAAGGTGACTTGGAAACGAGAAAAGCCACAAAATGAGAGGCGACTGCCATATTTTCCAATGGGATAAATGACATATAATATTGAAATAGAGGAAAGGTACAATAAAATATTTATTGTGAAGAGGCATTGCAGTAGAGTGAGTGACATAAACTTCAATGACTGTACAAGAATTAAAGAGCCAAGTTTCCAAACAAAACAAGGGAAAAAAAATTGGCGATTCTAGTTTTGATGATTTATAGATTTATTAGAGTATTTTGCAGACTTTTTCTATTTTTCAACAAATGGACTTTTAAACTGTTATTTTCATAAAATTATCAAATCAAAATAATAGCTATCAAAATAATTGAAAAAATCTTATATAAAATAGTTATATTTAAAAATTAAATCTATTATTAAATAAAAAATATTTAGATAAAAGACTCATTCAAACAATAAAAATGATTATATATTAATTAAAAATAACATCTTCCAACTCATTTCATTTATTGAATTTTATGAAATTATATAATTTTATAAAAAGAAAATAATCTAAAACATTTCTTATGCTTATAAGCTTTAAAAAATAGAAATGTTTAGTTACATTTTACAAAAGAGAAATAGACAATATAATCAACTGCTGCAAGCAGGCATTGTTCCTCTTCACCATCCGTTTACTAACACGAACAATATGACTATGGACAATCAAACATTATAACTGCATGTCGATTCCATGGAACTTATATTCAGTCCAAAAGATGGGTTGGTATTTTGGATTTGCTCAACCTCTTTGCCATTTCCAATTGCTCATTCATTTAACATTCTCAAATGAACAATGTTTCCAATCTGTACATTAGAAATTTAAGGGTTTGGCTATCTTTTTTTTCTATACAATGCAATGATAGATGGACTTACTATAGAAACTAAGGGTTTGTTCTTTTACATGCAATGCAATTACTAATTTTTACAAGATTAATTAATGTGATGAATTAATTCATAATTATTAAACCCTTTCATTTTAATGGAGGCTAAATTTACTAGGGTTAAATTTATTGTAAGAGTATGTTTCATGCCTTGCCTCTGTGCTTTTTAATAAAGGCTAGATTTATTATGGTTAAATTTATTGTAACAATATGTAATAATTTAAAAAGAATTCATATTATTTTAAAATTTGAAATATTGTTTATTATTTATTTTTAAAAAATTGGTTTTAAAAAATTGATTAAGATAGAAATAAGAAAGTAAATACATTAATAAATTATTTCTATAAGGTCTCAAAAAAATAGGAATAAAAATATGGGAATAACAAGGCAACTTCTATTTCTACTTTTAGAATCTTTGCTAACTTCTAATGAAAAAAAATATGGAAAAAATTCAATGTTTTTCATACTCTAAAAAGAAAAAGTAAAAAACTTAATGTTTTTCATATACTTAAAAAAAAAGTATCCCGGAAGAAGGCTGACAATTTTCCGGCGGAAAATTTCTTTTTCAGGAAGCAAAGCTTCCACAAATAGCCTATCAGCTAAATTATTGTTTGACATATATGAAACAATTTTGAAATTACTATTTGACAAGAAGAGATGACCCTCAAATTTAGGATTAGATTCCAACGAAGTGGACAAAAGTTGGAAAAAAAATCTCATCTGTTGTCTCCTCTAATCTACCAGCCACCCATTCCCGAGAAAATTTGAGCCACCCAAAGTCCTCATATAAAAAAATTCTTCAGCTCAGCAATACAGATGTTGAATAGCAAAATCATAATCATTCGGGTCCCCATCTTTAGCCAAACTTCAACTCACTTCTTGCCTGCATAACTAATTCTTAGTTGGGTGGTTTTAAAAACATGGGAGATGTCCAAATGACGATATCCCTACGTCAGGGATTTGATTAAATAATGTTGAATCGCAACAAACATCAAATAATCTGACTTAATTAATGGATGATTTATGGTCATTAAAATAATGATAGATCTGCCATAGAGTCTGCCATTCTCATTAGATCTCTGGCACAAAGCCTCTGAAATTTAAATCACTTACTTCATACCAAAGAAAAATCATTTATGAGCATGGAGTATGTAATACCCACATGCATGTGACAGAAACCTATTGGAGCTACAGTTCTGAAAAAAAGAGTCTTATAACACCAAAACAATTCAATCAGTCATATTTTAGATAAATAATTTGTACAATATATTAACTTAATAAATAAACATCTTAACTTTAGAAAAATTCAAATTACAAAAAACTAATTAGTTTTCATTGATACAAAATAATTCATTAATTGTGCATACCAATATTATTGCTACACAAATACAATACAATAAATTAATTCTTTAAAAATAGAAAATACTTTTATATTAACTATGTCTATCATGATAATCATACTATACACATTAAGATATTATTTTCAAATAAATCATCTAACTATTCATTTTTCTCATTCTAACAAACATCCATAAACATGCATGAAATGAAAATCTATGTAAGTGGTGTGTGCTAAATTTCATCAGTATGTTAGCTCAAAAAACATAATCCCAAATCAATTATTTTTATAAATTCATTTATCATTTGACCATTCATAAGCATGTAATTATAATGCATAATAAACATAAACTAAAATTAATCCATAGAACAAATAAGTTTAATCACCGATCAAAGTCTTCATAAGTCCATAAATCATTTCTAAACTGTGTAGTATCCAAAACAAGTCTAATAAGAAGTCTAAGTCAAATTCAAAGAGGGTCTACACTATCTCCTTATGATTAGGATACACAAGGCTGAAACGTGACAATATTCAATATAATATTTTATATTTTTGAGATGTTAGATGATTGATTGATAATTATATTTCCATATTTTTATGATATATGGAATATTGTGCCCATTAGGTGTTTATCCATTTGTGTTAGCTATTATATAATGAGAGGGTATGTTTGATATGTTCTCTAACAATGCAAGTATAGAGAGTTTATCCACTTTATTTTATAGGTCTGATTTATTCTATAATGGTTTTTTTTTATAAATATATTGCATTCCCTCATATCCATTTGTTGTTTCTTATCATACTCAAATTGAGAATGTATGTTTGATATGTTTTCTAATGATGCTAGTAGAATGTATTTATCCACTTTCTTTTAATTGCCCCTATTTTTAATTAGCCAAAATTTGAAACTTTGAACACCAAATTTTGTGTCAAACCCTCCCCGTCCAAATATATACATAATCACATATTCATGTCACAAAAACTATTCAATTTAGAAATTAGTACAAGATGAGGTGAAACCTTTTTATGATGATATTTTTGATAGCACTCCCATAAATTTGGAAAAGTTCCGGGTCATATTTCTCTTGACTTTGGAGAATTTGAAAAATCTATTCGTCATTGATAAAGTTGCAAAAACATTTAAATCAAGTGTGTTGTTCAATTTGAATATAATCATCTTCATGGGTTATGTTGGCATGATTATGAAGTCTTCATTTCTCGACAATTTACTACACTTTGTTAAAATGTTGATCACTAAATCAGCTCAAGAAGTAGACGTCATCAGTATTTCTACATCAATTGGCAACTCCCATATCTCCTCCAAAACACCCGATGCAAACTTTGTAGAAACTCCAAAAAAAATTGGGGGATTAATCATCGAGCCATAATACTTCATTGACAAATCATAGCATGCATCAAAGGTGTCATTATGCTCAATTTGAAACATTCTTAATAGGGAGTCAATGTATGTATAAATCAGATGACAAGAAAACTTAAAGAAATATGATCCATTAGGGGATATACACAAATGAAGTTCCTTAAAAAGGCTTTAAAAACCTTCAAGAAAATGTGTAACCGAATGCTTTAAAGTGAAGTTTTTCTCATCAAACTCATTGGTTGTAGGATTTTCTTAAAAATAATCTTATTGACAGTGACTTGATAAACCTATGATCAAATGAAACCACAGTGAGACACCATCTCATGGAATGGAATGATTACAAAATCACAACAAATTTGTTTAAAAGGATTTAGAGACTTTCGAGCATATGATTGGTATCACCCTTCCTACTTCATGATTGTAATGAGACTTAGTTCACAACATTATTACACCACAATGAAAGCCTTGGAACAACCATAAAAAGGCGAGAGATAAAAGAATGCGCAAAATAGCTTCATTACGACAGCTTTAGAAAGTATCAAGGAATACTCAAATGGCAACTATAGGTTAGGGCATGCATCAAAACACAATGAAGAAGGATTTTTGTCAGATATTCTACTCTCAAATACTCTTGTAAACATGAGTTCAAACTCTTGAAGCAATGGCAATGACAATTAGGAGATGGCTTTGTCAATCAAACCTCCTTTTTCACAATGGCATAGAATTGTGGTGAAGTTCATATTGTTCAAGGAAAATGGATGGTATTGCGAAAATAATTGAAAAAAAGGTTACAATCACAAATTTGACATATGGGAATGTTGTGAAACTTGAGATTTTCATTCTTATGGAGGGCATAAAGACTATCTACTCATTCTAAGAGAAAGATGTGTATTTTGTAAAAGTGACTAATGTCATTTCCTAAAAAAAATATGTTATATTTTAGAGTCTACTATTGTAAAAGTTAGGTAAATCCTAACTTTTTTAAAAAGAGGTAGAACTATTATAAGTAATTACTCAGGTAATTACAAAAAGGGTTCCTTTAGGCAGTTATTCTAAGTAGTTTACTTGGGTAGTTATCCTAAATGACTACTCCAAGTGACACATGAAGTGGTTGTCTAAAGTAACTATTAGGTAATTATCCTAAGTGGTTATGCAAATCATTGTAAAAGGTGGGAGACTCTTATTCTGGAGAATTTTCCAATGAAACTTTTGGCTTTACACTATGTACAAAAGAGGTTTTTGAGCTTGTACATTTTCAAGGAGATAATAAACAATGTATTTGGTTCGTATGTATTGAATGTGTTTTTGAGTTATTATTAAATCAATTTATCTTATGTTGAATTGATGATATCTTTATGTGTTGGTACAATCCATTGATTTCAATTCCAAAGATATATGTAAATGATGAAATACAATCATACCCTGGTATCTTAATTTGAATGTATTTAGGTAACATGTTTCTTTGTACTTTGAAATATGTTTTCCTTCTTTCATCTCCATTGCATATCAAACTCATCTTGCATCTAATCTCCTTTGTAATCATTATCCATTGTGAAATCCTACTTGTTCTTCGTATGTTTTTCATTTAGATTTCTTTTGTTCATCTTGTTAAATAGTTTTATGTTTTCTCCTTTATGTACTTTCAAGTTGAAAGTACACACAAATCTTAAATACCCCCATCATACGAGGGAGTTGCCCCTCTCAAACACAGAGGGAGATTGTGATAAATTGTTATTTGATCACAATTTCCCCAACTATTGAAATAATTGTCAATTGCTCGTGCACGGTTAGTTTTGAAGACAATATCACACGAACATGTCTGTTTACCAACAATTTTATAGGTTTGATTATTCCCTAATTGTGGTTATTTTATATATGTTGCATTTGGTCATGTTCATCTGTTGTTTCATATCATACTCAAATTGAGTATGAGTTATGCAATATGTAACACTATGTAAAATTGTATTTGAATCAAGGGTTATTTTGGAGTCCATTCATGTTATGGGTTAGCGATAATTGCATTTTTTAATTTAGTAGTTTAATTCTCAAATTTTATTGTAAATGTGTTTTGATGCATTAACTATTGCATTTTGATTAATAAAATTCTTTTATGAGTTTGAGAAAAGAAAAATTAATTGCTCTTATAAAATAATATTTTAATTGATTGCAATTACTATTTATAAATTAAAATTATTTCATTGGAACATGAATGTATTGATTAAATTTAAGGTTTCATTTTGAAATTATACAAAGGAAGGTAATTTAAGTATTTTAATTTTTTATGAATTTTATTTTTGGGAGAAGGGGGTTAATTTGTATATAAATAAAATAGTAAAAATCTAAAAAAGGGAACAAACCAAAGAAATTAGGTTTTTATGGCATTCTTAAAAAAAAAAAGAGCTCTAGACCCTCTCCCTTTAAACTTTTATGTTTGATGGAGATTCCAAGCCTTGAAGTGGTTGAGCATGAGGATTACATTGGAGTGGAAGGAATAGATATTTTATGGTGTGTATTTTACTTTATCAAATTGTTGAGGAATTAAAAAAGAAAAATTAATATATGTTGCATTTCAAATCAAGATATTTCTTTTCCATTATTTTCTCTCTCAAAATCATGTAAATTTTGGGTTGGATTTCATGCTCATCATTAAGGCGGTATAGGAAATCTCTTGTAGTTTCAATTTTGAGCAAACAAAATGGCTATTATTTAATTTTATAGTTTCATTTAAAATGTTCTTTAAAATGTGAATTTTGTTATTTTGAATTGTGGTTGTTATATCCATGATCAAAATGGTATGTATTATTTTTTTTTAAATCGCAATTCTTCTATCAATGGAGTTCAAAGATAATTTGTTGATTTTTATGATAAAAATGAATTAGAAAATTTGAATTTTAAAAGTGAACTTGATGAATTAAAATGTGGGATTTGTCATCTTTTTGATACTTTTCCTATCATAGAGGTCTACTTAACTAGTGATTAATAGATACTTCAATAGGCCAATCACAATTGAACATTTCTAAGAACTGTTATTTGTTTGTGTGTTGAAGGGGTTAACTTTCAAGTTTCTTATGTCATATATTAATTAAATAGTATTTGCTACTTTTTGAATGGTGTTTGTCTTTTCTTTGTAGATTGTCAGAGCTTGTGCTACATCTTGAGGCAAGAGAAGGCGTGAAAACCTATCTTACCTTTGTTTTTAAATCTGTAACATTGGAGAAGGTGGTGCAACATATAGAAGTAATGAATGGTTTGGACAATTAGCAAGGCTATTGGACAATTCGTGATTAGGGTATTGTAGATGAATATCCTAAATTAAATGTGGTGATGATACATTGATGAATCTCGGTGTGGTTCACACCATGAACACTCCTTGGTATAATGTACCTTATACATGTTTTCTTCTCTTTTTTGAAAATTTTCACAAACCATTAATTAAAAAAATCAAGTGTAAGCTTATTAAGCCTAAAAGTAGATTAGAAACTAAATTATACCTTTATAGTGAACAAATTATTTTATTTAAATTGAATATACATTGATGAATTAGTGTAGAATATGTGTTCCCAACCACAAAGTAAAATGCACAACTACCATGAAATTTGATAGTTTTTTTGACAACTATTCTAACTAGCATACCAAGTGAAAATATGCAAATAAACAAACAAGTGAAATAAAATATTTTTTTTCAGGTTATTAAAAATTGCTCTTAAACCCTAGGATGCTCCTACATTACTTGCCTCTAAGATAACCTTTCCATCTTTTGTGTACATAACTATGAAGAAAGGTATGAACCCACAATCAATTGACAATAGAAATATGAATAATAAAATACAAGACTAAAGTTAGCTACCTATTCAACCATGAGAATAAGATGGTTGGAAGAAAAAGCGTATGTCCACTTTCAATTTAGAAGATCTCCATGTAATTTAAGATGGTAAAGCCCTCCCAAAACTTTATAGCATTTGATGGAGAACATATATTTTTTAGAATCTATCAAATTAGAGATGTTAGGTAAGTTACAAAAATTATAAAAAAAAATCACATAATTTATTCTCAACAAAAATAAAATCACATAAGGAACTACCTCATAAATCATATGACTTCATTAATGACTTCTACCAATATTATCCCAAAATAATTAATAATAATTGTATGCACCCAAAAATGGTCGCCTAGACTTTGGGCCCCATTTATTTGATTTATCAACCCTGAATCATTTTTATCAATATTCTCAACATTATCAATTTCTTGATCAAATCTTAATTTCGATCATATATTGGATTTTTATCCTTGGGCTAACCATTTTATCCTAAGTCTTTATTTAATTAAAAGGAATATTTCCTCCCCTTTTATTAAATAAAAAGCCCCCACTTTTCCTCTTATCCTAAGTTGCACAAATAAAACATTATTCTTATTTCACAAAAAGGAAAAAAGTACTTTTGTCTCACATGAGGCTCAAAAGTCAACACTTCACTCTCATTGGAGGGTACTTGTGCACATGGATTGCTCCTCTTTCAACCTCCACCACTGATTAAGCCCTTTTGCCTCTTAATCTCCATGGTCCATTCTTTCTCATTTCCTATAAAAGAAGAGCTCTCTTCTCATTTTAGGATCCCATGTTTTGAATACTAATCTTATGCTGCAGGACTTCTTGGAGACTTTTGGAGCTTTTGGAAACCTTATTGTTCTTAGTCTTTCATTCTTGCATTTTAGCTTTCATGGCATCTAGCTTAGTTTCCTTTGATGCAATAGACTTAACTCACATAGCTTAATAGGAAAGATTTGTAACACTTGTTCTTTCCATTTCATAGCTTAGTTGCATTGCATTTTCATTTCCATAGACTAGTTTGCATTGCATTGCATTTTCATAATGATTCTTGAGGATATTGGCACTCTTGCCCTTGTCCTCATTTGAATCTCTCATTGTGTGGTTGACTAGCAAGGTCGCAAGCTTGTAGCTCTAGCTGAGAGCAAATACATCATAGTCCCTTGCAACTCCATGCATAGAGAGCTATGAGCCGCTTTGTGAGGCCTCATTCTTGAGCAACCTTGCATGTAATGGTTCATAGAAGTGTGGTCATTTTTCTACCATACATTTCTGGCACCCACCGTGGGGCAGAGCATTAGTGTTTTGTCCTTTCATTCCTGTATTTTCGTCAATTTTTCGTCAATTGTTTAGTGTTATTTTCGGCCTCTGGTTTTTCTATCTTAGAGTGTCGCGCGATAGTTTACTAGTGTCGTGCAACAGTTCTCTGTATATAGACGTGATACTTTTTGAGTGAAAAGTGTCACCCGCTTTGGCAAAAAGTGTCGCCTGTCTTCGAGCGAACTGTCGTCTGCTATCGAGCGAACTGTCACCTCAGGTTTGAACTGTCGCATTGTTATGCAGAGAAGTGTCGCGCGACAATCCTGCTGATCACAGTGTCACCTATACCCAACAGTGAATCCTTTTGGCTGAATTTAGACTTGATTAGCTTGTTGTTTCTTTCATTTACTTCAATTAGACAGAGTTAACTTGCATATTTCAGTTGGAATCTTGCATATTTCATTTAGATTTTAGATTTTGCTAACCTTGTGGGCCTAACTAGTTGTGGTTGTAGGTGCCTTTGCTTAATAAATTTGCCAAAAATTGCATGTCAAAGAGGGCTACTAACGGTTTTTGCAGGGCTGCCCAAAAAGCATAAAAACAAAAAAATAAAAATTTTGCTTGTGATTTATTTCCTTTCAAGTGTGGCATTCATTAATTGTATTAGGAACTTTAATACCTTGTGAAAGAGATTTTGAGGTGGTAGGAGAAGTATGCTCTTCACCTTTAGGTGAATCAAAAAATCTTGACCCATCTTAAAGTTTTGGAAGCAAGGGAGTAATTGAATCTCTTTGCTTGGTGTGTTTGGGAGAAGTTTTTGAGATAGGGGAGTATGCTCTTCACCCTTGAGGTGAACCAAAAATCTTGAACCTCAAAAATTATCTATTTTTGTTTAGTTTAGTAATCCTGTAGCGGGCCTGCTCTTGAGCAATCAAGAAGAACGACTCAAGTGGGGACAACCTTGTCATCATTTTCCTTGGTGGCAAGTGATTCCAACTCACTATAATCTCAAGGCTATCAAGGACACCAAAAACCTTGGTAGACATAACACTTGTCTTCATTTGATGTGAGTAGCTCATGGGATTGCAACCATGGGGAAAACATTGAACAAGAATGCTTAAGGTACTCTTGAGGCCGTGAGGTCTGAGTCCTCTTTGAGGAGCAAGAGGGGTGTTATGAACAAAAATCCTTATTAAGAACCATAGATAGAAGCCACCTTATTTTAGCCGCTTATCTTCTTAGTGCAAGGATTGATCCAAGTGGAACAACCCGGATCACCTTAAGATACTCACCATATGTGTTCCTTTGGTTGTGTCTTTGGCACTTCCATGAAAAAGCCAACATCTATTGTGGGTAACCACTTTGTGTGAGGCAAGGGAACATCAAGTTGTGGGCTAAGTTGGTAAGTATTGAGCCTTGTCTTGTAGATAGATATTGTTTGAACTGTCTTCGATTGTGTGATACCAGTGTAAACATTCTCAACATACGAACAATCGGTAGCATTCATAGGGTGCTTTTTCATTTTTGATATCACAAGTGTTTGTCTTGGCAAGGTTGCCTTTGCCCTTGTTTCAAGTGCTTGAAGACACGTTTGATCCCGTACTGTTTGCAAACCTGTCACTTTACTGCTGTCATTGTGATCAAAATAAAAAAATCAACCTTTAGACCAAAATTTTTGAACAAACAAGCCTTAAAACTAAGATTTTCAATTGCACTGGTCAAAGAGTCATACGATACTAAAATAGTGTTGCCTTTTGTTCTGAGAATTGTCGCACGACAGTTCTCCCTTGCACAACTGTCATCCCGCTTGGCGGAAAGTGGCCCGCTCACTACCTGGAAACTGTCACCCGTCTGAAAGAGAAGTGTTGCCTACAGTTAAAATTGTCACCTGTCTTAAGGTGAAGTGGCACCCTAATCTAAACTGTCGTCTTGCTTGCCTGGAAAGTGTCACCTGAGCAGTTTTTGCTATATTTTCAGTTTTAGTTGGTCTCAATCACCAGTAGTCAGGCTAGGTCTTGGAGTAGGTTTCTTGCTCTGTTGTTAGAGACCTGTCTTGACTCTAAATTTCTAGTTTTTGCTCTCTAGGGATAGCATCAATTGATCTACAAGGTCACTTTGAAAATAATTGTCAAGTTAGCAAGATATTCTTAGTGATAAAGTTTATCTCTAGGATTGTTAGCTACATTCTTGGAGAATTTTAGTACTCTTATTGTCCAAATCATTTTTATCTTAATTTTAATTATATTTTGGCCTAGTCCAACCTCCTAGTTCAAAAGTGCAAGGGTAGTCACCCTCTGATTTAAAGCACCTCTTTGACAGTGTTGGTAAAGCCCCTTTTTCTATCTTTTCATTTGATTTTGGACAATAGAGAACTTCGATTATCCTAGTTTGGTGTTGACACTTTGAGAGGTCATCTTATCATTAAGAGTCATTTTATTTCATGTCAGTTACCACAAGGTACCAAGTCAATCAAGGGAAGTGACCCCCTATTGTGTTTAATCAGTTACCACAAGTCAAGACTCATCAACATCATAAGGGAAAAGGACCCCTTTTTGATCAATCTCCTAAGAGTGAATCTGAGGTTTGCTTTAATCCAAAGGGTAATTCTAGTGAAGTAAGCACCTCTTTAGCACCACTTTCATCAAGTATGGACATGAGTTACACTTTCACTTGACAACAAAGAGAAGCCATGAATCAAACTCTTGAGGATATCTTCCAACGGCATAGGAGAGAGTACGGTGGTTCTTCTCATGCTAGTCCACCCAGGTCACCTCCCAACAATGTGAGATATTTTGATGCCCACCAATGAGCCGAGAGACATTATAAGCAAACTCACTCAGATTCAGGGTCACAACACGAGGACCAGAACAACGAATCTAGTGACCACCACATCAACGCAGCCAACGCAATAAGGCATTCGAGACCATCCTCTCCACTTAAAGATACCTCTCGATATGCAAATATGAGATTGAAAATCATTGAGAGGGAGAAGCAAGCCTATTTGGATGAACAAGTTGCTAAAAAGGAGAAATTTAGATAACTAGAAGAAGAGGAACGTGCATTATTGGACATAAAGAAAAGAGTCGCCCAAGAAGAAGAAGATAGACTCTATGCACAACAACTCCAAAGCTGATTCAATGGGAGGGGTACCAATAGTGGGACCAACTCACCCCCATCTACCCCTTCACCAAGTCCTAGAAGAAGATCAAGGACACCCTCACAGTCCCCAAGTCCTAGAGGAAGAAGGGCTTCAAGATATGATCATCATAGGAGATGATCACCTCATAGACATTCAAAGCAGCCCTCCCAACAAACACATCATGGCTCACAACATGGAGGAAGTTATACCAACTTTGATAAAATGGATTTTATGACTATGCAACAAGAAACATCCTTTCAAGCATATGTGGAACAAAACAAGGATCAATTCCTAGAAAGCCTTATCAATAAAGGTGCTAAGGTCACCTACAATTTTGATGTCCACCAAAAGATTAAGAAATAGAATCCTTCAACCAATGAGGTGATCATGCAAATGCAAAAGGATATAGAAAAGATGAGGGCTCCTAAGAGCACATTTAATTTGGACTCCATATGCCCCAACCCAATTGACAAGAGTGTGGTGTTGGTTGAGTTCCCTAAGAAAGTGGAGTTTCCAACCTTTGACAAATATGATGGCGTCGGTGACCCTCATGACCATGTTCGACAGTTCTACATAATGAGCTTTTCTTTTCACCATGAAGACTCCTACTTGATGAGATTATTTCCAAGGAGTCTCAAGGGTCAAGCCATTGAGTGGTTCACCAACCTTACTCCTCTAGTAAAGACATTCAAGGAACTTGTCCAAAGATTTGTTCAACATTTTGCTTATAATCTATCAAGGTCGGTCACGATGCTTGATTTGTGCAAACTCAAACAAAATCAAGGAGAACCTTTTGTCACCTTCTTGCAAAGATGGAGACGGTTATGCTCAAAGTATCCTAGGACAATTCCTGAGGAAGAAAGAATAGACATCATTGTGAGCAATTTAATACTAGAGCTAAGGTATGAGGTCAGGAAGATCCCATTTAACTCTTTTGACACCATGGTAGAAGTGGCATGTCGCATAGAGGATGTCCTAAAAGAACAAGGAATTTTGGCTAAATCAACTAACAACAACAATAGCCAAAACAACAACAATAATGGTCATAAGGACAAAAAGAACTCTTATTGGAATAAGAATAAGCAGGTGGTCAATGACGAAGTTGTTGACTCATCACAACCTAAGAATGAAGGAGTTCTTAATCTCTCTCATGCAGTTCAAGCCATGAAGCTACAAACATCTTCAGGACAACAAGAGAATAAACCCAAGTATCAAGGGAGACCTAAAAAGGAAAAGAGGCAATTTACCAAACTTGGGGATTCATATGCAGACATTTTCAAGATATTAATTACCCATAATTTGGCACAACCTCAGGATCCTACCAAGCACCGCATACTAGATCCTAAACCTCATTGGTGGGATGAGAAGGCCTTTTGTGTCTTCCACAATGGAATTGGACATGATATAGAAAATTGTTTTAGACTTAAGCATCTTGTTCAAGACCTTATTGAGAGCAATAAATTACAAGTTGATGGTCTAACCACTAATGCAGATCAAAAAGCTTTTAAAGAACCCTTGCCCAAATATGAGAAAGGAGAGAATTCCAACAACAAGAATGGCAAGGCTGCTATCAACTACACTTATACAAATGCTGAAAATGTTATTAACATGCTTGAAGTGGCTGATGATAATGTCAACATGATGAGAGGAAAAGACCCTTATGGATATGATGTGGATTCAACTCCTATGCCTGGTGAAAGACCCGTTGTGGTGCTAAGAGGTCCTCACTCATGAAGGATGTCCCAACCTCTTAATGTTGTTACTAGAAGCCAAGCTCAAGGTCCCATCGTTATTAGAGGTCCTAACTCTAGTAAGTCTAAGCAGCTAGTGTCAAAGGGTGTTCTTCCAACATCTATTGTTGGTCCTGAGTTGAATTATAATCTTGTCGACCAATTACAATGTACACTAGCGCTGATTTCAATCTTTGAGCTTTTGGAACTGTCCCCTAAGCACAAGCGTGTCCTTGAGGATGCCTTGCGAATGGCTAATGTCCCTAATAATATAGATGTAGATCAATTCCAGAATATGGTCAACCACTTGGCTAGCCCTCACTACCTTACATTCTCAGAGGAAGATGACAAGTCATTAAGCCACCCACACAATTTGGCCCTTCATATAGAGGTTATGATTCACAAGACCTGTGTCAGGCGTGTGTTGATAGATGGGGGTGCTGGGCTTAATATTTGTTCTTTGAGCTTATTGAAGGCCTTGGGTTATTCAGAAGAAGTCATTGACACAAGAAAGAAAATAACTATCAAGGCTTATGATGAAACAGAATGTAGTTCTAAAGGATTGGCCATCCTTCCTATTCGAATTGGTCCTATAGAGAAAGACATTTTATTCCAGATTTTTGATGCCGGTCCTTTGGCTTACAATATTTTGTTAGGTAGACCACAGATACATGAGATGCAAGCAGTCCCGTCTACCTATCATTAGTGTGTAAAATTCCCTTAAAATAGAATAGTAGTCTGCATACCTGGAGACAACACACTGTCAATCAACACAATTTCAGCAGGGTCTCACATTCCTTTGAATAGGGAGGCTAACACTTTTAATACTGCATTTGAACAATGCAAGAATAAATTCAAGACCATAGATCTTGGTATGGGGGATTACAAATTGGATTCATTTACAAAATTTCCAATTTCCCCTAGGTCTTATGGAAAACCTTCTCAAGAAATGAAGCCCTCGTCTTCGGCCATGACATTGTTCGATAAGTTTGTGGAATCCTCAGTTCTGATTCAAGAAGAAAAAGAAGAGGTTGCCGTTAGGGACTGGATTTATCGAGAAGAGAAATACCTACATAATGAGAATTTTGCACCTTCCCCTAGAACTTATGGGAGAGGGTATACATTGGTCAAGAATATGGGTTATCCAGGATAGGGTCCCCTTAGTCATAGGCTGGATGCTAGGGCTGAACCTCTTAACCATGCCCTTTTTGGATGAAGGAATAAGTCCACAGTTGGCTTAGGTTTTGAAAATAAGAAACAAAAAAGTGTCCATGTCTCAGCTGGGACAGACAGTGACAATGACTCAGACTACACACCTAATCTCTCTAATCAGCAAGACATATCTAATGATTGGGTGCCTTCAACAAATCTCCTTCGGGGAGATTCAAAAGATTTGACAATTGATAGTCCTACTATCCCAACTGCAACAGATAGTGACTAAATGAATGCTAGATTGACAAAGGAAAGTGTTGCTATCCTGGCTGCGACAGATAGCAACAATGCTAGTGCTAGAGAAAGGGAAACCTTTCCTAGCCTTGAGGCTTCTACATCATGAGGCCCAAACAATGATTCAGAGACAGACTCACATGAGTATGAATGGGACTCACTTTCAGATGCAACAGTTGATTTGGACATGGATGTTGTCCATACTTATAGTACTCAACCTGATGTGACCAACGAGCCTAGTGTAGGACTGGAGGATTGGACTCCTTGAATTGCCTTAGTGGATGACACTTCGTTTGATAGGACAAATCCTGACTTGGGTATCTTAGGAGGAGACTTGATGAATCCCAATTGTATGGTCACCAGAGGTAACGCCTTCCACATAAACAATGTTGAACCAATCATTGACCTACCCCTTGTTCATTTCCACCTAATTGATTGGTCTCAACGTCACCAAGAACCTCAGCTCTTAAACTTTCAAATTGACTATGAAATTGCATGTTATCTAAATGCTCTTGAACCTGTAGTCTCTTCCACCAGCGAACCAACAACAAGTATGATGGAGCCTGATATTAAGTACCTTAGTCTAAAAGTAAAAGAAAAAAAAAAAAAAATTAGGTCTGATGGTGAAAACCACCTTGTGGCGGTATCAAAACCAAAAATAGTAAAAAGAAAAGACGTATCTGAGGGTGAAAACCTCTTTGAGGCACCTAAGGATGGGGTACTTAATAACTTGCCAAGTTACTTCCAAGATAGGTCATCAGTTCTTATTGAGCCTACGCAACCAGTGAATCTGAATACAAAAGAGGCTCCCCAAATAGTGCACCTTGCTCAATCTCTATCAGTTGAAGAAAAAGAGACATATACAAAGTTTTTGCAAAAGAAGAAAGTCAACTTTGCTTGGACATATTGTGATATGGTAGGGCTTGACATTGATCTTATTATGCATCATCTATCTATAGCTCCAGGAATAAAACCAGTCAAACAAAAGTTGAGGAAAATGCACCCTCATATAGCTCTTCTTGTTAAGGCTGAATTAGAAAAGCTCTTACGTGCAAGATTCATTCGAGCTATCGACTATGCTGAGTGGATCTCCAATATTGTTCCAGTTTGAAAACATGATGGGTCCATTCGCATTTGCACAGACTTTAGAGACCTCAATAAAGCATGCCCAAAGGATGACTTTCCACTCCCAAACATAGACATGATAGTGGATATGACGGCGGGTTATGAGATATATCCCTTAATGGATGGGTTTTCCAGATATAACCAAATAAAAATAGCTCCCGAAGATCAAGAGAAAATAGCCTTCACATGTGCATGGGGAACCTATTGTTGGAACGTCATGCCATTTGGCCTAAAGAATGCAGGAGCAACATACCAGCGAGCTATGACCACAATTTTTCATGATATGATGCATAAGAACATGGAAGATTATGTGGATGATACCCTGGCTAAATCTAGAAAACGGGACACACACCTCGATGATCTGGAAGTAATCCTAGATCGCATGGCACAATTTTAGCTTAGATTGAATCCAAAAAAGTGTGCATTTGGAGTTGCCTCAGGTAAACTCCTAGGATTCATAATTTCAGCAAAAGGAATAGAGGTTGATCCTGAAAAAGTCCAAGCTATATTGGATATGCCACCTCCAAGAAATATCAGTCAAATGAGAAGTCTTCAGGGACATCTTCAGTCGATCAGGAGGTTTATTTCTCAGCTTGTAGACAGAGCACAACCTTTTAATAAGACATTGCATAAGGGCGCTTCTTTTGTATGGAATGAGGAATGCCAAAAGAGCCTAGATCAAATTAAACAATACTTGGCTAATCCTCCAATTTTGATGCCACCTATTCCTAGGAAACCATTGATTTTATACATTTCAGCAACAAAGTCTTCCTTGGGGGCATTGTTGGCTCAATTAGATGATACTGGGAAAGAAAGGGCCATTTACTACATTAGTCATACTCTAGTATCTTATGAGATCAATTATAATAACATTGAGAAGTCTTGTCTTGCAGTAGTGTTTGCTTCCCAAAAGTTGCGACACTATATGCTTGCTCACACTATACATTTAGTTGCAAAAATTGATCCTCTTAAGTACTTGCTTAGTAAGGCTGCCCTCACGGGTAGGCTTGCTAAGTGGATGATGGTTTTATCTGAATTTGATATAGAGTACATTGAAAGAAAGGCCATAAAAGGGCAAGCTATTGCTGACCAATTAGCCGACTTTCCAGTTAAGGATAGTATGCCTATTCAAGTAGAATTCCCAGATGAACACATACTGTATATGACTACCCACACTTGGAAGATGTTCTTCGATGGTTCCCACATGCAAAATGGATAAGGTGTTGGAGTATTATTTGTCTCTCCCCATGGGTACAACATTCCAAAGTCTTACAAACTTTTATTCCCATGTACAAATAATATTGCTGAATATGAAGCATTGACCAATGGATTGAAAATGGCTATAGAATGGAACATAACAGAATTACATGTCTTTGGGGATTCACAGCTAATTATCAACCAAGTCAATGAGGAGTATCAAACCAAGGATGATAAATTGGTACCTTACAAAAAGATGGTTGAATCATTGAGGCGTTACTTTACATTTGTGACATTTCAACAGATCCCTAGGACATAGAACAAAGCTGCAGATGCTATGGCCACATTAGCTTCACTCCTTCAGTTGGAACAACATGAATCAAGATTTGAATTCCTGGTGGAAGAGCTACACCATCCCATATTTGACTCATCTGAAAGCCATGTCATTTGTACCCTTGTCACCCACGAATCTTCCCGATATGGTGCTATCTATTCATATCTCCGTGATGGCATCATCCATGACACGTTCAACCGTTCTGAATGCCGAAACCTTGTCCACAATGCCTCCTGCCACACCCTTATCTCTGGTGATTTATATAGGAGGGGTTTAGATGGGACACTCCTTAGGTGCTTGGAAAAGGAGGAATTTGACCAAGCATTAGCCGACATCCACGAGGGCATTTGTGGTGGACATTCCAACGGTCTTGCCATGGCCCAAAGGTTTCTTAGGGCGGGGTATTATTGGCCCACAATGCAGATAGACGCAGTAGCCTTTGCTACGTCTTGTGAAAAATGTCAGAAACATGGAAACCTGATTCATGCTCCAGGTAGGGAGCTAATCCCTTCCATTTCTCATTGGCCATTTTAGCGTTGGGCCTTTGATCTAGTTGGGCAGATTCATCCCAACTCATCAGGTGGACATAAGTTCATTATTATTGCTACTGACTACTTCACAAAATGGGTGGAAGCCGTGCCACTTTTTGTAGCTTCAGGGAAGACTATCTCTTTGTTCATCTTGAATCATATTATTTGCCGATTTGGAGTACCTTCTAAGATTATTACTGATAATGGAGGTCAATTCAAGAATAAGGACCTAAAGCATTTATGCAAAAAGTTTAAAATCAAGCAACATTGGTCCTCCATTTACTTTCCACAGGGAAATGGACAGGTAGAGGCTTCCAATAAAACCATCCTTAAGATTCTTCATAGGACAGTGCACAAGAATGGTAGGGATTGGCACTTGCAAATCAATCCCGCACTATGGGCTTACAGAACTAGCATTCGTACACCTACAAGAGCTACTCCTTTTGCTCTTACCTATGGTACTAAAGCGGTATTGCCTTTAGAAGTAGAGATACCTTCACTTAGAGTCTCACTCAAAGGATTAATAACAGATGAGGATTATCGCGCCATGAGGTTATAGGAACTAGAACTTCTAGATGAGAAGCGTAAAGCTTCATTTGATCATATGAGAGTGTATCAGAAGCGTATGTCCAAAGCATTCAACAAGAAGGTTCATCTTAGAGAGTTTCAAGTAGGAGATCTTTTTTTGCGAGAGAATCCTAAGAACCAACAACACAAAGAACAAAAGGGTAAGTTCGAACCCAATTGGCTTGGACCATATGTCATCACAGCTGCTTTTGGTACAGGTGCATATTTACTATCAGATCCAGATGGAGAACAACTCCCTGATCCCATCAACATTTTGCACCTCAAGAAGTTCTATCCTTGATGCATGTTTCTGTCTAGGGGCATCCTTTGTATATATTTTATTGATCTTGAAAAAATACCAAAAAAATTGATATATGATGCTGAAAAAATCTTAAAAAGCATAAAAAGTCCTTAAAAAAAATACCAAAAAATTTAAAAAAATGCAAAAATTTAAAAAAATAGAAAAAGTGCCTTGGTGAAAACCTAGAAACAGGCGCCTTGGTAGCAAAAATTCAAAAAAAATGAAACAGAGAAAAAATTGCAATAAAATCCAAGTGGTGAAAACCTGGAAACAGGCGCTACTTGAGGCCTTTGCACTCCTATTTGTTAGCATGCGTCCTTGACACTTAGCCACTTTCCATCATGTCTTGACCCTATTTGACTTGGTCTGGAATTGGTCTTTATCTTTGTCTAGGGAGCATAACTGTTAGCATAGGTCCTTTAGGTGCGTTTGTCTCTTGGGGCATTTCACAATAGGTGTTTTTTTTCAACACCACCCCAAACAGTGTTTTTCAACACTACCCTAGCATCGAGTGTTTCTTAACACTTATCAGATGTCTTACCCAATAGTCTAAGTATGATGCAATATTGTTCATTTGCAGATGTGATACTTAGAGTTTGACTCTATGACCAATACACACGCACCTAAACAATCAACTCGTTGAGATATGTTGGCTTTATTTTTCTTTGTGTGTTGTCTATGAGGATTTCTTTGATGAGTGTTTTCTCCCTGAGAAGTTTTCGATAATGCATAGCTAGAAGACTGAGGGAATGAGAACATGTTTTCTTTCTTTATCTGTTTGTGGGTATATCTTGTTAGTCCTTATTATCATTAGCATTTATGCTTGATCCACTTGACATTGAGGACCTACTGGATATTATCCTTGACTGTTATGCGAGTGCATGCTTCTAGCTATCCTGACTTTCATGTGTCTTGATACATGCATAATCTTGCCATATCAAACTTAGGTAATCTCACTGCATTAGTCATCTTGACCTCCATGTCTTTGATGCCTAGGTGGGATTTCCACATTTCTATCTGATAAAGATCATATTCATATTCACATAGTCATACTAATGTGCATTGTATGATCTTATGACGTTACCAATAATGCTCGATGATGATAATTAGGTGTCTATCTGCGTTGTGACCTTGCAAGTCAACCACTTTCATAGTAGCTTGCATTCTTAGGTTCATCATAGTTTAGTTTTTGCATCTTGCATATGGAGAGAGCTCTCTTTTTCATCTTACGTGGACCTATCGGTCAACTGCGCTCATCTTTTTCCTTCTTCTCGATCATGTCTTTCGCTCCTTGTCTTTCACATCACAACCTGTTCCTGTTAATCACAAGGGGTTAATCATATCATCACATCTATATCACAACTGTCATTTTCAAAAACATGAATCTATATCATACGCATGAGAATCAAACACACATCTATGAGAGAGAATATACATGAGCATATACATAAACATTTTGAGAAAAATAACAAGACAATATACGTAAACTGATACATCCATCACAAGTGAGACAAATACACATGCTATATCAAAAATCCAGTAATCTCATATATAAATCAATGTCATATACAATATGGGATCCCAAAATCTGGATCAATGTCTCAAGATATGTCTAAACATCTATCAACCTAAGACCTAACCCTAGGACTCGCCACCACCCTCATGAGGCGCTCGTGGTGGTGGAGGGGGCATCACTCTCCTATCAGGTACCATATCTGACGCCCCTGCCCTCTGAGAATATGACGGCACCCTCTGACTCTCTCGAACAGCCTGGAGGTAGAGTCCATGATAATATGCAGCTCTCGTTGCCTCCCATCGGATCTCTAGTGCATCTGCATGTGTCGTTGCCTCGCGCCGTGCTATCTCTGCCCTGAGATCAGCTATCTACTGATCTCACTCTGCTCTCAGATCTAGTAGTTGTTGGTCTCTCACTGCTATAGTAATCTAGACCTGCTGCATCTCTACCTCCAGAGCCTATATCTGGGCTCTCAGATCCTCCCCTCCCGCAGGCTGATCCTACTGTGCCTCTACCTGTTGGTGAGCTGGTCTCGCCTCATCCTTGGGAGTCACCGATCTTCATCCTCATGACCATTTTCAGCCACCTGATCTAGATCCCTCCCCTCTCTCCATCCCCCTCCCACTCCCTCTCCCTCCATCTCCTCCATCTCCTCTGTCTCCTCCGTCATCCCCCTCATCTCCCTGTGCCGTCGGCACCTGTGCATTGGGGACTGTAAATCTCAGAAAGGGCACCCTGCGCCTCTCTACTCTGAACACTGCATCCGCACCTGCATCTGCCATGTCTGGCAAGTACTCCCATGGCTCCTGGCATATAGTAGCTCTATCCTGTATTGCCTGCTGGTAGTCCAGCATCGACAGCCAACCCTGTCCATCCTCATCCCAAAACCGTGCATGCGTGGTCATCTCTGTGGACACCCTTTGCTGACATCCGAACTACCTCCAAACTCGCGTGATCACAAATCTCTGCACAATCTCTAAATGATGGCCTACTAGTGGCCGACTACACAACATATAATCTAGCTCCCACCTATCCCCCCACTGCTCACATGCCCTGTATGGTCTCCATGTGAAGGAGGCAAGCTCATCCAATATCCTGCGATAATAGGAAACATCCCCGCTATGTGTATGTGGGATAAACCCTGTATACCTGTATATGTAGGGATACCTATGCTCCCTGGGCTGTACTCATGGACGCACTACTGTAATGTGCTCCCACGCGCATATCTGCGCGAGTATCACCCCGCACGCCCAAGTCCCACCCTCTCTGTAGATGATCTCATGGAGCTCATAGTACATATCAGCTAGAATAGCTGGGCCCCATGCCATTCATCGGGGCCGTGCCACCAGATTTGCTAGTAGTCTCCCCCATCCCAGTGGGAAGCCCTTCTAACTCCTGTCATGGATAAGGGCCTGTCCAATAAATGATGCTACAATACAGGGCACTGGGAAGTCTCTGCCAAAGTCCTCCATCAATCTCTCCCAGCTAACATGCCGATCTAGGATCATGACATCCTGAAACATCCCCTGGATAATCTGTCGACCTGCCGTCACATCCTGATCATAGTATACCTGTGCCATCACATGAATCATGTTAGTTTTCATCATATAGAAACATTAGACTTACATAATTATATCTAAAAACATGATTATACTTACAGGCTCGCCATGGCATGGTACCCATAATATCCTGTAAACATCTTCTAGTGTGATAGATGCCTCTCCTATTGGCAAGTGGAAGGTGTTGTGCTCGCTATGCCATCTCTCAACAAGCGCAATCAACAACCCATGATCGGCTCGAATGTGGGGGAACTGTAGCAGATAATGGAATCCCATGGCTCTGATATTGGCCTTGCCCGGATCATCCAGATCTCGGACAAATTGCAATCCCGTCACTTGGGGTGCTCTAATCCGAAGCGCGGGGAAGACCTCCTACATGTCACAAAACCATACCAGGTGTCAGAACATATCATGAAGGATGTATAATATCAGTATAAGGCATTTTAAAATTAAACATTGTTAGGACCCATGTCATTTTGCTCAAAAATGATCAAACATGTTAAAATTTAAAGCTAGGTGACACTATTTTTTGGCTAAGTGTCGCGCGACACTTCCTCTTATAGAGGCGCGACACTTCTCTGTTGGGTGACACTCCGCCTAATGTCGTACGACATTTCTCCTTATGTCGTGTGACACTTTACCCTACATGCGGGTGACACTATTTTCGACTATGAAGTGTCGCGCGACACTTCTTCTCATAGAGTGCGACACTTGTAAAGTGTCACGTGACATGGCGCCCTAGTCTAAAAGTTGAAAATTTAAAAACGTGTTTAATTGCAATAAATGCTCTTTAAATGTTCAAACAAGGGCAAGTTTTCGAAAACATACCGGGGCACCATAATGCGGAGGCCGGTTGTGCAACCGGGAGCGCTCAAATTGGTGTCTATGGATGGGAACTCCTGCTGGTTGAGCCATTGCTATCTCTCAAAGCTCTAGATTCTCAAATAGTTAAAAGTCAAATGATTTTTGAAAATGACATTTTCACCCCTTTTATAGTATTTTGACTTTTTGACCAAATTTCAAAACACTTCAGAATTGCGCAAAAATTGCACCCCTACCTAATTTCGACATCCTGGATCCATTTTCAGACTCAAAATTGAAATCTGAGGTCATCTTGGTAGTTAAAATTGCATTTCAAAATTTTCCCTTCCTTCTGTGCAATTGACTGACCTTTTGAGGCATAATTTGATTTTCGGTGGAATTTCTTCCTTCCATGTCTCTCACATTTTCTAGTCTTTCATTCACTCTATTTCTAGTCTTCTATTTCTATTCTTCTACTTCCTCGCTGGGGCATGTTTCATTGCCTAATGGTTAATCCATTGACCTTTACCTTCGATTATGATTTCCTTATGATTTGATCAAATCTTTTATCAATTTGCTATTCTCCTCTATCTGCTTTCGATTTTGACTCCGAAGGGGCAGTACTATGGGATTCTCATCTCTGATTCTCTTGATTTTCATGATTTAGACATCTTTTGTGAGCTTTTGCTCAAATTTGAGATTCTTATCTCTTACTTTGAATGTGATCCCGAATTGACCTCATATTCAAAGGCCTTTGTTTATGTTTGTCTGGGTGTGATCCCGAATCGACCTCACATCTAAGTTGTTTTGTGATCCCATATCGATCTCACATTTCAACTTCATTCTTTGACTACATGTGTTCCCAAATCGATCACACATTAGTCAAAGAGGGGCAAATGTATGCACCCAAAAATGGTCGCCTAGACTTTGGGCCCCATTTATTTGATTTATCAACTCTGAATCATTTTTATCAATAATCAATATTCTCAACATTATCAATTTCTTGATCAAATCTTAATTTCGATCATATATTGGATTTTTATCCTTAGGCTAACCATTTTATCCTAAGTCTTTATTTAATTAAAAGGAATATTTCCTCCCCTTTTATTAAATACAAAGCCCCCACTTTTCCTCTTATCCTAAGTTGCACAAATAAAGCATTATTCTTATTTCACAAAAAAGAAAAAAGTACTTTTGTCTCACATGAGGCTCAAAAGTCAACACTTCACTCTCATTGGAGGGTACTTCTGCACATGGATTGCTCCTCTTTCAACCTCCACCGCTGATTAGGCCCTTTTGCCTCTTAATCTCCATGGTCCATTCTTTCTCATTTCCTATAAAAGAAGATCTCTCTTCTCATTTTAGGATCCCATGTTTTGAATACTACTCTTATGTTGCAGGACTTCTTGGAGACTTTTGGAGCTTTTGGAAACCTTATTGTTCTTAGTCTTTCATTGTTGCATTTAGCTTTCATGGCATCTAGCTTAGTTTCCTTTGATGCAATAGACTTAACTCACATAGCTTAATAGGAAGGATTTGTAACACTTGTTCTTTCCATTTCATAGCTTAGTTGCATTGCATTTTCATTTTCATAGACTAGTTTGCATTGCATTGCATTTTCATAGTGATTCTTGAGGATATTGACACTCTTGCCCTTGTCCTCATTAGAATCTCTCATTGTGTGGTTGACTAGCAAGGTCACAAGCTTGTAGCTCTAGCTGAGAGCAAATACACCATAATCCCTTGCAACTCCATGCATAAAGAGCTATGAGCTGCTTTGTGAGGCCTCATTCTTGAGCAACCTTGCATGTAATGGTTCATAGAAGTGTGGTCATTTTTCTACCATACAATAATAATCATTTTGAACATACACACAACCCTTAAAATATAATAATTCGCACAATAAATCCATATTTATAATCTAATAATTAGCTATATATATATATATATATATATATATATATATATATATATATATATATATATATATATATATATATATATATATATATATATATATATATATATATATATATATATATATATATAATTGCCAAAAGCTATACAATTTAAATGAAATGTGTATTTATGTGAATACTAAATTGAGTTCTTATTTATAGTTGAATAAAATAAAATTAAATAAGAAAATAAATACAATCTCAAGATCTTAGTGGTTCTAGTTAAAAAAAGATTATTTTAGAAATCTAATAAATATAGGTTCAAGATATTTTGATTCAAACATACTTAAGGCATGTGCATTAGTCAAAGAATAATGTACTTGAGATTTAATTTTAAGAAATAAAATTAAAAATATAAGAATTATGTATATTACGTTAAAAGAAATTGATTCAAATAATTTTATCTCATTTATCATGCATTTGTTTTGAACATATTAGTCATAAATAAGTTTTAAAACTACCATATCATTTCATAGAGTACAAATACTAATATGTTTAGACATCTACTAACTTAAAAGTAACAATTTCTCTTAATTAAGATATTTTCTTAGTTTTTAAAATTGTATTTTATTTTTTTTGTGAATTGCCTTATTTAGTTGTGTTATTTCAATTGAAGATCTTTTTGGGGGTCCAATACTCAAATCTTTTATTATATGATACAATATTTCAGGTTGTCAAATTACCATAGTTTTTATTGTACTATCTATATTTTTGTATCACTATAAATATATTGGTATAATGTTTTTCACTTAAAATAAATAAAAATAATTCTTAGTGATGATAAAATGCAATAAATTAGCTAAATGAAATGTGTTTCTTTATATATACAAATTTAATATATATTTTTTTGCAAGGTGGCAATGCCACTATATTTTATTAATAATATATATTTTTTACAATATTTTAAAAATTGGTTCAAATTGAACTCCTAGAAAAAAGAATCAGTAAAAAAAACTCTAGTCATTGATCATCAAAATGACTATAGAATAGAAGCAGTGAACAATCCTCTAGTCGGAGCTAGTTACAAAATAGAGATCAGCAAAGGATCATGCAAGCTCATTTACAAATAGGAGCATGCAAGCTCATTTTATAGAATAGGAGCATGCAAGCTTATTTACATGAGAATAAGGACATGAAAAATAAATAACATAGGCTGTCGATTGAATGAAGAAGAGAGCTCCAAAAAGAAAAAGGACTAAACCAGCATCGAAGGACAGATCTATCTTCATGAGATACCTTAAAGGCCTTGCAACAAAGAACTCATGCAACCAAAATTGAGATGCCCCTGCACCAAAAAAAACACCTACAACAAAAATATATATACTACAGAACGCAGATAATTTACAAGAAACACAAGGGTCCAAAACATAACTGGCACCAACGACATGAGATATGCGGTCCACCATTATAGATAAATGCCAAAGGAGAAGAGGTGAATGCAGAAATGCTAGAGAGAAATGAAGCCCAAAAATTTTATGTCGTAAATGAAAAGAAAGAGGAGATATATCGAAAAAATCTGATAGACCAAAAGAAGCGGCGTACAAAAATAATCATGAAAACAATGCCATGCCAAACTTTAAATGGCAAATGAAGGATGAATTCCCAATGTGAAAATAGATATCTCAAAATTTTACAATAAAAGAGAGTACCAAACACATGAACAACATCAATAACAACTAACTCATCATTAATGAATGCCAAGTGGTGCAAATTTAATATTATTCTTATCTTCATCTAAGAAACTTAAATTGAATAGAAAAAATAGAAGATTGATAAGAAAAAAATTAAGTTAAATATTTTCCCATATCATGAGTATGGATTTATTTCAACAAAATAAAGTTCTATGTAATAATCGTGTACTTGTTGCAGATTTTAGGAAAAATTGTTTGAGAGTAGTCCTTTCAATCTTTACCATTGATTTATATAGTTAATCTAGTGCTCCTTACTAAGGAACCATTTATTAGGATAAAAAATTTAAAATTATAATTTTTTTTTAATGAGTTGGGTATGGGAAAAAGAGGAAACATCATGAACATTATAAGGATGTATTATTGTACAATTGTATTGTTATATACCAAATCTCAACTAGCTTTCAATATCCTTGTCTTTAATATTATGAATGGAGTCTGTCTTTTGAAATGGGGACCTTCTAATGTTATGAATGTATAGCTTATCCTTTAAAACACTAAAATTCTAATATCTCAAATGTAGAGTTTTCCTTTTAAACAAGGAATTCCTAATATTATGAATGTAGAGTTTTCTCTCTCTAATATCGTGTCAAAATAAATTATATTTATTTATTATAAATAATTTAAATGTAGTGGCTAGTAGTTGTCATTTTAGATTTGTAATAGTAATTAAAAATTATGTTTTGAAAATAATTGTCAAGTAGAAGAGATTAATTATACATCATACACAGTAGTGTAACAAAATAAAAAGAAGTAATAATACATTGTAAACAAGTGTCAAAAAGAGATTGATCATACATTGTAAATAGTAGTCTAACAAAATAAAAGGAAGTAATAATACATTGCAAACAAATACCGAGTGTAAGAGATTAATTAAAATGTGAATTAGAATAGTGAAGTTGAAAAAAATTAAAGCTACAAGTGTCAAGTCTATTGGAATCTAAATAAGGAATTTTATTATCCATTCAGTAGGTAAAATAACATAAGAAAATTAAATCAAACTTAATTGGGAGGATCGTTACCCTTTGTTGGCCAAACCCTGGCATGAGGGTTTCGACCCTGCATCTAAATCTTTTTCTCATATGCCTCTTTGGGTCAGGCTCCCGAATCTTCCCCTTCACCTGTGGCTGGATTCGGTTCTTGAAGTTGTGGGAGATGCCATTGGTGACTTCCAAATGGTGGACTCTAAATCATCTGATATTTTGCATACTACTTACGCTTGCATCCTCGTGGTGGTTGATATTTCGAAGGGCCTCCCCGAGAAGATCAAACTTGAGGTCCCTTATGGTTCCTGGATTCAGACTCTAGACTATGAGGGAATTCCTTTCCGCTGTAGGGCCTGCTCCGGGACTGGACATATTATTGCGCGTTGTCCTGTGGAATTGAGGAAACCAAAGAAAAGACCCTCTTGGTGGTCTAGGGCTTTGGTTCAGCATTACTTTGTACTTAAAGAATCTTCTCTTAAGGATCCCCCCCCCCCGTCTGTGGTAGCTCTACTCCGTCTGCCTAGGCTATTGATCCGTTGTTGGATGTGGCTGCCGTTGTTGCCCCTCCCTCTGCTGGTTGGGTTCCAGTGGGCAATGTTTCTGATGTGGTTTTGCCTGCTTCTCTAGTTGGGTCAGATGTTGATGCTTTGGATTGGGAGAAGGAGGCTTTGCTGGTGGAGGAAGGTTGGACAAAGGTTAAAGGTAAAAAATGCAAACGTCCCCTACAGTCCTCCGATCAACTTCTTAGATCTCACTTGTCTAGGGTTAAGGGGTCCTAAATGGTTTTTTTGAGTTTTATTTGGTGGTAGTAGAGTACTGTGTTATCTGTAAGGCCACCCCGGTCACTTATTTTTGTTGGTGACTTGTTTCACCTTTGGTCTATTGTATCTTTTGTTCGGGCTCCTTTGAAATTTTTTTGATGTGTAAAGGGTTTCAGGCACCCTTCAAAACCTATTTTCCTTAATAAAAAAAGACATAAGAAAATTAAAAAAAGATAGAAACAATAATCAAAGTACATATAACAAAAAAGATTGTCACATTCTTATATATAGATGAATTTAAAACTTGTATTTCATTCCTTCTAGAAAAGTGACGTAGAACATCCAAAGCATATGACAATCCACATTGACCAAAAATATTTCATGTTAGTTTTCTTCAATTTTGGTTTGTTGTAGCATTCTCCTTAAGTTTTACAAAAGTTTGACCATAACTGTGAAGGGTGAAAAGGATACTTTAAAATGTAGATTTGGTCATGAGTTTTTGTTAAGTCACAACTACCAAGTAGATGTGTATACAAATGTAGAAACATGGAACTATTCAATATGAATACATAAAATAGATGTTCCTTGGAAATTTTTTAGCAAATGTATTTGGTAGGTGTAAATCCAACCTCCACAATTATTGACAGTATCCTTCATGTGCTTAAATAGGCACTTTGGTACAAGATATAGACATCTATCAAAGCATGATGAAAGAGAGCTTTTATCAAATATTATAGTTAGAAATTAGCACACGTATCCAAATGTGGAAGAATGGATGTTGAAAGGATTAAACTATGGTAAGAGTTATTTCTATGTTATCGAGATGGTTTTGTATCATGTTTTGGAATGAGAAGTAATATGTTCATTCTCATAAGTTTTTTTTAGGTTTTCCAAATAATTCTATTGTTTTAATTTCTATATAGTTTATTGGCATGATTTACTTTTTTTTTATGTTTCTACATGTGTTTTTGCATTTGATATGAATATATAAGTATCTATTTATAGTGAAAAGTAATTTGTTATCAATTAAATGCATTACACTTTTATTTTAAAAAATATTTAGTCATCTGAAAAATGATATCTCTCAACTTATTTTACTTATATTTTTAAAATAAATATAAGTATGCTAGTATATTATGTGTAGGAATCACATAGAAGAAAGATGATACAATCAAAATAGAAATAAACAACTATTGAAAATGAACATAAAAAATAAATCAAGTTTAATATTAATTATGTGATTTGTGTTATAAATGAAATACAATTTAAAAACATCCTTAACAATTGTATTATTTTCAAGTTTTCCTTGTACAAGAGACTAAACTACTCTAGGCATCTCATAGTAAATGGTTGATGTAGCACTAAACATTAAATGTTATGAGTGGTATCCTCTAGGAAACGATGTAGCACATACAATATACTCAAATAAAAGTGCGTTATTCTAACATATATTATGAATAGTAAAAATGTCAAGCATATAATAAGGGCCTATTTGCCCATACAATATACTCAAACAAAAGTGCGCTATTGTAACATATATTATGAATAGTAAAAATATCAAACATATAATAAGGGCCTTAGAATAGGAGTTTCAAGGCACCTTATACATAGAGGGGGTATGTAGGCCACCAAATAGAAACAAAGAAGTGAACTTGAGCATTACAAGCAGAGAAATTTGCACGATACAGCTAATGACATATAATGTATCAAAATAATTATGAATAGAAGAGATGAGATTAAATCTATTTTTGTGTAGAATAAATTAAGAGAAATAAAACAAACGTTCAATTAAGATTATTTCAATATTTTAATGTCAAGCATCTTGTAATCTACCATCAAAGAGCAATTAAAAATAAAACTAATAAATGAAAAAAGGTTGTACACTGTAAGCATGTTCAAATAAATAGAAAATTAAAGTAAAGTTTCTAATAAACATGATATATGGTAGAGAAAAGTAAAAAAAATATTTTTTGTAAACATTCTTCACTATCTTAAGCGTACCAAAAATTGTGATATTGCTATCAGGATTCAACTATGTAGTCTTTGAGTCAAACTCATTGACCCATGTTTCACGAGTAGTGGTTCACAAGAGCCCATCACTCATGAGAATGAATGGACCACTACACAAAGATCAATGGTCAATGAGTTTGACTCAAAAACTATAGAGTTGAATTCTGATAGCAATATCACAATTTGACTTGATGTGGAAAATAACTCCTACGTACCAAAAATGTTTTACTAGGGTTTTTGATGCAAAGGTAGTGAGCATAGTATTATTATAAAAAAAACTATATTAGGTTAGTGCCTAAAGTAGGCCAATGTGATTTAAAAGTGCAAGTTATAGGTTAATTAGGGGTACTACAAAGAAGCTCAAAACCAGAAACAAAGGAAACAAAAATTAAGCAATGAAGCAAGAGAATTAAGTTAGTAGGGTATAACACAATTACTAAGAGATGCTCAAAGGGAGCATGGAGTATATGAGTGTAATCTACATCACACTCGAGAGAAGAAGATGAGCTACGGTAGTGGCTAATCTCCCTACAAAATGCACTAAAGACAAAAAAATGTCAAACATTTTTTTTTTCAAATTCGCAAAAACAGAGCGATTTTTTTGCAATTTTTTTGTGGTTTTCGACCACAAAATATGCAAATCATAAAGAACAGATGGTGAAAATTTCGCGAAGATTTGATTTGTTTTCCAATTTTTGAAATTTAGTCAACCGTACATTTTGTAGGGAGTTCAACTCGTCCATGAGCTATTGTCCTTGTTGATAACCACCCTGTGTATAGTCTTTATGAGAATAGATTCAATTCACAATGCCCACATGAATAATCTTGGGAGAAAGATGGATGTTGCTAAAATCCCCACCAACGTCATTCAATTAGGGCCTGTTTGTTTGCTAGAATTAGACTAGAATTGGGATTGTCAAATCCTAGAATTGACATTTTTGATGTGTGTTCAAAACATGAAACTGGAATAGGGATTTTTTAATTCCAATTTACCCCCAAAACCAGCATTTGAATCTTCCACCTAAATAGGTAGAATTGAAAAATCAATTCTAATTCCACTTAAATGGAAATTGGGGGTAAAGCAAAATTTATAATATTTTGAAATCCATAGGCAAACTACATTTTCCATCTTCTCATTATGAATTCTAAGTGAGCCAAATGGTTCTAGCCATATTCCAATAACCATTTTCTGGATTTAAAACTTCCAAAATTGTCAAATACTAGAAATTGACAATTTCAGCATTATTTAATTCCAGCAACGAGACCCTTTTGAATGTAAAAATCTTGCAACCATCTTACAACCAGACCTTCAGAATGTAAAAATCTGTATAAAAGTTCTTCCATTCTTTTCTTCATAGATCAACAATTTGAACAGCGGCTATGCAGCCACGAAAATTGTTAACCATACGAAAGAGAGACACTTAGCTTTTTTTTCCAAAAGTTTGCAAAAAAATAAGCTATATAAAAAAATGATTATCGTGGCTGGATAGCCAGTAGTAGCAATTTGTGCTGATCACTCCATTTACGCTCCATCACGTTATTGAATAGACTGCTACTTTTCTTTATAATCTCTTATCATTGTCAGGTAGGCCACAAAACTAGTCCAAAATGACGACATCAGCACTGAATTATTAAATGGCTCTCTTTCTACGGGTGATGTAACTGCAAATCTATTGCCTCAAAAGCCACCATTGAAATGATCGTTTGCATTTCCAACAAAGGTGGACTCGTGATATCATTGCTGTGATTATTGCAGGACACGTGTAGACGAGCACTCAGTATAAGGAGCGTTTGAAGGACGTGGTGGTGTGGAGGGATTTTATTTTAATTATTTTTAGGAATTGATTAAAAATTAAAATGATTTAGAAAATTTATATATATTAGAGTTTTGTATTTATAATTATAAATATTATTGGAGTTTTTTATTTATAAATTATTTTTCAGAATAAAAATTTAATGTATATTTTGATATGTTTCGTCAATAAAGAAAAGATTGAAATTACGTTTAAAATAGATTTAAAAAATAAATTATATATTTATTTATTAAAAATAAATTAATTAATGTTAGTTGTAAGAAATTCTATGATATACTTCAAATAAAATTAAAGGTTATGAATATTTTTAGTGTACAATACATAAAATTCTATATTGACATTTGTGACATAAATTTTTTTTAAAAAATTTATAAAAGATATTCAATGCATAAAGAAGATTGGACAGATTGAATATCTTTTTTTTGGAAATTAAGTCTCCAATACAAAAATGTCAAATATCAAATATATCAATATTTCAAAAGTTGATTCCTTAACTTCAAATAAAATTATAGTTTTTAGATTTTGTTTATTGACATTTTCAAGAAAATAATTAGCTTAAATTATCTTGAATATCTAAAGAAAATTAAATAAGTTGAATATATCTTTTTAATATTTAAAGATTATTAAAAAATAAATAATATTATATCATAAAAATAAAAAATCTAAATTAGAAAACATCAAAATCAAATATATGAATATCCTGATTTTTAAATATTTTATTTAAAAAATTAAAAACAAAACAATTTTACCAAAATTCATAACCCAAAATAAAAACAATAGGATACCAACCAAGAATAATAATATACCAGTATCTTCCAATTATAGAACTACTTTATTATCACTCTTTAATTCCATGTCTTATTTAAAGGACATTCTACACTAAAAAGTCTTCATAAAGAAGTAAGAAACAAATTCATGAATTGAAATTCGATCCTAATTTGATTGTTAAGATCTACAGCAAGAGAGCGGACATGAAAAAGAAGATAGATTTAGCTTAAAGCTGTAGTCTGTGCGTTAAAAGGTAGTAAACAGGGGTGTGATGAACTGTGCATTGTGCATTGCCTCACTGCAGAAGGTGCAGATAAAACCCCTAATTTTAATGATATTATCCTCTTAAAACCCTTAATCTGTGGAGGGCCTCAGGCAATAAAATCAAATAGATTAAAGATTTTGCAATTGGGTGCATTATTGAGGTGCTTTTGTCTCTTGAGGGAGGATTTCATGAATATTTCTGGGTGAATTTGCTAGTTTGTGTTGCCCTAGGCCTTCAACCGATTGTATGAGGATCGAGCACTGTTATTTAGTCTAAATGTTTTTGTAAGACTGAAAGTAATAAATATGACAACTGTTACAAATTTTGAAGAACTGAGAACAATCGAAAACTTATAATCTTTAGATTGAACTCAAAAAATCCATAGATCTAAGTGGTGAAGAGTATTTTGTCAGCATATAATTTTAATTGAATGTTGATTATATCCAATTTCATCAAAAATTCAGTCTAATTTAACATGGTAGGTACAGTTAATCCATTAGCCCTTTTTAACTAACAGATACGAATATCAAATTCCCCCACAGATAAACCCTCAGACTTACCCTGATTATTCAACATAACACTCCCAATTCACCCCATATTAATTCTTCAATTACAGAATGGCAATTCTCCCCATACTGGAAAAAAATCTGTAAAAACGACAGAGAAGAGGCCATAACAATACACTGTTCACCCAAAGTTTTGTTCACTCTAGATCTCAACTCTTGCACAGAATAAAAATGCAAATTTGGCAGCAAAGCCACAGAATCCATTACCCAAAGATCCAAATTTAAGGAAAAACTCCATGACCATGAATCCAAGCTGTAGATTTATTTGCAGGATTCTTGAATTCAGACGTCATCCTAATTATTCCTGTCGGCATCCGAATTTTAAGACTTTTTGGAGGGGTATAAAAGAAGAACATTAAATGAAAATTTCATCTCTTGAGAGGGGATTCCATCAATATTTCTGAGTGAAGCTGCGAGAGTTTATGCTGCCCTAGGCCTTCAACCAATTGTATCTAAGGGTCAAGCACTGTTATTTAGGACCAAATGTTTAGGAGAACTTAATATAATATATATATATATGACAACTGTTATATGTTTTGAAGAATTGAAAGCAAAGGTTCATGACGTTGAAATCAAATCGAGAAACATAAAATTGATAAGAACTGAAAATAATAAACATGACAAGTCTTACGGTTTAATACTGATAAGAACTGAAAACAATAAACATGACAATTCTTACTGTTCAAATTTTTTAAACATCAAGAAGTTAAGGATTGAATCGATTGGTTGGTGTTGAGCATTCGTCAGCATATTATTTTGGTTGTGGGTCCACATAATCTTAAGATCCAATTTTAGTTGAATGTGGATTAAATTGGAATTTCAAAAATTCAGAATCTAATTTAACATGGTAGGTACAGTTCATCCATTCTAACAGATACAAGTACCAAATTCAAAAAAAATCCTCTCACCTACCCTGATTCTTCAACACAACACTCCCAATTCTCCCCATATTAAATCTTCAATACCAATCTCTCTATTCTCCCCATACTAATTATTTCATCAGTGTCTCCCAATTCTTCCCCAATTGAAAACAAAAAATAACACTGTAAAAAGGGCAGGAAAGAGGCCATAACAATACACTGTCCACCCCAAGTTTTGTTCAACCGGCATATCAGATCTCGTACACAACAAAATTCCAAATTTCACAGCAAAGCCACAGAATCCATCACCACAGATCCAAATTTAAAGAAAAACTCCATGACCACGAATCCAAGCTATAGATTTATTTGCAGGATTCCAGACATCAAATGTCATCTTAATTATTCCTGTCAGTATCCAAATTTTAAAAAAGAACCTTTTTAATATAAAACAAGAACATGAAATGAAAAATTTGGATAGAGCGCAAGAGACAACAGAAGAGGGCTAAAATCAATTAATGTCAGACATTGACGAAATCCCTTGAAATCTTGAGATAAAATGAAACAAAATCTAGAAATCGAAATCCTTTAAGATTTTCCGGACTTGTTCCAGAACCACGAAAAGCACGACGGTAAAAGGCCCTTGCCTAGTAACCGTCGGAATAAACCCTTTATAAAGCGCCATAGGACCCTCAGCTCTGACAGTCTTCAAAGCACAATCAAGAGCCCCGTTATAAGGCGCCGGCTGCCCGGGATCTGGCTTCATGTTCATGATCCGCGTCTTGATAACATCCACGGGGTTCGAAGCCACGGCGGCCACAAATCCAGCCCCAAAACTTGCCGTCACATGAGTTCCGATTCCGTCCGCCATTAAATGATGCGAAAGAATCGTCTCCTTGAACTGATCATACGACGCCAACTGAGACGCCGTAACAATCATAGCCCTCTGCACAGTCAAAGCCGAACCAGTCCAGAGCGAAGTAACCCCTTCCTGCCTCACCATTTGCGCCACAGCATCCGCCACACTCCTGTAGTTACGCCTCTGCTCCAATGGCAGCCGTCCGTCCGCCTGCATTCTCACCATCGCCACATCTGCCGGATTCCCGACAGCCGCTCCAATACCGCCGGCGAGCAAACCCGCCGCGATCTTCCTCATCAAAGGAAGGCTAGATTTCCCCTCCTCCTTCCATTTTTCCTTAAAGATTTCATAAAGCCCCATCCGAGTCGTGGAATACAGCAGCTGCCGCATCATGGTTGCAGAAACCCCTGAAAACAGCGCCATGGAACCCTCGGTTTGAATCACGCGGAGCCCTACGGTCAAAGGCCCGCCCTTTGGAGCTCCGACATTGAGCTCTCCTTGCAGTTGCATTCGAACTTTGATCAGATCTAGCGGGTGCGTCGAACATCCTGCTACTACAGAGGCTATTCCTCCTTCAACAAAACCCTTCAACACCATTTTTGAGGGGATTTTACTGTTCTGTAACAGCCCAGGAAATGGGTTTCATGACAGGGAAGAGGAGGAGGAGATACAGAGGAATGCGAGTCATCAGATTTGTGACTCCACTCAGAAGATCGAAGTCATGATTATATAGGTGAAGAGGCAGATTCGGGTCGTAACGGTAAAGTGGGAGGAAAGAGCAGGGAACCGCGTCCCCGGTCGGAGTGGAGAATCAGATCGATTTATTTGTATTTGTCGACGCCGCGTAACATTGACCTAGAATTCCACTTCATTTGCCACGTGGCCGGTTTTTAAGTTTTGAAAAGTTCTTATTGGTTGTTGATTCTTTCTCGTTATTCGGTCTGCCCATAGTGATTCAAGGTACCTAGACGTCAAGTTGTCATAGAAATGGTCTTCTTATTATATTATTTTAATGTACCATTTTGACACACCTCTTCTTTCATAGCTATTTGAAAGTCTTATTTTTAATTGGTTTTTTTTATATGAAAAATTTAAAAAGTTATTTTGTCCACTAGGCTTTGATTTTTTAATATAATTGAATGGTTTAAATGAATTTACTAAGGACAAGTCTTGTTAAGTGCAAAACCTCAATATCATGAAGGATGATGTGGAGATTTGGCCCAATGAATTCTCAATGGAATGGAGTTTTTTTATGAGTTAACAAAAATTATTAATAAGGTCTTGATTTTTTGGTAAAATTGAATAGTTGTAAATGAACTTACTAAGAATCAAAGTCTTGTTGAGTGTAAAGCCTCAGCATCATCAAGGATGATGATGAGATTGTGGCCCAAGCGAATTCAGGGGATACCCATCAATTCTTAACTCTCAGTCAAAGAAGTTTCAGCCTAAAAGCTCGTGCTATTTTATGCATGCATGCATTAATAGAGATGCATACCTACTCTTAAGAAAGATTATGCCTCAAGCCTATAGTCATAATAGGTTAATATATTAAGTGTGAGTGGGTGTGTAGGTGGTGTAACTCCTACAGGATTGGAGAGGCCTATCCCCTCCAGTGGGGAGTTGCCTCTAGATCTCTAGTTGGTAATGTATCTTAGAAAGCTTTCTTTGAAAGTATATTGTAACCTTGCTGATTTTAAAATAATATATTGGGTAGTTTTAGGAGGGAGGGGTTTTTCTTTCGAAAGGACTTTCCCCACATAAATCATTGTGTTGTATGAATGATATTTATGTTTAATTTTGTTTGATTTATGTAATTGTTGTAAAGATCTAAAAAAAAGTTGCATTTAACACTCCTCTCAAAATTAGTGTATGAAGTTAAAAAAAAGTTGCATTTAACACTCCTCTCAAAATTAGTGTATGAAGTTATTTTGCTACCTTATTTTCTTTACACATGCATGTTTTTGCATAGATACATACATACATACATACAACAAAACAAATATTTTGGATTTAATTTTAAAATTAAAATTCTCCAAAGATTCAAATAATTATTTCATATTAAATTATGATATTAGATCCAATTGAGTTATAGTCTACATGTACCATGATCTTCATGCTTGCGAGAGTAATATGTGTCTTGTAATTGATTTCAAGACCAAAAATTTCTCATATCTCATCTTGCATGAGAAAACTACTCGATGTTTTTTATATTAATCAATAGAAAAATAAGCGTGTTGACCCTTATAGAACCACAGCCTAAGGGCGTAAAAACCAACATCACAATATTAGCAGAAAAAACATCAAAAACTACCTAGAGAAGAACAAATGGCAAACAACCATAGATAAAGTGGTAAAATAGCCTATACACAACGAATTTATCATCACATTACAAATAATAATAATATTCAAGTAGTTCCTACTAATATAAATAACACAAATTAAACGACTACTAATGAAAATGTGCATCTTGGACATAAAATCTAGTTTAAGAGGCCAATATTTTTAAGAACCCCACGGGGCCACAAGGTGGTAAGAACCATAACCATCTAGGAATTAAGCATTATGAAGATGTCACAAATCGACTGGTACAACACATGGCTCCAATTGTTCGTAAGGAACTTGAATAAATACTTGTAATTATCTTCATCCTCTCTACCTTGCCAAGATTAATCTTATGTTGTAGTAGACAAGAGGAAGTTGCAGATTTGTGTGCATAACCCAAAGACTAAACCTAGAGATACTCCCCATCTTTTGTTCCATCTCCAACAATTTGGTTTTCTAGTTTTCCACTTATTAGATGCAGATTTTTGCCTTTCTAACAATATCTTTAAAGATGGCTCGCAAATACCCACATGAAAGACAAACTGAAACCAATAATTGATTCAAGCATGAAAACTTTCTACACCAACTCTTTTCTTATCTTGGAAGGTGCAACTACCTTCTTATGATGGAATACAACTAAAATGAAATTGGGTATGCTTTTGACTTGAAAATGGAAAAGGATTGCTAATATCTACTCATAGTTGTGACATAGATGCGAATAACGGGATTGTAAACAAAGGGGGAGAGATGGATGACACAAAGTTCAATCCTTCCTAACACCCACATGAAATAACTAGGAAAATGACATCAATCCCTTTTACATTGTGTAAATATTTAAGATTCAAATATCATTAAACATCCACACTTATAATCTACCATAACATATAAGGTTATCCCAAAATGACTACAACTAACTTAAGAAATCACAAACACAAAGAAGAACAAATAAACACAAAGTCTTTGATCCAGGAGCATCCTAGGTGTAAGAGCAATCTTGCATCACCCAAAAATATTTTTGTTTTTGTATTTAATAAGGGCTATCTTGTGCAGAGCTGCTATTTATGGAAACTTGCTATTTTTAGTAAGTTGGTCATACGATCTCAGAATGTTCTGATTTTACATGTGGAGGTTCATCTCAATCATATAAGCCTGCTAGTAAAGTTTCATGGCTAGATCGGGTCTAGTTTTGAAGATATTGAAGATTTTCGGTATTGGCAGCAGGGTATAGAAACTTTGAACTCAATTTTGAAGGCTTTAGAGGCCCCGGATGAGGTTGAAAATTTAGGTGACAAGCACTTGCACAAGTCAAGCCTGTAGAGCGCTTCGTGGCCTTTTTGAAATGAGGTTATAATAGTCAATCGGGTCAACTAGTGATGACTTATGGTTTTCAAAAGTTGGGTCACTTGAAATTGCGGAAAATAATTTTCCTTCAAAATTTTTGTTCGAATTTCAAAAGTTATTTTGAGCTGACTTTGATGTAATAAATTGAAAAATAAAATAATTCTAAGTTTGGTAGGCCCTAAGGGCCAAATTTTTGGAACCTTCTCGGGTGGTGGAAAATGCCTATATAAAGAAGGCCCGTAGTGTTGTCTAGGGCAGTTCTGGGTATTGATTCGAGGCTTTGTCCTACATAATATTGTAAGGGAATGCCCATGTGGCTTTGCATATTGTAATTCTGAAAGTTTGTAATTCCACATTTGTGGAGATAATAAGAAGCCAATTTTTTGTTCTTGCATATGGTTGTTGTTTCTCTATTTTTGTTATGTGTTTGTGGTATTAAGGGGAGCACCCTTCATCAGTCTTAGAAGCCCCCCTTTATTTCTTGGACTAAATTGCAAAATTCGAAGCCTTTTTTCCTGTACAATAGATCAAGACTGAAAATAGAAAAACCATCTACTCCCCTTTCTGAGAAAAAGCTTTAGAAGAATTGTTGAAAAATTATTGAGCATGTCAGTTTTGGGTGTGTTGACATTTTTATCATTGATGTCAACATACTAATTGTTGTTTCAGACAGTGTGTTTAGTATGTTCAATGAAGAGGATTTAAGTGATCAGGTGATATGTTGAATATCTTGAGTTGTGATCATCAGGTGTTGTTTAGAGGTGTATGTAGATGATCTATAGAGGCTCGTAGAAGTTTGGGTGACAGTTTGAGTAAGGTATGATCAAGTTTATGGTTGTTGATGTTACAGTGTTCCTGTGTACAATGGATGAGTATTTGGTTTGGTATGTCTTGGATTTGATATTTCAGAGGTTGTGAAGCTAATGATTACATGGTGCCTTATCATTGTGTTCACAACTAGTGTTGTTCATGACTCAGAGTACAACAAGTTATCTTTTGTTATGAAAAAGTTTGGTATATTAGTGTTCTTGATGATCAGAGATAAAGATGAATTTGGATTTTGTATTGAAGATGATGTGAAGGCTCTAGATGGTATTAATGCTGCTTATTGGTGTTCTTGGATCATGTGATGATCATGCTATTGGTGTGCATTGATTGAGGTGATTGGATTTGTTACTTTGGTTGTGTGTTGGTGTTTCTTCATTTAGGTCCTAGCTGACTTGATGGAGTAACATATTGTGATTCTTGATGTTGTCTTGGCGACACACAATTGTGTTCAAGGTTGAAGATTTGGGTCATATCTAAGTCTTGGTCGACTTGATTTGGATCACATTACAGATTGATCATAATGTTAATATCTTTTATTATAATAGGTCTTAGTCGACCTAGTGGTTGATTATTCTTTGTAATCGATATAAATAAGAAATAATTTTGTAATTGAAAAGGGATGTAGAGAAAGGAGAGTGTGTGTATTTTTGTTATGCACTTAAGGTAGAGTTTGTACTTCATTGGAACTATTTTGGCATAGGAGATGCTATTTGTTAGTTCAATTGTAATGGATTATATGTCTACCTTGTTGTAATCGAAGATAGATCGGTGAACCTGACTAAGGGCCACATATGAGATTGTATTGTGATCAGTGTGCTCTAGGAAGTGAGCCTATAGATTGGTATGTAAGCATGTGGTTGCAAGTGCATCCCTTTTTCTTTATTTTTCTCTTAATAAAGCACTGCTTTTAATATATTACATTCATCTAGTGGGTTGATTCCCACCAGGGTTTTCCCTTATCTGGATTTCCTCAAGAACAAATCTTAGTGTTTTGTGTTGTATGATGTGGATCTTGCATTATGGTTTATGTTTAAGATCTAAGTAGCTAAAGTGGAATTCAAATTATTAAGTGTACACAACTGATTCACACCCCCCCCCTCTCAGTAGTGCTTGCCTCCTTTTGGGCCCAACAAGAACAAGCACCAACTCCAATGTTCTAATTAACTTGATAGACTTCTATTATCATGTTAGGGAATCATGTAAGATTGTAGACTTTGAAACTAATTATTTCCTTGTTCAAGAAAAGGCCCAACTTTATGCTTTCCATGTGGTTTATTTCTCTTGTAAGAGCTATGTGTACTGCATGTAGCTCGACACTTTGATCATGGTCAATGATTTAATACTTGTTATGTTCCAATGACCCAATGACCTTGTAGATTTTTTTCATAATCTTCATATGGGAACATCCATTTAGAGTCTAGGTCTGTCCATTCTATTTGGTCAAGATCACCAATAGTAGTGAATATACATCTTCTCATATTTCTTATGAAATATATGAAACTTTTAAAAATACTTATGAAATTTGGTAAAGATCTTTTCAAGGGCATCAAGGGCATACATGAGGATTGATTACACTATCATTAATAGGATCTGAAAGTTTAACATGTGGTTAGTTTTTAAATTGGGTCCAACAATAGGCTCTGATTGGGGACAAGGATTGCATAGGACAAAGAGATTCTAGAACTTTGAAAAAATATGAGAATGAAGACTGTTGCCTTGTTTATTAGGTGCAGAGTCAAAGAAATAGCAGAGGAAAATGATCTAATTACAAGGGTGGAGGGGAGATGGGCTCAAAAAAAAACTTCAAAGCCAAAACCAACTACACCTACAACACACTAATAATTACTTTCAAATTGATAGGGTAGGAAGCTCCTACCTCTAGTAATGCTTTAGGCTACTCAAATGAAACCATCAACTGGATGAGAGAAATATAAGCCCCTATGGAACAAGAAACTATGACCATAAGATGATATTGAAAAGAACTGTCAGGTGACTAAGCCAATGCCAAAATTCAGACTAATATGATGTAGGAAGTTTCTGTGATCCCACTCATGCCCAAATAACCATTCTTCATTGTAAATTTTTGGGCTTTCTTGCATAATGACTTCTATCTTTTTGTCAATTATTTCAGCAATCTTGGCATGTGCATGATAACTTGGATTGAGGGATATCAACCCATGAACATGACAGGCTTGATATAGCTTGTGATGTGAACACATTTGAGCCTATGCAAGCATGAAATATGGCTCTTCATTAATAGCTAAAAATTCTTTCATAGAAATATTGACATCACAAATACTTAAACAAACCTCCCTTTCAATTTTTTTTATCACGATCTCTATTAATACATTTGAATATTTTAGGCTCATGATGGAACTAATTTTTTTAAATTTCTCTTCAAATGTTCCCTTAATTGAAATCTCATCAATATCTTTAGAGGAAAAACAACTTCTTCTTCTAAAGAGAATGAAAATACCTTTGGGAGTTTTCTTGTAGTCATCTCTCTGCCAACATGTGCTTCTATAGGATCTTTCATTTCTATCACCTCTGCCCTTTTGTAATTTTCTTCTTGGGATGCATGTTCTAAAAATTTATCAACCGAAGAGTAACCTTCTTTACCATATTCTAGTTCAACCTTTTGCACTCATTGGAGTGAAGGAGAATGATTCTTTTTAAGAACAGATTGCATGTGACCATGAAATTTTCTCAAAGGCTCAACTTACTTCAAATCATCAAGGGTCTAATTTTCTTGAATAGTAGTTTCAAGAAAAGAACCAACTTCCTTTTTATGTTTTTGGCCCGCAAGAAACTCACTTTTAAATCCATCTTTCTCTTTCATATTTTGTAGATCTTAGTGTAGGGAAGGATGGACTTTTCCCAAATCAAGTTGCAAGCCAGCATAGAAATTCCTCAAGAAATTAATTTTCATTTTTTTCTCCTTTACAGGATCACAAGGGAAATCTTCTTCATCCTCATCACTATAATCGTCAATCATAGGATCATGGTACAATGGTCTTTCCTGAATCCAGGCCATGATTTAGGATTCAAAATAACACAGAGTCGCCAACCTTCCTTCTAGGGGAGGTACCTTCATATTTTTTAGGAAATGTAGTATCAGTACTTTGATTTCTTCCCTGAAAAAGTCGCCAAAAATATGTTAGTTGCGGATTTTTGCCTTTCTAACAATATCTTTAAAGATGACTCGCAAATGCCCAAATGAAAGACAAAACTGAAACCAACAATTGAGTCAAGCATGAAAAATTTCTACACCAACTCTTTGCTTATTTTGGAAGGCACAACTACCTTCTTATGATGGAAAATAACTAAAAAGAAATTGGATATGGTTTTAACCTGAAAGAAGAAAAGACTTGCTAACATCTAATCATAGCTATGACACATATGTGAATAACATGATTATAAACAAATGGGGAGAGACGAATGCCACAAATTCCAATCCTTCCTAATACCCACATGAAATAACTAGGAAAATTACAGCAATCCCTTTTAGATTGTGTAAATACTTAAGATTCAAAGATCATTATACATCCACACTTGTAATCTACCATAACAAATAAGGTTATCTAAGAATGAATGCAATCGAATTAAGAAAACCACAGTCATAAAGAAGAAAAATAAATGCAAGTCATAGAATCTCCCCTTTATTTCTTGGACAAAATCAAAAAGTTCAAAGCATTTGTTCACACTACAGCAAAACAGGCAAATAGCGCCAGATTTTAGTATAGTTTTTACTCTGAAATGAGCCTCTATGATGGCAACAAATTTGATTCCCAAACACGTCTACCATTTAACATCCTATTTAGTTTCATAGTTCAAACACACGTTGGGTTGGATTTGGAATTGACACTTGCGCCACAACCTTGCACGCACTATTTGTTGTGCCGAGAAAAGAACCAGCCAATTGCATTCTCTTAGAAACAAGTTTTGCAATAAAAATGACATTGGATTTGGCATCAAATTTTGCTTATCTTGTTTCTTTTGATTTTTCTTCTAGATTGTATTCTTGTGTTTCTTATAGTTGTGCTTCTATTATAATGTCCTTTGTTGCTTCTGATTTTGCATCAGGTTTAGCTTCTCATTTTGCTTCTATTATAACACCATTTTTGTTTATGGTTTTGCTTTGAAATTGGTTTCCTATTTTGCTTCCATTTTTGCTTCTATTATAACATCATTTTTTTCTTCTAGTTTTGCTTCCACTTTGGCTTCACATTTTGTTGAACCAATTTTTCTTTTGTTTTTGCTTCCAATTTTGCTTAAGTTTTTTCTTCTATTTTTTCTTTCATTTGTGCTTATGGTTTTGCTTCCATTTTGGCTTCACATTTTGCTTCCAATTTTGCTTATGATTTCGCTTCAAGTTTTTCTTCTAGTTTTTCTTCCATTATAACATAGTTTTTGGCTTACAGTTTCTCTTCAAGTTTTGTTTCTAGTTTTTCTTCTTGTGTTGCTTCTGGTTTTTTTTCCATTATCACCATTTTTTGCTTCTAGTTTGATGTCTATTATGACACCACTTGTTACTTCCACTTTTTCTTTTGCTTTTACTTCCAAGTTTTCTTCTCTTTTGCTCTCTTTTTTGCTTCCATTGTGTTCTACTAGTTTTTCTTTTTTTTTCCAAATTTTCTTCTTTTGTTTCTTCTAAAATTGCTTCCATTATTACTCCTTTGTTTTCTACCATAATTGCTTCTATTTTTGCTTCCAAGATTATTTCTAGTTTGGCTTCCATTGTTGCTTTTTTTACTTCTAAAAGTGCTTCTTATTTTACTTCCATTTCTTATTAATTTAATATATTTTATTCCAATCATGAAACCCATATAGAGACCAAGAAGGTGCACATCAAAATATATATAATTTAATTGAATTTGACAACATCCATCTTTAGCAGCAAATTAAAATTATCATTTGTAATAAATAGTCATCCAAAAATCATTGATCACTTTTAATATATATAAATTGACAAGTGAATATTGATAATATCATCATATATAAATAAAAAAAGTGAAATTTCAATATGCCAGTAGATCAAGAATATGCCAAAATGATACATGTCCAACAGTGGACATAAGTCAAAATGATACATGTATAAATGATATAAGTAAAAATGATAAATTATGTAACTAAAAATGATACAAGTTAAGATTATATGAAAATGGTACATGTAAATATCAACTCCATAATATGGTACTACAGGTCATGAAAATGATACATATGACAGTAACTGTGAAAAAGAGGCATCATAACGATATATCAGCAACCATCCATTATGTAGTTTATATGATCACGAATGTCACTGGCTACTAGCAGTGACTACCTCATCATCATCATCACCATTATAGTCATTGTCAATATAAGCATCATCGTCATTGGCTTTGACATCTTTTGTATCTATGTCATCATCATCCTTTATCGTGTGATCTAGACCAGAACCAACATATTTTGGGTCTGTATCTTGAGGATCATCTTCATCTTCTGGAAGACCCAATTTATGCCCCAAAAAAGATTATTTTTATTAAAAGTTATTATTTATTTAATGCAATAAAATATGTTTATGTTATATATCTAGTATTACAACATATGAAACAAAAACATAATCATATTACATGAATCAACAACTAAACTGGATTGAAACAGATGACAAAAATGTAGTTCTTAGTAAACAAATAGGAAGTTACTTTGTACTACCTTGGCTATAGGAACAATCACATAACAAAGTTCTAATGGTTGTAGGATGTAATGCCCAAACAAATTAAACACTAGATTGGACATCACACAACCTATTTATTCTACTCCAACTTAACTATGTTGCAAATATTTTTTTTTATATTTTTTTTGTTTGTTAGCTAGGTCCAAACCTGATATCACATCTACTCAGAACAAGAGACTTTATAACAACGTTCAAAGAATGATCAAGACTTGCAATTGCATACCTGGGAACTCCCTTCATGTTCTATATGTTTGTCTCTCATCCTAATTACTTGTACCTGCATACATGACTACCAGCTAGGTGCATAATATAGGGTCCATTAAAGGTTAGATACATGATCACATGAATAATTCCCTCAACAATATGACACAAATAAATAAAGAAGTATTTACATCATAGTACAGATAGTCAAAGGAATGTATGGGCTATGAAGAAAGAGCAGACCATTATTAATTTAATTCTTCAAGGACACGTTACCCAAGCCTTTTCAAGAAACCAATAAATAGATTTCTAATAGCTACATTCTCACTAGGTAAGTTTACTCTATAATTACTCAATAAGCTTCTTACCAATTACCTTAAAGTGTCATTAAAAAAAAAAAAATCTCCTAAGCTGATGTATGAATATCATTAGGTGAATAGCAATGGAAAAATAATAACAAATGTCATGCTCTCCTCCCATCCAAATGACATCATGAGACCTTTGAGGTCCTAGTCAACCCTCGAGCAAGTAAAAGCTTTTTGCACCATTATGATCAATGGTGAGATTGATTTCCGTGTCACAACTTAATAGATAGGTTATCCATTAAGGATCTTAGTAACTATAACAAACTTAATACTATTCAAGATTACATAACCGATTGAGAACCCACTTAACCATGTTGCACCTCATTTTCTACATAATCCATATAAACATGGTGGTATTTCCTTATCAAGATAAAAGGATATATTTCACCATTGTTTCATTGAACTATAGGCTAATAACTGCATTATTAGAATGAAAGTTACTTACTCCAAATCCACATCCCATTGACATACTAATAAGTCCTCATGTGTTTTAACGTAGTATTAACGAGGTTCATATTTAAAAACTCAAATAAGGGATTTTAGATACTATCAAAATGAAGTATGACTACCTAGAAGTGAAGGTAAATAATTTATAAGGAAAACGTTTGATACATAAGCAAATAAATATTATGTACAATAATAGCACAACACGATCTTAGTATGATATTCTTTAACTCTTATGTAAACTAATACAACATAAATTCTCAATAGTATTACACATCTCGTACATATTAATAAGTCCTTCATGATTAATTGTTGTACATCCCTTTTTTTTATTACCAATTAAATAACAAAACATTATCTCGTTTGATTTATATAACATAATTAGAAGTTAACAAAATGAATAGGTTATACTACTTGTCATGTTCAAATAAGAAATGGTTATCATTACCTACCTAAATGTCGCTACCTTGCTTTTGCATTTGTAAAAAAAAACCCTCAAGAATGTGCTTAACAACTTATCTAGCAGATCTGTCCCCTAAGGATGCATTCACATTTCCATATCCATGTGCTATGGCTACTTTGATTTTCTTAATCACAAGTCATTTCTATATTTTGGGGCTACTTCTAGGCCCTATTATTGCTTTCACACATTTTCTTATTCCCTACTAAAAAGAACTTGGTGAAGCATTGTCTAGATAACTGAGATTGAATACTAGCATTGACCTTGCACTTTGTTTCTTATCCATTGTGATTTTCAACATTATGTTACTTTACGTGGACGGTGGAGCCAATGCACAAATTAGAGCTTTTTTCTACATCCACTCTTCTCAAGAGATTATTGCAAAACTCTAGTGCAATTTTCATAAGTTGATCAAGCAATTAGAGTCTCGTTAAATACAGATGACATTATTTCATATAGATCTCAGCAACCAATTACTAAGTAAAATGACAAAAAGGAAGAATTGACCGGTTCTCCCATTTAAGGATACAACTCGTAACATTTTGAAATAGATAGATTACTGAAACCGTTAAAAACATAACATTTGCAAATGCAAAATTTGAAACCCTTTTCATCCAGCTGAGCCAACGCACAACAATATCATCAATTCATTATTCATTCTTTCATAAGCTCTACCCCAATCACATTAACGCTACCCAACTCTTATAAATTGCACAAACTTAGAAACCACACTCGCACCCCATCTTCAATTTCTTCACATGGCTAATAAAGAAAAAAGCCACATACACTCCTTCCTTAGCATACAAACATTTCTTCATACACCCTGCTACTATAAACTCGTGCACATCTTCTCATGTATGCACAAAAACAAGATACCATAAAGGCTTGACTCTTCAGTATTCTACATGAACAGGAGACAACTATTGTATATATATGTATGGTGGGGGAACAACACTTAGAAACTAGGCTCGATCACCAAAAATACCTAGTCACAGCAAGTGTAAACTTTAACACACTGTATCTCAGACTTTATTTGTATTGTGCTGAGTCATATATTTTTCTAATCTCCATCCAACTCTCTATATGAAATACTAATAATATCACTACTGATTATGTAATGTCCGCACAACACTTTCATAAATGTTTATTCACACACTCGGGTTACGCACTTCCTCATATATAATATCCATTTTCAGGTACACACAATTTTTAGCTTCTTGAAATGCTGCATCCGCAGTGCAGTAAAATGAGACCTATATCCCAATGTTCAACACCTAGAAAAATAGCATCACACAGATTAATATGACTCTTATATTCTGGAAATGCTACACCTTCCATTGGATTTGACAGCCTAGGTTCTCAATCATCAACACACTACCAGACATGTCCTCTCAAGGGTTTACATTTGATGCAGGGCCCTCTGCAGGTCATAATCTCATACAGAAACTTCCGGAGGTCATAACTTTTGACTCAGGTCTGAGTTTTTGCTAAGATTTTTCGGGTGCATGCCTCAGGTGGTGGCATTTGTTTTGCCAATGATCTCAAATTGATTGGGGCCCATTTTAGCACATTTTCAGGAGCTGGAAGTTTCATCTCGGGCTCTGAAATCAGCTTTTAGTGTTTTTTCTCTAGTTTTTAGAAAGTTCTATTTTGTAATAAATTTGAGTTTATGTTATCAAATCTTGGATATTAGTTGGCAATTCATTCTAACTTAGTCGAGGGCATGTTTAGGGAAAATCTCATCTTTTTAGGTGTTGTTTCAAAAATTACCAAAAATGGCAAAAAACACCTGTGGAAAAAAACTGCCAAAAAGGGTAATTTTTAGATTTCTTATTTTTTCTAGTTTTTTGGTTACTTAAGAGTTTGTAGCGAATTGTAGAGGCAGTCAGTGATGAATGAGAAATATTGAAGTACTCAAATCTATGTAATTGTCTTGTGATCGATTTTATTGTTAACAGAGTATGTTGTGCTACATCATTTGGTATCAGAGCAGGAAGATGGTTGGGAGAGGAAGAGGAAAAGGAAGAGGAGGCGTAACACTGATGCAAAGATTGATGTTGGATATGCAAAGATAGATTGAATGACTCAGTGAATGAATGGATAATCAATGGATACAAGGAGGGAATGAATCTGATGAAGAGGGAAACCAAAGAGGTGCTGACCAAAATGAAGAATATATAAGAGAAAGGCTGGAAGAAATGAGCTATGAAGATAGAGTTCTCAGGGATTTGGAAGGAAGGAGTGAATCAATCAAGGTTGACATTTTAGACTACGCTAGTAGTCTTAAGTCAGAAGAATTAATAGACTGGCTAAATGAGATGGAAATTTTTTTTGAATGGAAGCCTATGATAGAAGAAAAGAAGATGAAGTTTGCATGCACAAAACTAAAAGGACATGCAATGATATGGTGGGATCATCTCCAAAAGGAAAAAACTAGAAAAGGAAAGGAAAAGATTAAGACATGGAGCAAGATGGAGAAAAAGCTCAAAGAAAAATTCTTACCCATGGATTATTCACAAACCCTCTTTCGCAGGTTCCAAAATTTGAAACAGAACTTGTCTTCAGTGCAAGACTATACAAATGAATTCTACAAGCTATCCATGTGCATAGAGCATCAAGAAAATAATGAGTAGATGGCTGCTAGATATATGAATGGCCTAAAATTCTCCATCCAAGATGAGTTGAGCATGCATCGTGTCAACAGTATGGAAGAAGCCTACCAATTAGCCCTGAAGGTTGAAGAAAAGCAGAATAGGCAATATATCTAGAGGAATCGAGGTGGTCGAAGGGGTACCTCAACTCCATTTCGAGGAGGTTCTAATAATGTTCAGGGAGATCCTTTTCAAGGATTCGAAAAAAATATAGACACTAGGCAAGATCCTCCAAATCAAGAAAGAGGAAGGGGGTTCCAAAGAGGACGAGGTTACGGAAGCGGAAGAGGCTGGGAAAATCAAAGAAGGCCTTTCACTTGTTTTAGGTGTGGAGAAGAAGGACACAGAGCCTTTGAATGTTCCAATTATAACACACTAGAAAGAAATCAAGGAGGACAACCTAGAGTGAACCTGGTTTAGCCAGAATTCATAGAAGTAGGAACAAAACAAGAAGTCCTACTAGACGTGGGAGAAACTCTCATGATGAGGAGATCAATGATCATTCTAGAGAAGGAAGAAGTCCTTGCAAAGAGCTCTGATGAATCATGGCTTCGAACCAACATCTTTCGATCTAGATGCACCTCAGGCCGAAAGGTATGCCAAGTTATTGTTGATGGGGGTAGTTGTGAGAATATGGTAGCTAAGGAAATGGTAGAGAAATTAAATTTGCAATGTGAGAAACATCCTTGTCCTTACCGTATTGCATGGTTTAAGAAAGGAAATGAGGTTACAGTTGATAAAAGATGTTTAGTTAGGTTTACTATAGGAAAAATATATAAGGATGATATATGGTGTGATGTTATTCCTATGGATGCTTGTCATATTTTGTTGGGAAGGCCATGGCAGTATGATAGGAAGATCATGCATGATGGAGAGAAAAATACATATACCTTCTGGAAGGATGGCTCTAAAGTGACTCTCTTGCCACTTAAGGATGAAAGGAAGAATGAGACCATGTTGTCTGCAAAGGACACTATCAAAGAAATGAAGGTGACAGGTCGCTACTATGCATTGGTAGTAAAAAGGGGAGAAGAACTTGAAGACATAATACCACATGACGTAGTAAAGATACTAGAAGAATTTGTTGATGTTATTCCAAATGAGCTACCTGATGGTCTCCCACCAAAAAGGGATATACAACACCATATTGATCTGATTCCTGGAGCAACTATTCCTAATCAAGCAGCTTATCGACTGAACCCAACACAACATGCAGAGCTCAACAAACAAGTAACAGAACTGGTTGAGAAAGGCCTGGTTAGAGAAAGCATGAGTCCATGTGTTGTGCCGACATTGTTGACCCCAAAGAAGGATGGAACATGGAGGATGTGCACTGATAGTAGAGCAATTAATAAGATTACTATCAAGTATCAATTTCCTATTCCTCGTATAGAGGATATGATGGATGAATTAGCAGGGGCCAAATACTTCAACAAGATTGATCTATGAAGTGGATACCACCAGATTCAAATTCGTGAAGGAGATGAGTGGAAGACAACTTTTGAGACCAGGGATGGCTTGTATGAATGGATGGTTATGCCATTTGGGCTTTCTAATGCACCAAGTACATTCATGAGATTGATGAATACTGTCTTACAACCCTACATTGGTAAGTTTGTTGTAGTTTATTTTGATGATATCCTAATTTATAGCAAAAACAAAGGAGACCACCTAGAACACTTAAGGACCATCCTGAGGAAAGAGAAGCTCTATGAAAATTTAAAGAAGTGTAGATTCATGCAAAATAGTTTGACTTTTCTGGGCTTTGTCATTGGTGAAGATGGTGTTCAAATGGACCTAGAAAAGGTCAAGGCAATACTAGAATGGCCTAGTCCATCCAGCATAATAAGGGTAAGGAGTTTTCAAGGATTGGCAACCTTCTATAGAAAGTTCATTCAGAATTTTAGTAGTATTGTAGCACCCATCACAGATTGTACGAAAGGAAGGGAATTCACATGGACAATAGATGTTGAACAGAGTTTCCAATTCTTGAAGAAAAAGGTAACTGAAGCTCCTATATTGGCACTTCCAAATTTTGATAAAGTATTTGAAGTAGAGTGTGATGCTTCCCATGTTGGGATAGGTGTTGTTCTTAGCCAGACAGGTAAACCAATAGCCTTTTTCAATAAAAAGTTAAATGATGCAAGGAAGAACTATTCTACCTATGATTTAGAATTTTATGCTATTGTTCAAGCCTTAAGGCATTGGAGGCATTATCTGGTCCCACAAGAATTTGTACTATTTACAGATCACTTGGCCTTGAAGTATGTGAACACACAAAAGAAATTGAATAGTAGGCATGCTAAATGGGTGTCTTTCTTGCAAGGGTATAATTTTGTTTTGAAGCATAAGTCTGGAAAGCAGAACCAGGTTGCTGATGCCCTAAGTCGGTGTGTTACACTCATAACTACAATGGAATTAGAGGTCATTGGTTTTGATGCTATTAAAGTTTTTTATGAGGTTGATGATGATTTTTGGGAAATTATAGAGAAGATTAAAGAACCAGGAACTAATCTTTTGGATCACATGAGAGGCGAATACTTTATGCAGGATGGTTACCTCTTTAAAGGGAATCAACTTTGTATGCCAGCTGGTTCCATGAGGGAAAATATTATCCAGGAATTTTATAGTGGTGGTTTGGCTGGTCTCTTTGGGAAGGACAAGACAATAGCTTTGGTTGAAGACAAGTACTACTGGCCCAAATTGAAAAGGGACATTACCAAGTATGTGGCAAGGTGCATAATCTGTCAAGTGGCTAAAGGTCACTCCCAAAACATAGGATTGTATACACCTCTACCTGTACCCCTCGAGCCATGGATAGATGTGAGTATGGATTTTGTATTGGGGCTTCCCCACACCCAGCGAGGTATAGATTCTATCTTTGTAGTTGTTGATAGATTCTCTAAGATGGCTCATTTTATTGCTTGTAAAAAAACTAATGATGCCACAAGGATAGCCAACTTATTTTTTTCAGAAGTTGTTAGACTCCATGGCATTCCAAAGACTATCACTTCTAACAGGGCTACTAAGTTTTTGAGTCATTTTTGGAGGACCTTATGGAAGAAGATGGGAACATAGTTGCAGTTCAGTAGTGCCTATCATCCCCAAACTGATGGGCAAATTGAGGTAGTCAATCGGAGTTTGGGAAACCTATTACGGTGTATTGTTGGTGAAAAGCCCAAGCAGTGGGACTTAGCATTGCCTCAAGCAGAGTTTGCTTACAACAATTATGTTAACAGATCAATTGGAAAATCTCCTTTTCAGATCATATATGGTAAGAATCCTCAGGGTGTTTTGGACCTTGTACAACTCCCTGTGCAAGATAGAATTAGTGATGATGGGGAAGCATTTGTTGAACACCTTCAACATGATGTGAGGAGTAAATTAAAGGATAGCAATGAGCGATATAAGGATGCTGCAGATGCCACTAGAAGGAGACAGGTATTTAATGCAAGTGATTTGGTGATGGTATACTTGAGGCATGAGTGATTTCCCACTGGCACATATCATAAGCTAAAATAAAAAAAGATAGGTCCTTGCCAAATTTTGAAGAAGATCAATGATAATGCTTATGAGGTTTCTCTACCAGATGATCTGGATATTTCTCCTGTCTTTAATGTTTCTGATTTATATGCATTTCATGGAGAACTACCTTAGCTAGCCAGTATAGATGAGGTGGATTGGCATCACCACCTTCCAAGCAAAAAGAAGGAAATGATTGCCCACATTTTGGACAAGCAGTCTACAGTCACCCGGAATGGTCATTATAATAGGTACCTGATTCAGTGGGAGGGATTACCAGCAACAAATAGCACCTGGATCTTAGAATGGGAAGTGATGAATTTGGACCTTGCAAAGTTACATTAGTTCACAAAAAACCACTTGTAGGAGCTGCATTCCTTTAAAGAAGGGGTGAATGATGCAGGGCCCTCTGTGGGTCATAATCTCATACAGAAACTTCCGGAGGTCATAACTTTTGACTCAGGTATGGGTTTTTGCGAAGATTTTTCGGGTGTGTGCCTCAGGTGGTGGCATTTGTTTTGCAAATGATCTCAGATTGATTAGGGCCCATTTTAGCACATTTTCGGGAGCTGAAAGTTTCATCTTGGGCTCTGAAATCAGCTTTTAGTGTTTTTTCTCTAGTTTTTAGAAAGTTCTATTTTGTAATAAATTTGAGTTTATGTTATCAAATCTCGGATATTAGTTGGCAATTCATTCTAACTTAGTCGAGGGCATGTTTAGGGAAAATATTATCTTTTTAGGTGTTGTTTCAAAAATTACCAAAAATGGCAAAAAACACCTGTGGAAAAAAACTACCAAAAAGGGTAATTTTTGGATTTCTTGTTTTTTCTAGTTGTTTTGGTTACTTAAGAGTTTGCAGTGAATTGTAGAGGTATTCAGTGATGAATGAGGAATATTGAAGGACTCAAATATGTGTAATTGTCTTGTGATCGATTTTATTGTTAATAGTGTGTTGTGCTACATCAACATTTAGACAAGATATAAATCAAGCAAACGCAAGTTTAATACCAAAAAAATCTTCACAAGCAGGTGTAGTTGTAAACTTTATATTCACAGAACAATCCTGATGTACCAAAAGAAACGTAAAAGGAAAGATATTTGCTACATACATGTATCAAACCTCATTTAAAGCTGAAACTTTTTGATCTCTGCAAAATTTCTGATATAATGGCGGAAAGGCCTACCTCATAACCAGTCATCCCCTCTCCATGAATAGATCACCCTCTCCCTTCCTCTTGCTCTTCCCCCTTTCTCCTCTTTACGATAGCTCCTACCCCACTTCCTCTCTAGAGTTGTCAGTGTCCCTCCCTTTATTTACCTACATGCCCTCCTTTTTGAGTGAGGGAGGCCATGATATCTTCATGGCACTGACATGCCCTACTGTCCACCCTCGTCCTATAGAGCTGCCTATTTCTTTTCAAGAAAATTTTTTTATCTACCATATTAATTCTTGACATAGAAAGCAATGTGACTGTGGCACCCAATATGAGGATGAATGTAATATTCATGAGTTAATTCAGAATTAACTAATATCGTTAATGATTTGTACCTATTATTCATGTTTTGTTAAGGTAGCACCTCTCCAGGAAGATATTTGAAAATATGATGGCACTAACAAGTTTATTACAAATTGATAAAACCTTCCATATAAAACTAAGTTAACAAATGACGGTTCTTTTATAGTTCAAACCAAAATAAACTCTTTTCACTTATAGAAATGTCAATTACATCATTAAATATAAAGTAAATGAATCACAATTTATTTTATTTGAACAACCTACACTGAATATTTTAAGATCTTTGATCAGTTTTTAATTGACCAACGAAGCTCTTTATATATTCACTAAAGTTTATCATATTGGTTAACAACTATAAAGAAATTTACCAATTTATATTGTTTAGATCAAATATCCGCTATATTGTTGGCCAATACTTACCTTCGCTACCTAAAATATAATTGTTTTCTTTGTGATTTGTATTTATTATAACATTAAATACTTTAAAATTGGAAACCTCAAATATTATTTTCTTCCATAAGGAATAAATATAATCTTATTGACAAATTTTATTTACTATAGAAGGGAAATATAAATCTTTTATAGAGCTAAACAATTAAAAGGTAAAAATCATAAAATAAATTCCTTAAAAACTAAAAGGTATGATATATGTTATTTGTGCTATCACTTCATCTATGAACTAGCATTCTTAAACCACCTAACTTCAAGTCCAAAATGCAAGGTTGGCTTATTCTGTAAATGGCATTATATATATTGTCTAGTCACTCAATACAATTCTAAGAAAGAATGTAAAGAATTAGCACAAGTAATGAAATCAATGAGGAATTACTCATTCTAAAACCCGTAGAAAAGCTTTACTATTTGAGTACTACATTTCAAATTGTTTAAGCTATATGTTTGATATCCTATCCATATCCAATAACTACAAAACTTATGCATGCATTCAACATACCTCTTTTCTTGACTACTTGCATTTGTGTTGCTAGGGGCTTGTTGACATGGTATCTCTCATGGACACATGGCCTTTAACACTAAACACAAATCAAGGCTTGCAATAATGTTAGCTTGCTATATAAATCAAATTTCGCACAATTATTTTGCAATAATTCACTTACTTAGGAATTATTATTATTATATTTCAATAGTCACGTTAAGAATGTAAATAATTCTCTCATAGCCAAATACAAAATTTATTATTACACTCAACCACAAATTGATCACATATCCTGAATTTCTATCTCCTTATGACCATATATTTTAGTCACACTAAGGAGTAATTGGCTTGTATTCGTACTCGATGCAAATATGTTCAACCAAAGCATTAAATATGAGCTAAAAGTCAAATATAATTCTATGTAAATTTCTTATTCAAGCTAAGATGAGGATTCATATGTTATAACATTAGAAGTATAGAGAATGAAATATTAAATACTCAAAATATTATCATTATCACTTGTAAACATACCTTGAAGATTCTTTAGAATGGTTTCTTTTTAGCAAATCAGGATAATAATTTTAGTACTAGAGATAGAAATAAAAATATTAAAGTACATTTTAAAAGTTTATGCAAAAAAATAAATGAGATATCCAAAGTGCCAGAATATATAAAACAAAACTTGGTCTATTCTACACATACATCATAACTATGGCAAGGTCTAATAGTAAACCAAATGTCCACTACATTAGAATCTTGTAAAGTACCTCAAACTAACATCAAAATATGTATTAACAATGTCAATATATCATTGGGGCCTCACATAGGAACACTAGTCATATGACAAAGTTCATGTTTAACCACAAAAAATGTAGGTCATTTTTGTTGTTATCCCGCATCATGTCTTATGTCAACTTTTTTTTTTCCCATGGCTATAGTCCTTTATTTATTCTTTGATTTCTCAAGTGCCATGGTCTTATTAGTCTATATCAAAGACTTTTCCATTAAACCAAAATCATTAAAAAAAGGCCAAAACAATAGAAAGAGCAAGTTAAGGGATGAAGAAACAAAAATTAAAGTGACCCACCTCTACAAAGATCAAATAATTTACACTCAATAAAATAAAAAAAATATAAGTTTAAAAATGTATTAATTATTTTACCTTGGGTGTTCAAGTAAAGGGTTCTCCCTAAATATGATTGTCTTGCAAGTTTTATGTTGCAAATAATAGCTCTCCAATTCCTCTTCTCTGCATGTTAAGATCATGAATCAGTATCATGTATACAAGTCCATTGGGAAGGGGAAGAATTTTGTATCTATATTCCTATGACACTCACAGTTTTATATGTTTTTTTCAATTCTTCCATTCTCATGGTTACTTGTACATTGTAACACCCCACCAAACCTAACATGTTTGATATCCCTTTGGAAGTTAGGGGAATATTTTAGAGACTTATATGCTTGGATAAGAGTAGGTTTCTTCTTAAAGGTTGAATAATAAATTAATAATTAACTATAATACTTTTACTTTCATTTAGTTAGTCACAAATATTTTCCGATATATTCTTGCATGTGTACTCATCTCTTCTTATGAGTGCATGGGGTCTTGATGATATGGAGGAACCTAATAGACTTATATGAGCTAAGATTTATTAATGGTTTTGATCTCTTGGATAAAATAGAGTCAATATTGATATTGGGGTACTTAAAACTTTAATTGATAAACAAATTCTATGGTTCCTAGATCTCTTTAATGATTGGATTATTTGATTATGATTATGATTTAAATGACTATCATTTGATGATTACATGAATGACCATGACTATCTCTATGAGACTAACCATACCTATGTGATGGGTTATGACTTAACCCTTGTACTTGTAGTACCCTCTCTAGTAGTTCTACTTGTTATATTGAAGTTGGATAGGATTATGGAATTCTAGCAGTTATGGAATTTATGTTTCTCCCTTACCTTACTACATTTAGATAATACTATATTTTCAGACTTGTAGATTATGATTTTTCTCTCGAATAATATGTTTAGGACCATTATCATTTATGCTTATGTATATATGATTTGGTTTATTCCTTGTGGTTGAGTATAAGAGTTATCTTGCTAAGTAATGATTCATACTTTTATGTATATTCATGATTATGGTTATTGGTCTAATTAACCCTACTAATACATGTTATGATCTAGATATGTATCCTGCTTGGCATGGTTTCCGGATAAGGGGAGGTAGTCATAGTCACTCATGCGGGAGATCTACATGATGTCGCACTCCTCCTTCCTTGTCTATCATTGTTTATATATAGATATGTATATGTGTTTCTTTTGTTTCTTGGTAATGCAGGTGTGTGCAGGTACTAGGCATCGACTCCACCTAGTTACACAGGTCTGAGTGTGTCTTAAAATCCTCGAACCAATTTTTGTTGTTTGAAGATGGTTCATAATTCACACATGGGAAACCCCTATGGTTTTGATTATTTTGTCCAGTCTCTTGGTTTGGTTTTGGGTGGATTTGAGTTCCTTATTTTATATATCCTTTGATGTCGGTCTCGTTTATATGGTTATGAGATATGTAGGATTATGATGTTATTTTCTCTCTCTATGTGTTAATCATATATACAAAGTATCCATATATGGGTGCACACACATATGCATACTTGTATATATTCAATTATTGATGTATAAGTAGTTATGCTCATGAGTGTATTAGTGATGATCATGATTCTATGTATTTTGATGCATATTGTGGATTTGAATAAATATAATAAATACAAAGTGAATGAAAGAAAGAAATAAAATATAAAAGTAAATAAAACTAATTACCTACACAAATATTTAAACCTACTTTATAGACTCTATATCTCTCTCTCTCTTGTATGTCTTGTTAGTGTAGAGGTTGGGAGTGGAACTCGAGACCTTCAATTTGTAAGGGATCACAAGTTTCCATTGGGGTAGTGACTTTCTTGAGAAGCATACCCCAAATATATTGTGTGTATATAAGAGTTAGTTTATTTAAATTATAAAAAAAATATAATAATAATAAAACTATATAAGTGGAGTTAATTATTTAATAGTCTTGTTTGGGGTAAGTTAGGGAAGTTGCTCCACGAGAAGTAACACCCTTAACCTCTGCAAAAGTTTAGAGGATTATATAATTAGGATCCTTCCCTGTAAGGAGGGAGAAAAAAAAGGGAGAAGTATTGAAGAGGAAATTCAAAATTATTTACATTGGAAAATCTATTTTTTTTTAAAATATATTTTTTAGAAGTCTTTATCTGTGAGATCTAGGAAGTGGAATTATCAAAAAGGAGGATTGGGTTGGAAGAATAGAGGTCGTCCACTTCAACCATTAGTCTTTGCAGGATTTCCAGGTAGGGTTTGGAGCCCAAGAACACTCTTTAATTACCTGATTGCGCGTGTTTATTTTATTGATTTGAAATTTGAAAGTACAATCTAAAAATGAATGTGTAACATGATCTTCTTGAAAATTGATGTTACCTATGTCTTCCTGCTCTTCTCGTTTAAATGGTTGAATTTAAGGTTAGTTTGTAATATTATTTGAGCCTATAGATAGTCCGAAAGCTTGTAGAAAACCTCTACTCTCTAAAAATTCATAAAATTTCATACCAAATTTATTCAATAAGAAACATTAGTATTTGCTTGGTTGATTTAAGATTAATATTGATTATTAATAAAAAATAAAATAATAATAAACTTTATGAATTCATTATTGTTTAATGTTTGTTATTTATTAGAATGATAAATAGAATCTTATTTAATTTAAAATAATAAAATTTTATTTAAATTAAAGTTTGTTAAAATAAATATGCTTAGTAATAATAATGACAATTTTATTGAGGACAATGAAAAGATTCATAATCTCTAATGTCCTCTCTTTATGAATATTAATAAAAAAAGATGTCATTACCCATCTTATACAAATGTAAATATTGATCATAATAGTTTTACTATTATCCTTGCTAGGGAGAAAGTAGATAATTAAAGTTGGAAACCTTATCTTGTAAAATCCTATCATTATTAATAATATATTTTATTTTTCCTCCTTTAAAAAATGGACATGAAGATAAAATCCATATTTTCTTCTAAGCATAATTCAAGTTTCCTATTTTCCCTCCTAAACAAGTGGAGGTGATAATTTTCTTGAATAGGAAATGAAAGTGGAAATGTGTTCAAAGAATTTTATTTTAAATGTATATATCTTAAAAATTTAAAAATGTTTAAATTAAAAAAAGAAGAGAAATGTTTGTTAGATTATATTTAAATTATTTCAAATTATAATTGTTTAAAATTTTTAATTTAATAAAATTAGAATATAATAAATTTAGCCTATTTATTATTATTATTATTATTATTTAAGGTGATGTAGAATTTTAATTAATAATCATAATGTAATTTATGGTTATAAATTAAGAGGTTAACTTTAGTTTATATTAAGTTTGAATTTAATTAAAAATTCAACTTAATTCATAGGGAACAATAAACTAAGTGTATTAAGTTTTTAATAAACCTAAATTTTGTATAGATTAGTTTATGTTAAATTAGGAATCTATTTTTGGATACCGTAATTTTAAACAATTCATAGATATGGATGTTGGGTCCTATGTGTATATTTTTATGTTTCTTAATTCCAACTTTATTGAATTTTTGGAAGGAATATAGTGTTATCTTGTATCCTGTAAGTATGTTTAGGGGTTGTACCTCCCTCTACACTTACCTTTATGCTTTTATATTTGAAATCATTGTGATAGCTCTACTTTTATTTCTATGACATCTTTTGTCTTAAGGGTTAGGGTTTGTCCTGGTGGTATGGGCCCTATAAAAACACCAAAAGAAACCCTAAGGGAGGGATTTCTATGAGAAGGTATAAACTCTAGATAGCTTATTTTGTTGAGTAAGGTTCGTATGTGCCCTAGGTGAGTGGCTCGCCACAAGATCCAACCGAGGAGGCTGAAAGAATAACCTTTGTGTGAGTTTGGAAAAGAAAACCTAATATAATTCAAAACTGATTGGGAATGGGTAAGGAATTTAATAAAATTTTAAAAAGATAAAAAAAAAGGATAATGGCCCGCATAGGTCCTGTTGGAGTACCGGGGTCATTGTAGCTACTGGGGTAGACCGCATGAGGGTGCCAGGGTACATGACTACTAGGAAGGATCCCAACACATAGGACTATGCAATGACACTCACCTGGTAAGCATCCTAGGGAACTCATCTCTTGGGCTTTTGTTTTGTGTTGTTTGTTTCTTCTTGTTTTTGGTTTGGGTGGTTTTCCCTCAGCCTTAGACTACCCTAGTTTCCTTGTGTGAACAATGGTTCTATCTCCTAGCATGAGGGAGTGGACATTTGTGGATCCACGTGGTTGGGAGGTGATCATTTTTGAGGTATTGTTCGTGTTTATGTTATTCATGGAGCATCTAAAGTTGTTAAAGAACATTTGGTTTAGTGGCAAAGTCATGTTGTAGACACTTAAATGATTCTGGGTTCAAATCTTCCTCAATTAAAAAAATTGTACTTTTCCCTTATTTTTGTCTTGTTCTTTCAGGTTCCCTAGTGGGGCATGACATATGTTTCTATTTGTTTCTCATTAGTTCAACTTCTGAGGTATTGGTTCTGATGTGGGCTTGTTCTAGTTGCTTGGCTTCTAGATAGTTTATAAAGGAATTAAAGAGAATACCTTGGAATATTATGCTTCTCTTTAAGTCATTTCAATTTATATAATTTATATATTTTTAAAATTGTTAGTCATTTACATATGTTCCTGCATTGTGTCCATTGGTCATCCTATCATATTTTATTTACCCTGGTATATTTGTGGTTAGGGTCTTATTTAATGTCTAACTACTTATGAAATTTTTCCCTTCCATGGTAACTTAACTCTCATATTTTGCATATGCTTAAGTTGTGTTTAATTTCTTCTAGAAAAAAATGTTACGATCTTGCAGCTGAGTGTTGGTGGTTTGGTGATCTTATAGTTGTGCCCTCGCAACTGTTATTAAGGTTAACAACTGGAAATTGTGAGACCGTGTGGTGGTCTCTGGGTTGTAATAAAGTATGTTGTTGCATCCCCGTAACTTGATTACACAGTGTGAAGACTTATGGCTTGCAGGAAAGCGACAGTGAGCCACATGTCAAAAGTTCAAGATGTTCAAAAGGTAAACAAGTGTTGCCTCTCACATACTCGCAGTGGTTTTTTAAGGCACTCAGTTGTTTGTACTGACCATGATGGTATATTGCATCCTCATGATGGTTAGTGGGGAAAATTTTTTCCAACTGCAAGCTTGCAAGTAAGAATGAAATTTTATGACGATGCCTTATCATGGCCCTCACAACTTGTTTTGTGGGACCTAGTGTTTGCCTATAGGGAAGAGAGGATGTTATGCGTGGTATACATTTGATGGGTTAACACAATGGTATGGTTTCATTCCATGGGTTTTTAGTTTTAAATTGTAGTTAAGGTGGATGGGTGGTGAGGATGTGACAAAGAAAAGGTAACTCATGATGAGTTAACTTCACGATAATTTTTTAAGATAATTATTTAAGACCACGGTTGTACAAAGTAATGACACATGTATGGGGAAATAATGAAGGGTGTGTACAATTTGGACAATTTAAATATAGTTTGAGCCAGTGATTGGTTTCCATGTGAGCCAAGATTGCCATGCTATATAATTCAAGGATTTTTATCTACATTTTGGGGATTACAGAGTTATAGCAAGTAGATTTTATATCAGCAGTTACATATGAAGGATGTTGTATTTACTCCTGAAATTTGGCGCACCAGAGAATCATTACATCTTGTTTCCATTCCTCTTACAAGATGTTGTGATAACCAAGGAATTCAGCTTGAAAATATTTCACATATGTGATCTTCATTACAAAGATTTGTTCAATTAGCAAGTTGTTGTAGTTGATTTGAAGATTGTAGGAATGTTATTTATAGCCGACTATTGATGAGATTGTGTGTATTCTCTATAGTTGTTCCCTTTTGGTTAGATATATTTATATATGTTTGTGATGCTAAAAGTGAGAATTATCATGAGTGGAATTATCTGTTCCATGAGGTTGAGACTGGGGAAGGCCCCATTGCAAGAAGTATATAAGGATCATGGGTTGATGTTACACTTTGTGGTTGAAGGCATTTCTTAAATAATGAGGGTGACTAAAGGGATTTCTTAACCTAATGGCCCCACCATCGGTAGTTATTTCCAAACTAATTGAGTTTGATGAGGTTTATTAGTTATCTAGTCGCTTAAGGCTACCACTTTGTTTCTCTCTTAGGGCAGGCATAAGGATTTGGGAGTGGCTAGAGGACTTAGAAATATGTGCTTGTCTAAGCCTAGTTAATCTTGGGATCTACTCTCCCATGTCTCTTATAAGAGGGGAGATGGTAAGAATCCTGCATTTTCCCCTTCCCTTGTTCCAAATTCATCTTCAGGAGCCAAATTCTAGATAGTGTGATAGGAGCATGGCTCAAGGGGAGGTGAAAGGTATATTGCCTTTGTCTTCTTGAGAAATAGAAAATTCCTCTAGAATAATATTTTTTCTTCTCTAGAGATAAATTCCCTAGAGTACGATAGAGGCATGGCTCATAGGAACTCTCCATGTCATGACACAACTTACAATATCCATCAAATGTAGTTTTGAATAGAGTTTGCATACATTATTCATAATTTTATCCTCCTATATTTCTCTGGGAGGTGAAAGGTATATTTCCTTTATCCTCTTGAGAAATATAAAAGTCCTCAAGAATAATATATCCATATTTTTCAGAAGGAAACTTCTTGCTCATTTCTAATTACTAAATCAGGTCAGTCTAAAATAGAGCAAGATCAAAAATAGAGAAAATAATAACATAGATGAAGGATGAAGGATGAGTAAGAAAATCAAATCTTAAAGAAGGGACGCGTGGCAAGAGTTGAGCAAGCTAGTTGTTTCTTTTCTTCTCTATTAATTCTTCTATCTTCTCTTTTCTTTTGTTTTCCAAATCTTTTGAATTCTGCAGGAAGCAGACAAAAAATTGTAAAATTGTAAAGTGTCAAGAGTCAAGGTTCATGTAATAAGTAGCCAGGAATTTATGAAGTGTAATATCTCTTGTGTCTTGATATAGAATTTCATGGTTGAGTTATGTCATACAACCATCTCTAATTTGAAGCGTGAAATTTATTTAAGTTGAAATAATCAAGGAATATTCATACTTTGCAGACACATTTGTTGTAAATTCTAATTATTATTGTCTTATGTTGTTGTTGTGTATTCTATTTATTATTCCTTTATATTCCAGGAGCAATGTAATTTTTTAATAAATAAAATGAGAATTTTATATCTTCACATAGATTATTAAGAATGGTTATGTGATGTGCATATAATATAGGTGATCTTGTTTTCACTAGGTGATAGAATTCTTTTAAGATCTTCAAGACATGTTTGATATGTTATAGTGAGGAATGCTCTCTATTTGACCTAGTTACCCTCCTTTTGGCACTGGTTGATCTTACAGATGTTGTTTCAGTTTGGTCTCATAAAGTCAAAAGAGAAATCCCTTTAATTTTATGTGAGTAATGGTAGGAGTAATATAGTTTTATTCTTAGTCGTGCTTGATGCTGAATGAATTAATTGTTTGAGTGATGAAATAAAAGTCACATTCATATGAATTTATTAGGACATGTCCCCACCTCCTCTCCTTTTTTTGAAAATTCACAAGAAACATCCAAAAACTTTAGGGACTTCAGGATTATTTTTGGGGATGACTATACGTCCTAGGGATAGTTGGGGATGCCTCAAGGATGCTTTGGAATTTATTGAGATGGATGGGAATCCCCAATGGGATAGGCAACATAGACATTTAAAAAATAAATTTTTATTTTATAAAACTCTTTTTTTTCTTCTTTTTTTAAAGTTGGTCCCTCCTTCCAAGTTCACCTTAACATGATTATTGTTATTTGATAGTTAATTCTTTCTATTTGGTGTCCTCTGATTAGAATTTGGCAACATTACATTAAAATTGTGAAATTAAGAATGTTGTCACAGTCATGCTACATGCTCAAAATCATATACAAGATTTTTTGCAAGGTGTTGGGAATGTATGAAAAGTGCATTACAGACGTGGAACATGCATTTTTATGTCATTTTGTGGAAATGCATCGGTTTTGGGTTGGTCTTAGGTTGATTTGGGTTTTTTGTGGAAGATTTGGTGAATATTGGAGGTTGTATCAAGGTACATTCTAACTGTAACAGACATATATCATGATTTAGATTGTATAGAAGACCTTTTTTTATTAAGATCAATCCACTTACAATGACTTGGAGGTGTAGTTTAGGTGTACTTTTAGAAATAAATGATAGTAGTGTGTTTTAGTTTGGAGGGTGGGTTATTGTGCTTGTTGCTATTGACAATTAATTCTAAATTATGTTCTTGGGTGTATTTTATTTTGATTTATTTATGTTATTAATTTAATATTACATGCATATTGACAATAATTCTAAATTAATAGTGCATATTGAGCATTGAGTTTGACAATTGAAACGTCGTATGTTAAGGTTTTATGATGTTTAAATGGCATGTGTTATCTATGTTTTCATATGAATGTTATGTATATATGAAAATTTTCATATATATTTTTTAAATTTTTATATATTTATATAGTCGTCCCCTTTGTTGTCCCCTTGTTGTCCCCAAATTACATCCATATTGACAATAATTCCAAATTATGAATGCATTTTGAACATTTAGTTGACTATTGAAACATTTTATGTTAGGGTTCTATGATGTTTAAATGGCATTCTTTATCCATGTTTTCGTATGAATGTAATGTATATATGCAATTTTTCCTATATATTTTAAATTACCCTATCTTTATATAGTCATACCCTTTGTCATCCCCTTTCCATCCCCAAACTTAGCAAAAAAAATATCATCCTAGAAACTTTTCCCCCCAATCCCTTGTCATCCCCATCCTAGAAACTTGGGGTAACACAGAAATCTAAGAATTATCCACATTTACAACTCTGGATTTAGTTGCTAAGATAGATTTATCATGTGTGCAGACTTAAAAGTATGAATACCCTCTTGCATTTTCTGGAGCCTTGTCGAGTTACATTATCTTGTCTTCAATTTGTGGACAATGCTACAATTGGGGTCTAATTTTCTTAGGATTGAAGGTTGCAAGTAAAATTGCTAACAATTTCTATTACAACCCAACAAGATTCGGGTCATAATAATAGTAAGTCTTGTGAGGGTCTGATGAAATTCTCATCACACTATCACAGTGGTTTGGATCATTAACTCGTAGTGGTCACTAACTTGCAAGTCAACCTTTAGCGGTTACAAAGGATACCACTTGCAATGCTACAAGTTGAACAAGGGGTTAAGGCTACTGGCTCAAAAAATGAGTCAAGAGGGAACATCTACATTTGGGTTTGGGTCTGCAAAAAGGTTGTTCAATATACATGGTACACTAGTCCCAACTAAAAGTAAAGAAGGGTGTTCAAGCCTTATCAAGTTGGTTTTTCTTGTCCTAAAGGAAAAATATCTAGCAAGTCCAATGGTTGCAAGAATAGTCACTGGACAGAGTTTCAATGGTTGCAAAAGCAGTCACAAAAAAAAGTTTTAATTACTATAGGAATAGTCACAAAAAATAGTTCTAATGGCTACAAGAATAATCAGAGAACATAGTTCCAATGGCTAGAAGAACAGTCAAAGAACATAGTTCCAATGACTACAGGAACATTTTGTTGGATATTTTCCAGTAAGCCAGTGTTGACTGTATGTTTGTCATTGATGACAACATATGGTAAGAAGAGTACATTGTAGTTATATGTAGAGAGCCTTAAGCATATGTTGTATGGATATGTTATCATCATGATATCATAGACGCAAAGGTTGATTCGGAGTGCAGATAGTTGTGTAGTTGTTTGTAACAATAGTGTTCCTAATAGTGTTGTAAGTAGAGTTTTGTATGTAATTCATAGTATGGTTATGATGGAGCCTTGCGCATCTATTTTTGTGTTGTAGACATAATAATGAAGCTATGTTCATAGATGCAGAGTTAGTTGTACAGTTGAAGTTGAGTTATGATGTCTCTATTTGTCAGTTACAATTTCAGGAGATTATTTACTGAGAGCCGACAGTGTTTATATTGTTTCAGTAGTTGCACCTATCATTATGGTATGCGTGTTTGGTTATGAGCTAAGGTTTTTTGGTTAAGAGTGCATAACGTATTTCAGCTTGAGAGTAAAGTTTGAGGTAATTTGGTGGAGATGAAAGTGTGAAGTGACGTGTCTACTCATATTGGGTTGTGCAGTCCTATTTGTATTGCGTGCTTAGTATAGCCGTTGGAGATGTTGTTGAAGAGTTGTATTGTTTCATTAATATGATTTCAAGAAGGTTCTAACAGGTTGACTTGATTATATCTTTTGGAGAGGGCTACTTATAGCCGGTTAGTTGTGATCGCTAAGCAAGGATTATGTAAGAAAATCAAGAAGGCGCAAAAGTATTGGGCTAGTAAAGCTACATCAATCATCAGTTGAAGATCTATGTGAAGAAGAAGAGAGTGTATGCTATTCATTGGAACTAATCAAGATAACAGGTATAATTCATAGTTCACCAAGATCTAGATATAGTGTGTATCTGTTGTGTAGAAGGTTACAACCTTCACCATTTGAGCAGTGTGCTCCTGGACAGTGTGTCCTCACCTCTAATAGGGTTATTTATAAAAGACTCCTAGCAAGGTCCGACCTTTGACCATGTCATTTTACTTCATGTATTGTAAATATCAACTCCTAATAGGATTGCAAGATCTTCTAACATGGATCATTATACTCTAGTGCAGTTTATAGTGGGTGCTAATTCCCACCGGGGTTTTTAACTATTTTAGGTTTCTCCGTAACCAAAATTCTGGTATTGTGTTAAGTGTTATCTTATTGTGTATATGCTTAATGTTCTTATGTACTAATTTGGATAAATAATTGAATCTTGTAGATAACTGATTCACCCCCCCCCCCCGCTCTCAGTTATCTCTTGGGACTATTCCTAACACATTCAGCTGCTAATACTAAAACTAATTACTAAATATAAAAGTAATTAAACCAAATGAGTGGAATTCTCACCAAGTGGGCCCCCTTGGATGAGTCTTCTAAAATATTAACTTAGATGTAGAAAATTAAAGTGTCATTTTATTTATCAAAGTGTTGTTACAACATGACAGTAATATGATAACTTTAAATTGCACAAGACAATTGTATATACATAACTACTTTAAAGAAACATTCATTGAATCACATGCAAGAGTAATATAGATAGATCACTAAGTAGATTGATATCAAAAAAAGGATATATGGATAGGTTCATGCTCGTAGCTAAATAAGTTTAAGAAAGCACTGTGAATAGTATCAACAACTAGGTACTAAACCCCATAATAATACCTATTGGGAATCACCTTTTTTTTTGTTCTCCACTTGCTACTTTCTCACCTACAATAATGAGCCTTGCTAATCCTAAGTTCTATTTCTCAGTAGAAAAGGTGTCATGAAGGTGTGCGATGATGTGTTAAAAGCCTAAGGTAGAAAGTGGACCCCAACATCTCGTGTGGGATTTTCAAATAGCATAAGAGGTATAAAAAAGGTGCGGGGTATATTTTTTGGGCTTGATGAAATGAAAGGAAGTGTTCACCCCATGGTTTTGTGAGGAAATAATGATTCCCATTATATATTTTGTGGAAACACATGAAGTACGTTGAAAGGGAAATACCCAGAACCCTATGTTCCCGTGGGTAAAGAAAGGAACCAATGGACTTGCCAGTGGATTTGCAGGGTGCACAAGTAGGCAATTCAAACATGGTCCACACATGGTCAATCCTATCTAGAGGTGACATGTGGCACCACATAAGTTGCAAGGTACCAAATGGGTGAGGTCAAGGGTGTTTGATGGTGCATTCATGAAGCTAAGAAACAGATGAGGATCCCAAGGAATGAAGTGACATTTTGCAGGTCAAATTATTGAGATTTTCAATCAGCCAAGGGAATGATTAATGCATTTTGTTGTCAAATTACCTTAAGTGTCGAAGTTAGCTTAGCTATGACCAGTTTTCCAATGAGTTCAAGATCTTTGTTGCAGGATTTTCTTAGGGGATGTTACATCAAGGAATAAAATCATGTTGTCGCTATGAAATTTAAAGAAGGAAACCAGAGGACAAAGCTTCAGAATTATAAAGATAAATACCCCTTGGGATTACACACATGTATTCAAGAGTGAGTTTCAGAAGTCTTCAATTTACCAAGTTGCATTGCTAGAATGAAGTTTTCTAGAAAGGTTGTTGTTGGTAATAGTTATGCAGAAGGTTTACAAGGATTTTAGCCATAAAGATGCATTTTCTTGTGGCTATAGAGTTTTCCAAATTTTGAGGTGCAAGATTTGGCTCCTCTAGTCTCTTGTTGAAGAAAACTATCTCTCTTTGTTTCCTCTTAATTTGATTAGAAGGGTGGGTTAAGTCAGAGGACTTGGTTGAATGGATAAGAAATAATGACTCATGGGTATTCAACACCCTCAAAGACTCATCAAAATTCTCTCCCTCATAGAAGGGGGAACATGAAAATCATCTATCAAGGGCCTCCTTGTGGTCACATGGGCATGCACATCTTGCATTTTCTTCTCTATTGCAATGTTGAACCACCACATGTGATAGTGGCAGGGATCATAGACCTCCCAGGGACACTAATTTTCTTTGACTTATTGGCCTACAACAAGCCAACAAAACAACTATTCTAGAAGAGAAAATAGGTGGATAATAATTTGTACTGAAGGCACTCCTCTACAATTAACTGTTAGTGCCTGAAGATTCTTTTGGTATGTTGTCGACTAGTAGCTTGTGTCATCTCTTGTGTTATAAAAGGGATTCCATGGCCAAAGAAAAGGGCTAAGAAAATTTGGGTAGAGTTAGCATGTATGTGGGAATATCATAGGTTTTGGGATCAGGGGATCAAGTATAGTTATATTTTCATTTCTATGACTATAGGTGTTTCATTTTATGCAAAAATATCATAAATGACATGGAATTGTATCCATAGAATATATATCAAGTATTTTAATTTAATAAATTAAGGGTTTGTTTGAATTTAATTCTATGCCTAATGTTGATTTAAATTTATGGTCATCTTGTAATCATAAGATTTGAGCTCTAGTTTATTTTAACATTATAAATTGATATTTATTTTATTTTAAAAAAAAAATTGTGTAGGGTTGGGGTTCTCTTTATTATATAGTTCAATTTGGTTTAATATTAGGGACAACGCTCAATTTGGTTTAGTGTTCAACTATGTTTAGGGTTACAATTAGCATTCAATTTGGTTTAGTTTTAGTTTTAGTTTATAATTTGGTTTACAATTAGGTTTCAATTTAGTTTAGTCTTATCTTTAGGGTATGATTTAGTTTAGGATTAGGGTTCAATTTGGTTTAATATTCAATTAGGTTTTCGGTTATGGTTCTATTTAGTTGTCTCGTAGTCAGGGTTTAATTTAGTTTAGGATTTGGGTTTAATTTAACTTTATATTAATGGTTTAGTTTGGTTTATGATATAATTAGGTTTAGGTTTAGGGTTAAATCTAGTCTACTATTAGGTTTCAAGTAGCTTTAATGTATGGATTCAATATAGTGTAGGTTTAGGATTAAATTTTATGATTTCTAAATGATTAAGGTTAAATTGGTTTACTAATAGTGCTACGGTTAGAGTTAGAGGTTAAAATAAGATTTAGTGCTTAATTAGATTTACTTAGATTTTTATTTTTGTCTATTAGTGTTACACTATATTGGTTTATGATTAGGGTTCAATTTAATGTTCAATTGCCTGTAGGGTTTGGGTTTAATTTTGTTTAGTGTAAGGTCTAGGGTTTTACATTAGACTTAGGGTTCAATTTTGTCTACGATTGGGGTAATGGTTTAAGTTTTTGTGCTATTGAATTATCTTTATGACGAGGCCTAAAATTTGGGTTGTTTAGAGTTAGGGTTATAATTAAATTGTATTTAGGGCAATGTTTAATTTAATTTAGTGATAGGTTTAAGAATATGTATAGAATGAGAGTTACTAGTAGAATTCAGTTAGAGTAAGGGCTAATGTTGGATTTGGTTTTAGGATTAAGGATCGAGATGGTTTAGGATTAGGGATAAATATGGTTTGAGTGATAGCATTATGGTACAATTTGGTTTAGGTTTATGGTTAATGTTCAATTTGGTTTAGTGTTACAATTAGGTTCAAGTTGGTTTAGTATTTTTCTTGGGATTAATGATTTATTTAAGCTCAAGATGAGATTTGGGTTTTGGTTTAGTCTTAAAGGTATAGGGTTTAATTATATTTAGGGGTAGGTTTATAGTTCAATTTGGGTTTTTATTTGTGTTTGAATTAGTCCTAAGTTTAGGGTATAATTATATTTAGGATTAGCGTTATAATTTAATTTATGATTTGGTTTACTATGAGGGTTAGGGTTTCATTAAATTTAGGAATAAATTTAGTAAAAACTTTAATTGGGTTCACAATTAGAGATCAACTTACTTTAATCTTTGGGTTAGGTTCAATATGGTTCATGGTTTAATTATGTTGAAGATTTTGGGTATTTTGAAATTTGGTCAAGGAATATGGTTCCTTAATAATAGTAGATATATAAATATAGCTAAGATTGGGATGTAAATATTAAACCTAATTTAGTAAGTTTTATGGTTCAATTTGGTTTAGTGATAGGGTTAGGGTTTAATTATTTAAATGTTAATTTTATCATTTAATTTGTTTAGTGTTAGTTTTATAGTTTCATTTTATTTACTCTTCAATTAGATATAGGATTAGGGTTCAATTAGATGTTTTAGGAGGTTTACTATTTTAATATATTTATAATGGTTAAAATTGAGTTGAGATTTAATAAGGGTTAGGGTTAAATTTTGATTAGTCTTTTACAAAGGTTGTAGTTCAATTGACATTTTGGTTGGGGCTCATGGTTTGATTGTATTTATTTCGACCAATATGTGAAGAAGTATATCTCTAACTCTTCTTGATCTTCTCTCTCCCTCCCTCCATCCCCTCTCTTCTCTCCCCTTCTACTTATCTCTCTCCCTCTACACCCCCCCACATCTACTATCATCTACCATGTACCTATCTTTATCTCTCTTTCTCTTCCTCCTTCTCTATATCCCTTCTCCCTATCTCTCACTCCCACACTTCCTCCATATCCCCCTACCTATCTCTCTGAATTTACTTCATTTAAGAATTATTTTTAAATATGTTTCTATCTCTCTCTTTCTCTTTGTTTGTTCCACTACCTCTCTATCTCTCCCCCTCCATATATATATGTCTCTCCCTCTTCTTTTTCCATTATATATCTCTCTCCATGGATCTCTCTATATTAGGTTTTGGGTTACGGTTCAATTTACTTCAGTGTTCCAATAGTCTTAGTGTTAGGGTTTAAATTATTTTAGTGTAAGGTCAGAGTAAAGTTAGGGTTAGGGTTAGTGTTTAATTTGGTATGATGATCAATAAGGTTTATGATTAGGGTTGAACTTGTTGTAAGGTTATGATCATAATTCAATTTGGTTTATTTTTAGGGTTTATATTTTTTTATTGTTAGGGAACCTAAGTTTTGAGTTTTTTAGTGTTATGGGTGGGGTTTAATTTAGTTGGGTATTTGGATTTAGTTTTATTTACTATTAGGTTTAAGATTCAATTTGGTTTATTTTTAGTTTGAAGATTAATAATTTGTTTGAAGGTAGAATTACATTAGGTTCAAAGTTAAGGTTGGTATTTATTTAGGATTATGGACTAAGGCTAGGGGCTATATTAGGTTTAAGGTTATGTTTTAAAAGGGTTAGGGTTTGATTTGATACTATCTCCTTTTAGTTATAGGATTAATATTCTTGTTTAAAGATTATAATTACATTGGGTCCAAAGTTAACTTTGGTATTTATTTGAGCTTATGGAGTGATGCTTGAGTTCAATAATGTTTAAGGTTACATTTTAAATGGGTTAGGATTTGATTTGATTCTATGTCCTCTTGATTTGTTTGGATTAAAGGAAAAACAAAAATTTAAAAATTGTTAGGTTTAATTTCTTATATTCTTTGATTGGGTTTAGGATTAGGATTCAATTTACTTTAGTGTTAAAATAGGCTTAGTGTTAGGGTTCAATTTGTTTCAGTGTAAGGTCAGGGAAACATTTGGGTTAGGGTTAGAGTTTAATTTGGTTTGATGATTAATTAGTTTTATGATTAGGGTTTAACTTACTTGTGGGTTTTGGTAACAATTCATTTTGGTTTAGGTTTAGGGTTTTTTTTATTGTTAGGGAGTCAAGTTTCAATTTTTTAAGTGTTAGGGGTGGGGTTTGGATTTAGTTTGGGGTTTGGATTTAGCTTTGTCTACTATTAGGTTTAAGATTCAATTTGGTTTGTTTTTAGTTGTAGGATTAATATTCTTATTTAAAGATTATAATGACATTAGGTCCAAAGTTAAGGTTGGTATTATTTAAGCTTATGAAGTGAGGGTTGAGTTCAATAATGTTTAAGGTTATGTTTTAAAAGGGTTAGGATTTTATTTGATTCTATGTACTCTTGATTTGTTCATATTAAAAGAATAACATAAATTTGATAATTGTTAGGTTTAATGTCTTATATTGTTTGATTAGGTATAGGGTTAGGATTCAAGTTAGGATTCAATTTACTTTAGTGTTCAAATAGGCTTAGTGTTAGGGTTCAATTTGTTTCAATGTAAGGTTGGGGTAAATTTTGGGTTAGGGTCAGTGTTTAATTTGGTTTTATGTTCAATTAGTTTTATTATTAGGGTTGAACATACTTTGGGGTTTTGATTACAATTCATTCTGATTTAGGTTTAGGGTTTATTTTTGTTTATTGTTAGGGAACTAAGTTTCAAGTTTTTAAGTGTCAAGAGTGGGGTTTAATTTAGTTTGGAGTTTGGACTTAACTTCTACTATTAGGTTTAATATTCAATTTAGTTTGTTTTTAGTTATAGTATTAATATTCTTGTTTAAAGATTATAATTACATTAGGTCCAAAGTTAAGGTTAGTATTTATTTAAGCTTATGGAGTGAGGTTTGAGTTCAATAATGTTTAAGGTTATGTTTTATATGGGTTAGGATTTTATTTAATTACATGTGTCCTCTTGATTTGTTTGGATTAAAAGAAAAATAAAAATTTGATAATTGTTAGGTTTAATTTCTTATATTGTTTGAATAGGTTTATAGTTAGGATTCAATTTACTTTAGTTTTCAAATAGACTTAGTGTTAGGGTTGAATTTGTTTTAGTGTAAGGTTAGGGTAAAATTTGGGTTAGAGTTAGTGTTTAATTTGGTTTGATCAATTAGTTTTATAATTAGGGTTGAATAGGGTTGAACTTTCTTTGGGAGTTTTGATTACAATTCATTCTGGTTTAAATTTGGGGTTTATTATTACAAAACTAAGTTTCAAGTTTTTAAGTGTTAGGGGTGGGGTTTAATTTGGTTTGGGGTTTGGACTTAGATTTATTGACTACTATTAGGTTTAAGATTCAATTTGGTTTACTTTTATAGTTTATTTTTGTTTATTGTTAGGGAACTAAGTGAGAGGAGAATCTTTTAGTAAAATATTGACTAACATCAATTTAATAAATTTACAACTCCATAAAATGAACATTTAGAAAAAAAGTATTCCCATTACATTTATCTCTCCTTTTTTCTACTAGTAGTTCTTGCATTTCTCTCCCTCTCTCCCTATTTCTCTTTCTTCCTATATCTCCCTCTTTATCTATTGTCATTGTTGTGTATTACAAGATCCACCATGGAGAGAGGAAGTGGACAGTGTAGAGCTACTACATTGTAGAGAGGAAAGAGGGTAGAAATAGAGGTAAGTAGAGGAGGTAAAGTCATTTTTTTCCATGAGGCCTATGAGGTCAAACTTATTGGTTACAAATGTACAAGAATGCTGATTAAATGTGATTCTATATCAAGGGAAAAGTTTGAAAATTACATGGCCAAAACATGATATAAATATGTCAAATATATGACTAACGTGAGGTTTTGTGGATAGCATATTTGTCAAAATGATATCATTTACATTGTTGTCTATTATAGGAGCTAGATGAGGCCATGGAAACAAATCATCATGTCATATCAAATGAGGACACAAAAGATGAAGTGGAACATCATGTTTTCAAAATTTGACTTAAGAATAAATGATCTAATGGCATTTTATGATGTAATACTCCAAAATTGGCACCTTGCAATCTTAATTAATTTTGGTGCATTCCTTCAAATTTCTACATCATCAAAGTCCTATTGTCCCAGGCAATTATGTCCCCTAATTGACTTTACTTGACTTAGTGTCAAATGCAAAAAACCCTAAATTTGTGTTAATCAAATACTATATTTAATTCCTAAATATCAACATTTATTGGCTAAATAATCCCTATGATTAATTAATTTAATTACAAAAGTTCTAGAATTTTAATTAAATTAATTCCACCCCTTTTAGCTAATACACATTAAGAGGAATTAAATAATTATTTAGTTCTTTAAATGAAATACCCTCCTTTGAATTTAATTATTCAAGTAATTGGAAAAGCCACCCATGTGGCCATATTTCATTTATTTTATTAAATAATCCCTCCAATTTGTTTCACCTCCCACCAAGGAGACGAAGGGTCGACCATTTCTTTGCAAGAAACTCTTCAGTCTCCACCCAGGCTCTTCTATATTAGAACCCTCTCATTCCTCATTTGAGGAAGCAATTTTTTAGCATCAAAATTCTATTGAATTATTGTCTCACTTTTGCATTCAAAGCTACTTTTACATTGCATAATTAGAGTAATTTCATTTCATTAGTATAATGATGCATTCTCATGTTTAATTTAGTTTTCTTACTATGTTATTAGATCAATTCTCATTTTCTTACAAGTTCTTATATTAATTTACACTATCATTCTTAGCTTAATTTTGTTTACAACCATTTTCTAGCATTAAATCCTCCATTTTAGAGCTTGGTCTATGGTTGTTGGGCTCTCAATTCTGAGAGTGATTCAAAACCCCATCTAAATAGGAGGCAACAGGTCGATTCATGTATGTGTGCGAAATGAATAATTTATATTCATATTCATAATTGGCTAATGAGAAATGACCATGTTGAAGTCTATGGTTGAATTAGAGGTCCACATTCAGTTGTAAACATTTTGGCGCCCACCATGGGGAAGAAAATTCATTTCTGGCCTTATTCTCAAAAATTTTTTGACAAGAATTTAATTATCTGTCCTTACGGTCGTACAACTATGTACAAAATCTCACGTGAGCTTTCTCATTGTGTCACGTGAAGTCTTTCTATTTCTAGCATTTCCTCATGCAAAAAGGTGTTCTCTCACACGACCTGTGCATTTCCTTGCGCGAGTCCTGATATCAGAGTTTTAAAATTTTCAATTTTTGCAATTTCCTATTACTGTTTTCTAACATTTGCTACTTGTTGTTGTTTTTCATATCTCTATTTTTCTGACACAACATAACAGTGGGCTGCAGGATGTTTGACAAAGACATAACTTACTGATGATTTTCTTTAGGACATTTGTCAAAGTTATCTCAAAAACATTCTTCTTGTTTATTATTTTATTCACATAGTTTAATTAGGGCCTTGTGAAGATTTCTTAAGGGTCTTGATAGCAGGATAGGGTAATAGGCTCTTCATTACATGGAAGTGATGCCCATGGATGAATCTGAGACCTAGATTTTGCTAGCATTATAGATACCTAGGGAAGCAAGGAAAGGTAACAAATCTTTAACACATCCATTTGTTAGGGGATTATGCTCTTCTCTCTTTGAGAGAATCAGAAACCCAAAAGCTTGTGGATTGGTTGAAGAGGAGTTAGCTCGGTGATAGACATGTCTAATGTGTTTGGGTAAGGTGAAGAGGTAGAGAAGTATGCTCTTCTCTCTTTGAGAGAATCAAAAAATCTAACCCGTGGATCCAAGCCAAAGTTTGTGTCACCTTTAGAGGGCCTGCCAGAAGTTGAACCTCCGGGAACAACCCAAGTGAGTACACACATATTTCTGGTGATTCCACCTCACTATAATAAAGTAGCTTTGTTGAGTCTAAAGACTCCAAAGCCATGTTAACTTCTTTCTCTTGATTCATGACTATCATCTTGAGAAAGCTATGTCTGTTATACTGAGCGGCTCCACTCCCAACTCTACTTGTGGGGGTGTACAACTTTCAAGTGTTGGTGTGGCTGTGAGGCCTTAGCCCTATATTGGGGGCATCAAAGGTTAGTGTGAATGGAAGCCCACTAAACACTCTCTTAGTTAGTTTCCTACTCGGATCACCTCTAAAAGGAGACATAATCTTTGCGCAGGGAGGGGCAAGAATCTCTCCCCTAGAATCTCACCATAGGCATGCACCTAGACATTTGAAGGTGGTATATGACACTGGCCCTTGCTTCAAGGGTAACCTTTGAACATATATTATTGAGTCCTTGGAAATACCAAAAACACTAATGCCCTCTAGGGGTGACACGGTTGTGTGAGGTGAATGCATGCACATAAGTTGTGAGGCACATATTTTTTCTTCTCTACCATTTTTTTTGTAGGGATAATTGAGTGATTGTTTTGAGTCTTAAACTGTCCAACATGATCAAAATTTTGAAAGACTCCCATGATTCTTTCAAGTTTCTTTGTCCTCAGTAGAACTATTTGCGACTACTGATTGTGTCACTATTGCTTGGTCCAAACTTTATGCTTGTAAATGATTAGTTTCAACATCCAAACTAAGATTTGCTGATTCAAACTGTCTTAAATTTGTTTGAAAACTTGACACTCTGCCAAAGAATAGTTCACGTTGTGTCTTGGAAATCTGATTTTGTCTCAAAAACTGTGTCAATCTATCGAACCCTGGTCTTTTCCCACGCGAGATTTCAGGATCCTATGCATTTCCTCACGCGAGATAGTACATTTTTGCATGCAGTTCAACATTTCCTCACGTGATATTTCATTTCTTCATGCCAGACTGTCCCCTAATTTTTAAAACAGCGAGATAATTCCCATTGACTAGTCAATTTTTTGCCTAATCTAATTTTTGCTTGGGGTCCATCTACCTAAAACTAGGTGTCTCAGGTTGAGAACCGACCGATTATTTCTTAAACTCACATTGTCTCTCTGTTATCTATCCTATCCTACTGTGCTCTTGTACCTTATGATGCAATAATCACATCTTGGTTGTTCTAGCCTTACTCTTGACGATTCGTGATAGGTGCATTTTACTTTTATCTCCTTTTTTTGCTATCCCAGAGATAGAGTTCTGAGTATAATCATAAGTCCTCTCTCATTACTCAATCTTCATCTATGACTATTACGACTAGAAGTGGCAATGTGTTCCCCATACGTGGTACTGGACAAGGTAGAGGTAGACCTCGCAATCAAGAAATAGGTCATCCCGAACCTATCATGCGATCTAAGTGTTGTGAGGGATCCTCATGTTCCTCCTCACTGGGTGTATCAAAAGAGAACCCACCTCGATCCTCATCTTCTATTAGTTGACCTCATGTCAGACATTCATTTCATATAGATATCAGTTCGAATCAGAATCCAATGTTCTAGAAGCATTATAATTCATTGTTTCAAACACAACCTAACTTATTATTTCAAGAACAACATAACTCATTGTTTCAAGACCAACAAAACTTTGAAAGGTCACTTTCTCAAACCAACCCTATTGACACTATCGACCCTTTCGACCCTATTGATCCTATCGATCCTATTAACCATATCAAATCTATTGCCATGACCTCTTGGCATACTATGCACACCCATACTAAATTTGTGCACGCTGCACAATCTCACATTGACAAGATGGGAGACCCATTCCAATTCATAGAGGGTGAATACAAAAAAAGTCATGATCAATATCAAAATGACCAACATCATGATCAATCTCAAAATAATCAAAATTAGTACCACTTCTGGAACAAATATCAAAATGACCAACAACAATATCATTATCACTCTCAAAATGACCAGAATCAATATCAATCCCAAAGCATTTTTAAAATTCTTGGTAATGACGATGAGGAGATAACCCAAAATGACATAGATGCTATGAAAGCCAATAACAGTCTTCTCAAGATGATGGAAATTCTCCTTGTAGAAGAGAAGGAGAAATATTTTCTAGAACTGGCTAAACAAGGGGCCAAGTCATCCCCAGACTATAAGGTAGAGACACTTATGGCCAAAGAAGAGGAAACTGAGACAACTGAATTGAAAAGGTTAGTTCGAGACATGGAAGACCAAATTAGCCAACTTGCAAAGGATAAGGATAAACCAATACAATAGTTCACACTAGAAAGCATCTGCCCTTTCCCATTCGATAAGAGTCTTTGCATGCCTCCTTTTCCCAAAGGAGTAGAACTTCCCAAATACGATAAATACTTGGGTACTACTGATCCCTAGGATCACTTGAGAGAGTTTGGTGCTCTATCTATGGAGTTCATACATGACCAGACTTACCTCATGCATCTCTTTCCACATAGCTTGGGTGGGTCAGCTATGGAGTGGTTCTCTCGACTACCCACTGGTATCAAGACTTTTGACGAGATTGCCAATTTGTTCCTCCAGCACTATTCACACAAAATCCAACATCTAGTCAATATCCGATATCTTTGTAATCTAAAACAGTGACAAGGGGAACCTTTCTTGGCATTTCTCCAGAGATGGATACAACTCTATACAAAATATCCCCGCAAATTACTTGAGTCCAAAAAGCTTGATATCTTTTTAGACAATCTTGTCCCTGATTTTGGGTATCAAGTACAATGACAAGGCCCTCTAACTTTCAATAATATGATTAAACAAGCTGTGAGAATAGAAGCATTTATGGTCAAGAAAGGAGAGTTGACTTTGAACAAGGATAACAAATAGGGGTCTTCCTCTTTGAACAAAGACAAAGGTAAGTTTGTCAACAAAAATAGAGATGTCGTAAATGATGGAGTTGTTGACAATGTGACCCCAAAACCTTCAAAGTCTGTTTTCAACCTTACCTCCAGTTTATAGGTGGCCAAAGCCATTGAAAAGGCTACGACAGATACTCAACAACCTTTGATATTTTCCAGAAACAAACCTTGGGCCCCTCGACCCAAGCATGCGTTTAATTCCTTGGGGGAACCCCTTAACATGGTTTACAAGACCCTTGTGAAAAACTAGATACTCACTCCTCTAAAAAATTTACGTCCTTATGATCCGCAACCACGACCTACTTGGTGGAATGAAACCACATACTATGATTACCATCAAAACAAGGGTCATAAAACTTCCAGCTGCATCCAACTTTGACATAAGATCCAAGATTTCATCGACAATGGTGATATTGTTGTGAGCGGTCATAACAAGAACTCAGATCATCAAGTGTTTAAGGATCCCTTTCCTCCTCACGAGAAGGGCGAATCTTCCAAAACTAAGAATGCCAACACCAAGGTTAACTACACATACACTACCAATGACAATGTCATTAATATGGTTGAACCTATTGATGTCGAATATTGTGATGTGATCACTATCAAGGGAAGTGAGAATGCTCCTAAGCCTAAGACTTCATTTGTCTTGCGAGGCCATGTATCTCATTCTTCCAAACCAGAACAATCTCAAGATTGTGCAAATGTTGTTACCTGATCTCGTGCGAAGATCACCATTAAGGGTCCTAACCCTTCTACATCCACCTTGAAGCAAACTATGGATAAAGTTGTTGTTGGCCCTACCAAAAAGAACTCTAAATTGGTCCCCACACCTAGCACTACTAACTATAGCATCCTAGACCATTTGCAACGTAACAACACTCAGATCACTATCTTTGAGCTGTTGAAGATCTCACTTGCTCATAGGTAGATTCTTGATAAAGCCCTCACTGAGGCAAATGTCCCAAAAGATTTGGATCTTGAATAGTTCCAATCCATGGTGTGTCACCTGACCTCACCTCATTATCTATCTTTCTCCAAAGAAGATGACCATTCGCTGAGCCATCCTCACAATGCTCCTCTACATATTGAAGTCGTGATAGGCCCAAAGTGCATCTGTTACGTCCTCATTGACAATGGTGTTGGCCTTAATATTTTCTCTGCTAAGCTGCTCACCCAATTAGGCTATGATGAAGACTACATAGATGCCCACACAAAAATTACCATTAAGGCATATGATGAAGAGGAATGAAAATCCAAAGGTCTGGTTGTGCTGCCAATCTGAGTTGGACCTGTAGAGAGGGATGTCATTTTCCAAGTTCTAGACATCCCCCTTGCATATAATATACTATTGGGAAGACCATGGATTCATGAAATGTAGGTAGTTCCATCCACATATCATCAATGTATCAAGTTCCTATTCCACGGAGCAGAAGTGATAGTCCCTGCCAATACAAACTATTCTTCCAATATACTCACACAATCTGCAGATAGTTTTGTCCCAACTAATAGAGAGTCTATTGAATTATATGATGCCAAACTCAAAGAAATGGAATAGACTCTGAAACTCAAAGATACAAGCATGGGGGGGTATCAGATTGAACCTGTGTTATCATTAACATCTTTGCCTCCATCTTTGCATTCCTACGGGAGACCCTGTGAGAGCATTAAACCCTCTGCCATTTCTCCTTAAATAGTTTATGATGGTGCCTTTGTATGGGCCACAACACCACTAGAAGATGAGGATGAGGACATGGCTATTACAGCTTGGCTTTATAAAGGAAAGGACACATCTAAAAAAATCACTCCTGCTCATGACATAGAACAAGAACCATATAGCGAAGCCTTCAAAATCATGAAGCACTTTGGTTACAAAGGGAGTGGCCCTATAGGGGTGAATGAAAATGGATTACTTGAACCAATTGAAGCCATAGGTCGTCGAACCAAGGACACTACAGGTCTAGGCTTCAAGAAAATCCCATTTCATTTAGGGATCAACAAATTTATACCAGAACCAGAATGCTAGCCAGAACCTGAAGACACTACCACAGTTGCAAATCTAGAGGATAGCTCTAATGAGGATATATTTCCTTATCCTATTCCTCCAGATTTTGCTAAATTGTAGAACCAGATGATTTTGTACCATGTGTCAGTATGACAGAAACTGATAGTGATTCTGATAACACCACCTTGGCCACCCCACTGACATACGAGTGGTTGATAAAAATCCAAACTATTGATCCTAATTATGTAGGTGAGTTGTACATGCCACCATCCTTTCAAGAGTAGTTCAAGAAAGAACAAAACTAGCAAACCATTAATACTACAAGAGATGAGAATGAGTCAGATGGTACAATCAGTGTTGATGGAATTCATATATCAAGCATCACCGATAGTGTGAGTTTGATTCTCTATCTGATGAAACTTTTGATAAAGATATAGATGTTGTTCATGTGTATGAAAACCTTCTCGAAGTAGGTGAAGGGTCTAGTGTTAGGACGACCGAGTTGATTCCACTAACCTCAACATTCCCTCTACTTCCACTGTGAGGCCTTGAAGGGACTCGAACACACCTCTAGATGAGATTGCTTTAGGTCTCAACTTTCTTGTCTACACTTTCGATGACTATACTATGAATGCACTTGAATCCACCACTTCTCTTTCACTCTGCCATCCCGAGCTCATCAACTAGAACTTTCCCTCTCCATCTAGTGAAGTCCTTATGTTCTAGAATGACTATACTCTTGCCTGGTATCTCAACAATGTTGAAAATGTAATGTTCTCCACCAGTGAAGATAGTGTCAACATGACTGAAGTTGATATCAAGTATCTTAGTCACAAAATTAAAAGAAAAAAGAATAGGTTCTCTAATGGTGAAAACCACATTATGGCAGTGTTAGAGCCGAAAAATGTAAAAGTAAAAGACGTATCCAAGGGTGAAAACCTCTCTGAGGTGCCCAAGGATGAGATACTTGATACACTTCCCAGTCATTTTCAAGAAAGATCATCAATACTGATTGAACCAACCCAGGCAATGAACTTGGGCATGGAAGTTGCACCTTAGATTATTCATTTGGCACAGTCACTATCTACAGAAGAGAAAGAAGAGTTCACCAGTTTCTTTCAAAGAAAGAAATTCAATTTTGCATGGACCTACTCTAATATGCTTGGATTGGATCCTAATCTAATCATGCATCATCTATCTATTGCACTAGGCATTAAGACTGTCAAACAAAAGCTTCATAAGATGCATCCACATGTGGCACTCTTAGTTAAGGAAGAGTTAGAAAAACTTCTCAAAGTTGGTTTCATTAGAGCCATTGACTACATGGAATGGATTTCCAATATTGTTCTAGTTACTAAGCATGATAAATCCATTCGAGTCTGCATAGATTTCTGGGACCTAAATAAAGCATGTCCTAAAGATGACTTTCCATTACCCAATATAGACATGATTGTGGATATGATGGCGGGCTATGAAATGTACTCTCTAATGGATGGTTTCTCTAGTTACAAGTAGATAAAGATCATGCCAGAAGACCAAGAAAAGATAGCCTTCACATGTGCTTGGGGAACTTCTTGTTGGAATGTCATGCCCTTTGGACTTAAGAATGCTGGAGCTACATATCAAAGGGCTATGACCACCATCTTTCATGACATGATTCACAAAACAATGGAAGATTATATGGATGACACTTTGGCTAAAAGCATGCAAAAAAAGACACATCTTGCAGATCTAGGTCCTATACTAGATCAAATGGAACAATTCATTCTGAGGCTCACCCCAAAAAAGTGTGCATTTGGTATCACTTTTGGAAAGCTATTGGGTTATATCGTATTTGCTAAAGGCATAGAGGTAGATCCTGAGAGAGTTCAAGCTATCATGGAAATGCCTCCATCAAAGAACATCAGTCAGATGAGAGGACTTCAGGGTAGACTACAATCCATTCGATGCTTCATTGCACAATTAGCTGATAAGTCAACCATTCACCAAGACTCTACATAAAGGTGTGACTTATGAGTGGAATAAAGACTGTGACAAAGGGCTTACACAGATAAAATAATATCTTGAAAATCCACTAATCTTGATGCCTCCTATTCATGGGAAGCCACTCATCCTTTATATCTCAGCTACAAATACATCTCTGGGTGCCCTGTTGGCTCAAGACAATCATAATAACAAAGAATGAGCCATCTACTACATCAGTAGAACATTGGTTTCATATTGTTGGTGTAATTACATATTTACTAATTACACTTACTTAAGTTTACTTAGGATAATGCATTTGCATATTAGTTGCCATTGTGACACCTAGGCATTTGCATTTCATTTTAACACATGGTTAGGAGAATTTCCACTTTAGGTGTGATAGTTGTCATGGCATACCTCTTTGTGTGTGAGATCCACCTTTAGTGCTCTTATCACATTATCATCCTCTCATTGTTGCACATGTTGCACATACTTTGATGTACAATGGAGGATGATCCACCTTTGGTGGACATGTGATTCCACCTTGTGTGGCTGATATCTTATCATCTCCTTATTATGTAGTCTTATTGCATTGCCTATATATTTAGGCACTCCTACTTTGTATTCAATTCAATTAGCTATAATCAATTATTTGATTATTTTTCCTATCTCTCTTGTGCTATCTCTTGAGCTTCTAGATCTTGGATTTTATTCTTTTCCTTAGGCAAATTCTTACATGGTATTAGAGCGATATCAAAATTCTTACATGGTATCAGAGCCAAAGGAGTCTTCATTGCATAGCCATTGGAGAGCGATTGATTGCTTCAATTTTTGGAGGGCCATGATTTAGATTTGAGATCAGCATCTTGTGGGAGCATTTTGAGCAAGATCGGACCTCACCATTGCATCCAGGTGGCTGTTTCCATAAATTTTGACTATAAATTTGCCTATATTGGGCAAAAGTCAAATTTGAGGCAAATTTTTTTTGCAAATCAGACCCCTAAGGCTGATCTACAAAATTGGAGCACTTTAGGCCAAATCTGACATTGCCATTATGATCAGAGTGGCCAAAAATCTCAAGATCGATTGTTCATTCGCCCAGATCGAACGTAGTTGGTCTCGGAAGAAAAGATCTCCCTCCCTATCTGTCGTACGGACTCATCAATCTGCAGGTACGATTTTATTTTTTAATTAGTTTCAATTTTTTATTATATTTCATTTTATTTAAAAATCAAAATATTAAAATTGAAATTTTCAGGGGGTTATTTGTTTGTTGTTAAAAGTTTTTAATATAAAATTTTTCATTGCAAAGTTTTTGGGCACGCAGGCCGCTGCAGTACACACTACACTGACAGTGTAGTGCGCATTACAGTGCGGTACTGCCGCACTAACAATGCAGTACGCACTACAGTGTGGCCCCCGTAAGGGGTTTTTTAATTTTTTTTAAAAAGTTTTTTTTAATAGTTTTTTTAAATAAATAAAAACTTTCTTTTAATTTGTTTTTTATATGTTTTTTAATAAGTTTTTTAATAAAAACTTAATTTTTAATAAAACATATTTATGTTTTTCTTTATTAAATTTTTTTTAATAATTTTTTTTAAATCTAAAAATTAAAAAAAACAAATTGTGTTTTTTCTTTATTTTTAATAAAGTTTTTTTGGGTTTTTTTAATAACCATGTTTTTCTTAAAACTTATTGGGTTTTTGAAAAACAAAATATTAATAAATAAGCAAAATTGGGAACATTTTTTTTCTTTGCCATCTACATACCTGTTTTGCAGTGTCATCCAACCGACAGCTAGGGGGGGAGGCCAATTTCGTCCCAAAGACTTCCTAGCACAAGGCCAACAGGAGGACATTTTTTCTGCAACATTTGACAGGGCATCCTTGGTGGCTTCATCTTCTTCATGTTTCCAACTTTGCATTTGATGTTGTATGCTCTTGCATGAGCCATGTTGTACACGCACTATCATAAAGTGCCACATTTTTATTTGTACCTTATCATTGATGACACATTTGATGTAATCCCTATGTTAGTAGATTAGGAATATCATGGGACTTGGTTCTTGAAGGTTATGCTCCAACCAATCAATGGATGCATGACACAAGTTCAAGTATACCATCCTGTCAGTTGAGAGTACCCAGTTGGTGCTTTCAGGTGTCTCCATGCCTCATCTCTCTCATATCTTAATGGGCATTCCATTGGTCATTCTACATCGACATTGGTACCTGATTTTGTCACACTTTGACATTCTTGGTGCAACATTGGCTCTATTTTCTTCCTATGGAGGAGTATTGGTCAACATCTTGGACCATATTTGTAGGAGATTCAACATTGAGGGGGGGCTACTATGTCTCTCTTCCCTATTTCCTTCTTTTGGGGGGATTCTTTATTGTATATGCATGATGTATATCATAATAGGGGGGTCTTGATTACTCCATCCATGCATGCATCTTGTATTCATCTCTCTTTGCAGGGGAGGGTTTTTCCCATGAGGTTTTCCCTCTTTCACCACTTTATGAGAGATTGCATTGTTCTTGCAGTTTGTACATGGGTACCTAACATGGCCTAGTAGCCGGGACCCATCTTGCATTGTGAGCTTAAGTGCATTCCCCTAAGTTGCACTTAAGGGGGGGTGTTGATGTAATTAAATATTTACTAATTACACTTACTTAAGTTTACTTAGGATAATGCATTTGCATATTAGTTGTCATTGTGACACCTAGGCATTTGCATTTCATTTTAGCACATGGTTAGGAGAATTTCCACTTTAGGTGTGATAGTTGTCATGACATACCTCTTTGTGTGTGAGATCCACCTTTAGTGCTCTTATCACATTATCATCCTCTCATTGTTGCACATGTTGCACATACTTTGATGTACAATGGAGGATGATCCACCTTTGGTGGACATGTGATTCCACCTTGTGTGGCTGATATCTTATCATCTCCTTATCATGTAGTCTTATTGCATTGCCTATATATTTAGGCACTCCTACTTTGTATTCAATTCAATTAGCTATAATCAATTATTTGATTATTTTTCCTATCTCTCTTGTGCTATCTCTTGAGCTTCTAGATCTTGGCTTTTATTCTTTGCCTTAGGCAAATTCTTACATGGTATCAGAGCGATATCAAAATTCTTACACATATGAAGCAAATTATTCAGTCATTGAAAAAGCTTGCCTAGTAGTGGTGTTTGCTTCATAGAAACTGCGGTACTATATGCTTGCTCACATTACAAGACTCATTTCTAAGATTGATCCATTAAAGTATTTACTTAGAAAAGCTGCCATCATAGGTAGACTGACAAAATGGGTCATGATACTTAGTGAGTTTGACATTGAGTATGTAGAGAGAAAGGACATTAAAGGACAAGCGATCATAGATCAGTTATCAGAAGCTCCTCTCAAGGGTCATCAACCATTGAACATTGAATTTCCAAATAAGTCCATAATGCTTCTCAAACATCAAACATGGAATATGTTCTTCAATGGATCTTTCACCCAGCAAGGGTGAGGTGCCGGAATACTATTCATCACACCCTAGAGATAATCTTTACCAAAGGCATACAAGATGTTGTTTCCTTGCACAAATAACATTATTGAATATGAAGCTCTAATCAATGGCATGAAGATAGCCATTGAATGGAGTGTGGATGAACTTAAGGTGTTTGGAGACTCACAATTGGTCATCAATCAGGTTAATGACATCTATCAGACAAAAGATGATAAGATGGTGCCTTATAAATGGATGGTCGATGATCTGAAAAAGTACTTTGCACATATCACTTTCCAGCAGGTTCCAAGAGCAAATAACAAAGTAGCTAATGCCATGGCTACTCTTGCCTCCATGCTATAGATGTTAGAAAATGACTTCAGACATGAATTCTTGGTGGAGACATTACGCTACCCAGCCTACAATATCCCTAAATCTAGGATGATCTGTTCAGTCATTGGACATGATTCATCCCGCTACCATCATATCTACTCCTACCTCTAGGACCAAGTTATTCCACACACTTACACCTAGAATGAAAAATGTCACCTTATCCATAGTGCTTCACGCTATGTCATTGTAGCTAACGAATTGTATAGGTGAGGTCTATACGGTACCCTCCTTAGGTGTTTAGAGCCTAATGAGTCTAAACGTGCGTTAGTTGAGGTGCATGAAGGAATCTGTGGTTCTCATTCGAGTGGCCTGACATTGGCTCGTAAAATTATTAGAGCTGGTTACTATTGGCTGAATATGGAAAAAAAAAGCTACATAATATGCCAAATCTTCCAAACAGTGTCAACTTGACAGAAATATGATTCACACTCCTACCAAGGAGCTCATTCCCTTCATCAGTTTCTGGCCGTTTCAGCAATGGGCCTTTGATTTGGTGGGTCAGATTCATCCATCTTCCTCAAGAGGACATGAGTTTATTATCACTGCTATAGATTATTTTACTAAATGGGTTGAGGTAGTTCCTCTGACCATAGTTGATGGCAAATATGTAGCCAGGTTTATACTGAATTACATCATCTGTAGATATGGTGTACCCTCCTCAATAATCACTGACAACGGGGGGCAGTTCAAGAAGAAGGATCTGAAGGAATTATGCACTAAGTTCAAAATCATTCAGCATTGGTCTTCCATCTATTATCCCCAGGGTAATGGATAAGAAGAAGCATCCAATAAGATGATTCTCAAGATCCTACACCGCACCGTTCACAAATTTGGTAGAGATTAACACCTCTAGATTAATTCATCTTTATGGGCCTATAGAAAAAGCATTCAAGCACCAATAGAGGCCACACCCTATGCCTTAGTTTGTAGCGTGGATGTTGTGTTGCCTATTGAGGTCAAGATTCCTACATTGCGAGTCTCTCTGAAAGGCCTCATTATTGATGAAGGCATTAGAATATCTCAGTTGCAAGAGCTAGAGTTACTAGATGAACATCGGCCAGTGGCATTTGATCATGTTAGAGCATACTAGAAGAGAATGTCTAAGAGCTATAATAAGAAGGTCAAACCAAGGGAATTCCAAGTGGGTGATCTCATCCTGAGAGAAAACCCCAAGAATCAACAACATCAGATCCAGAAGGGAAAGTTTGAACCAAATTGGCTTGGTCTGTACATTATCACTGCAGCATTTGGGTCTGGTGCATATCAAATCTCTACTACTAAAGGATAATAGCTCAAGGAGTTGATCAATGCTCTACACCTAAAGTGATTCTATAGTTGAGACATCTTCTACGTGCTCCCATATATACTCTATTTTGAAAAAATCCTAAAAATTGTAATATGTCTTGAAAAAAATGATCATCTTAGTGAAAACCTGGTAAATAGGCACTTTGATGCATCTATTATCTTAGTGAAAACTTGGTAAACAGGCACCTTGATAATATAAAAAAAAAGCAAAAATACAAAAATACAAAAAAAATCAAAAATACAAAAATACAAAAATCAAAAAATACAAAAAAATTAAAAAAGAGAAAAGTACAAAAAAATTGAAAAAGAAAAATGTGCCATTGATGAAAACCTAGCAAATAGGTGTCATGGTAGAAAAAATAGAATCTCTGCCAAGATGGTGAAAACCTGGTAAACATGCACCTCCTATTCCACAAAGCTATACCTATTTCAGCACCACTTGGCCTTGCACAGTTGTTCCTTGATTTCCTACTTTAGTTTTCTTTCTCGTCTTTCCTGCTTTAGTTTGTTTCCTGCTTTAGTTTGCTAGCTCATGCACTTGCTCTTAGTTATCTTCGAGATTATGCTTGAATCTACATGGATTGAAACTAGTCACACTTGGGGGAACCTTCCTGGTTTGAGGGGCATTGTCCTATCATTTTCAGAGGATTTCCCTTGCATTAGTCACCAGTGGTTCTCACTGTGTCTGCCTACTAATGCCTAGCTATTATTCAGATTTCTCTCCTTGA